>CM022665.1:6082900-6317900 GCA_012295275.1 Chrysomallon squamiferum | reverse complement strand
CTGCTCGCAGCATGTTTTAAAAAAGATTTTGTATATAGTATCTGTTATATATTTGTAATAACAAGTGATTGGTGAAGATAATAAAGACTGAACGTATCACTACAAAACATAAAGAAAATAAAAGAAAGAAAAAGCAACGCTTGCAAATTAAATATTAAAATAGTAATAAAACATGTATTATAATAATAGTAAAAACAGACTATAATAGCTAAAAATGACAATAATTTTAAAAATAAAAATAATAATAATAATAAAAGAAATTTATATATGTATATATATTTAATTTCTTTTATTATTTATATATATATATACGAAAAAGAAATAAAGAAATTAAAAGAGAAACATAAAGAATTAAAACAAAATGAACAAAGCAAGAGAAATTGTACAAACATACAAAACATAAAAAAGAAAGAAAAAAAAGAAATATATTTTAAAACATTTTTTCAAAAATGACACAAAAAAAATTAAAAAAGAAGAAGAAGAAAAAACATTTCGTTATTTTCATTTAATATTTATACGAGTACTGAGGAAGAATTAAGCGCCATGTCTTGTACAAAAGCTTGCACTTAGATATGTCGTTCTCACAACATTTATAATGAACACTTCAAAACGTGTCAGCCAAATACACCGGTAATTGCAGAAACCTTTCTTCCGACAATACAAGAGAATGCAAAGGAGGGCTGCATGCTGTTTAGCCAATAGCAGGCCTCAGGTAAAACTCTGCGCTGCCACAAGTTGATCATTGTTGTTACAACAACAGTGGACAGAAATTAGAATACAAAAACCAAGCCGCGAAGCCCTGTCAGTAAATCCATGGCAGTTTCAATTAGCCGGTTTTCGACAGAGGACATGATACAGACGTCACAGCATTTTGTCAGATGTTTGTCTGAGCATTTCCAAGTGCTTCTTACCCATGCGTCTTGCGTAGAGAACAGAACCTCTCCATGTGAGGCAGGAAGACATAAAAGCATGTGAACAATCAAACAAGAAACAGCAACCTTCTTTTAAAGGATTCGGTAATCCACAAAATGCTGCTTTTGTTGACTTTAGGCCATATTCTTATGTAATATTGTTACATGAGTGTGTGTGTGTGTGTGTGTGTGTGTGTGTGTGTGTGTGTGTGTGTGTGTGTGTGTTTCAAAACTTCATTTGTATATTTAATATGCAATTAATATTTAAAAAGATATATATTAATTAAACCAATTTTTATATATACTTGTTGGGTAAGTATTCATGTGATAGAAAAATATGTTCCTTACTTCACATGCTAATGTAATCTTAGTAAAAAAATGGAGCGGTAGGGATTAATCATGCACAAAATGGGGTCAGCTGTTATTTAGAATACAGACGAAAAAGTATTTTTCCTCTCGAATGGTTAAAGAGTTGTCTTAAGTACAGATGAATCTAAATAAAGACTATAAGCTTTTTTTTCTTTTTTTTTTTTTTTCATTTTATTTCCTAATGCAGTTCTTTTCAAACACATATTGTACAACGAAATGAAAAACTGATGATTACATTTTTCTAAAGACTTCTTTGATCAATAGCACCATCTGAAAAAGATTTCAAAGTTGAACACTATAATATTCTAATATCCAGAGATAAGATCTTTGCACAAAAGCTGATAAAGGTTTTCATAACACAGGCTGACTCTGATGTTGTATTGTTGGCACTGAAGTGCATTTGTAAGATCACCGATCTCGACAGCACTATAATCCAGCCCAGTGTGTTACTAAATAGTTTATCAGTGATCAAGAGAGCAGATTGTACCAGAACAGTCATAGTGCAATGTCGTTCGTACTTCCACGTAATTTTCGCTGTCTTATAACCCTGCAGAATGCTTCTTGAGACCACAGATTTGTTTAGATTTTGATATATGATTAGCTTATATGTTTGTAGCATTGGTTGTGATTAAGCACACACATCTTTTTTGTGAAATACTTATTTTCACGAATTGGTTCTTTTGGTGTGTTTTTTTTCCACTGTGACCCTTATCATACCCTTTGTATCAGGGGCGTTTGTTCAGTAAGCAGTGGAATTGTACCCTTGTCCAAAACAAAATGAACAAAGCAAGAAAAATTATCAAGCCCCAGACAAACAAACAAACAAACAAAGGAAACAAAACGAAACAAAACAAAACAAAACAACTCAAAACCCAAACATACAAAACATGACGTTCCCATCCTTTAAATGGCGCCCAGGAAACGTGCCAAATTTGTCACACCTTAGCTTCAGTACTGCTATGTATTACAGGTAACTCTTAACAGTATACTTCATTCTGCTATAGGCAATCAGAACAATACAGCAATGCCCGTTTCTGTTAGTTTAATAGTGCTATAAATGTAAAAATAACCACATTTAGAACATTCTACAGCAAACACTTGAAGACAACGTTCAAAACGAGAAAATTATATATATATATATATATAATAATAATAAAAAAAAAAAAAAAAAACACAACATGACATCGTTTACTATCAGTTCGTAAATAACTGATTTTAATCATTCGTTGCTGTTTGAAACGATCACATTTTACTCAAGTAAAATGAAACATAGACCAAAACTTTAGAAAACATGTTACGATTATTTTTAAAATAACAAACCAATTCATTCATCGCCAGTGATCAAGATGGCCGACTGCTACGAATGTCAGGTGAATTGTACGAAAGCCATTGATTAAGATAAGCGAGAACGACACCTGATTCCGTGCAACACCTAGAACATAGCCATTGTTAATGTCTTCTCATAATAGGCCATTAGTCTTTATGCATTTTCTCTCTTTTGAATGTCACAATGCTATTAAAGTAAATATGGAAAAAATACATATAATAATCCCATTAACGTTTTACTTCATTTGTAGCGTCTACAAGATTTTCTTTTCAGGCTGTCATCCTGGTGAACGATTGTTTCATTATTTCAATGACCTTTTTTGTTTTCTTCATTAACGTAACTAAAAGCCATACACGATCGACCCATTATAGACGTGCATAATAAAGAAATGTTTACAGCTATTAGCAAATTTCATTAGTTAGCAATGAAATGTTTCCAGTGAGGAAAGATGCCCAGCCATTGTCATAAAAAAGAATGCTTTGACTGGGATTCCGATTATCAGAAGAACGTTTCAAACTACAGCGCTGATTTAAACATTATTCCTTTGCTTTGAGTGATGAAAAAACCCCAACCAAAAACAACTACACGAAAAACACAAAACAACAACAACAACCCCCCCCCCAAAAAAAAAAACCCGAAGGAATTAATAATAATAATAATAAAAAAAAAATAATAATAATAATATATATATATATATATATATTGTGTTTGAAAATCACTTTCTGATTTTTTTTTACAAATTATTTAGTAAAACCATGTTATGTTTATGCATGTATGTAATATATATCTTTACATGTACACACACACATGTAACATACTGTCTATGTATAGATATCAATGTAAAAAAAGATTTTAAAAAGCATATAACATAAATCACATTAATGTATAACTTCATTTGTAGCGTCTACCAAATTACATGTGAACAGATACACGTATTGTACACACACACACACACATACACTCATTATGAGTAATGAAATATAAGGAACTAACAATATTTTAAAGAAGGTGGTCTCAGCGTAACTCACAAACACCGCAGATTAAAGACATCCGAACATCTAACATTCATTTTGTATTCATTGTATTTTTTTTATAATTATATCTAGATAGGAAACTGACTTATGATACAGTTTACATCTGACATATATTACTTATTTGTATTTATATATTAATTATAATCTGAAAAACCCCAAACCCCCCAAAAAACAAAAAAAAAAAAGAAAGTCTTAATACTTTTGTCACAATTTACATAACACAGTTGTTAATTTAAGGAAGAAATTATCAGTGGTAATTGCATTAATCCAGGAACTGGTTTTGAAAAGGATGTGTCTTTTTATTTTTTATTTTTTTTTTATATTATATTATATTATATTATATTATATTATATTATATTATATTATATTATATTATATTATATTATATTATATTATATTATATTATATTATATTATATTATATTATTTTATTTTTATTTATTTATTTATTTATTTGTATATAATTTCATTTCGAAACATTTAGTACAATGTTTTGCATATAGGATACCAGTTTCTAACAAAGCAGTTTGAGAATTCATGACACGTTTGTAAACTGTTCCCAAAAGATTTCTGGTATTCATTAGCAAGATTATTAAATTATGTTATATTAGGCCTACTTGATGCATTTATGTCAGAGAAAACAGACAAATTAAATCTTAGGTAAAGTAACTATAACTGTAGTGAAGAAATAGTTTCTGATAAAAGAGTTAATAACAAGAATAAGTTTGATTGTAGTGACGCAATAGTGTATGTTAATAGCAATAAATAATCAGAACAGCTATGACTGTAGTGACGCAATAGTTTATGTTATTATCAATAATCAGAACAGCTATGACTGTAGTGACGCAATAGTTTATGTTATTATCAATAATCAGAACAGCTATGACTGTAGTGACGCAATAGTTTATGTTATTATCAATAATCAGAACAGCTATGACTGTAGTGACGCAGTAGTTTATGTTAATAGAAATAAATAATCAGAACAGCTATGACTGAAGTGACGCAGACAGTTTATGTTATTAGAAATAATTAGAAACAGCTGTAACTGACTGAAGTGACGCGACAGTTTATGTTAATAGAAATAAATAATCAGAACAGCTGTGATTGTAGTGACGACAGTTTGTTTCTAAAAGACTAAAAAGAATCTGTAGTAAGACAGTTTGTGCTAAAAGAATCAGTAACAGTAATAGCTGTACCTGTAACTGTAGTGATGCGACAGTTTGTGCTAAAAGAATCAGTAACAAGAACAACTGGAACTGTAACTGTAGTGATGCGACAGTTTGTTCTAAAAGACTCAGTAACAAGAACAGCTGTAACTATATTGATGCGACAGTTTGTGCTAAAAGAATCAGTAACAGCTGTATCTGTAACTGTATTGATGCGACAGTTTGTGCTAAAAGAATCAGTAACAGCTGTATCTGTAACTGTATTGATGCGACAGTTTGTGCTAAACGATCAGTAACAGGAACAGCTGTAACTGTATTGATGCGACAGTTTGTGCTAAAAGAATCAGTAACAGTAACAGCTGTAACTGTAATCTGTAACCAGAAGAAGTGAGACTGCAGTGACGCAATAGTTTCTGCTAAGAGTAATCTCAATAAATCCACAATGAGAGTTTTCGGCAAAGATCGATATTAATTTCCTCTTCAACATCTGTTTATTAGGAAAAATGCGCACTCGCGTACGCATTTGTGGCAGGAAGACTTTAGCGGTTAACCTGCAGTAATAAAAGAAACAAGACGAAAAAAGAACATGTATATTTATAAAGTGAATTTTATAGCATCCATGTTATTTAACGTTCTCTTTTCTTTTCAGGTTTAAAAAAAAAAAAAAAAAAAGTGTATATGGCACAGAGAGAGAGAGAGAGAGAGAGAGAGAGAGAGAGAGAGAGAGAGAGAGAGAGAGAGAGAGAGAGAGAGTTAGTTAGTTAGTTAAGGCGGACCTAAACTCATTTTAGAAAATCGAAAACATAAGAATAATTTTAAATAGATATTCATAATGGATAGAAACAGAACCACTGTGAGAAAATTTAGTTTATTCTTCTTTTTTTTTTTTTTTTTTTTTTTTTTTTTCTTCTTCTTCTTCTTCTGGATCTTCTTGTTTTCCAGTTGTCAGCAATTCATGAATCGACGCGTAGCTAAAACCGAAAATAACGAGCTGGCGAGCGCCACGCATATTACATTACGTAATAGTAAGTTATTGAAGCAGAGAAAACATCGGTAAATTCTGCTCACCGTGTAAATGTCACGACAGAACAGTTGGATTCTAATTAATATAATGGTCGAAGGTGCTACGCTAAATGATGTGCGATGAAAATGGAAAATCGTCAGGTAATTTAAGATAATGATGAGAGATAACATACTAATTTCCCGTCTGTTACATAACGGTGTCTCGGCTAATATGTCTCCTGTATCATTGTGACCGCCGGTATGGTATTATTACGTACGTGATATTATCTGGAGATAAACGCAGAAGTCAAGGATGACATTTTTAAAAATCACGAACACACACACACAAACACACACACACATACACACACACACACACCAAAAACAACAAAAGATGAAAAAGAAAAAACGGATAAAACGGTAACAAAGATGAAAAAGGTTAGTACATACTGACATCCTGGATCCGAACTGTTTCAAGCTATTTATATCGATTTTATAAGAATTATATCTATGTACGTATTTCTTTTTGGAAAGCACAAAGCATAGCTTATTACTACTACTACTACTGCTACTACTACTACTACTACTAATACTAATACTACTAATAATAATAACAAAACTATTGCCAAATGTAAAGGTATAAGAAAAATGCTAATTTAAAAAAAATAAAATAAAATAAAATAAAATAAAAAAGGAAACAAAAATTTAAAAAATTCCAGTGTAAAACTGTTATTATGTAAATGACTACCGCTGGTTTTCAAAACGTTCAATTTATGCTCTGATGCAAATGTGAAGACTGCAACTTGCGTCACCAGAAAAAGCCCGAGGACAAGAACACAGATAACCATACTTCATCACTCTGTGTTTTTTTAAACTGCTGAATGTTCGAAATAAAAAACAACAACAAAAAAAAAAAAAAAAAAAAAAAGAAAATAAAAACAGCCACGAACACGATCGATGAGGTAAATTCCAATTTAGATGTACAAGTGAATAAACAAAGAGTAAACATTTGTTTTTCATCAGGTATCCGTCTACATGCGCATTACGACACTACACAGCTTTTTAATAACTTATTGTTGTCCGTATTTTGTCTCTATCTCTCTCTGTCTTTTTCTTTAATTTCAGTTTATTTTATTTATTTTTTAAAGTTTAAAGCATTCTTATGTTTTCGCAGAAAGAATAAAAGCGTCATTAGCGAAAAAAAATAAAAAAAATAAAAGCAAAACAAAACCGAAAACAAATTAGTAGTTCTAGCAGTAGAAGAAATTGTAATAGTAATTCTAGATGTAGTATTGTTTCTTATTTTATTATCATACTAGTAGTAGTAGTAATAATAATAATAATAATAATAATAATTATTATTATTATTATTATCATATTAGTAGTAGTAGTAGTAGTAATAATAATAATAATAATAATAATTATTATTATTATTATTATTATTTTATCATCATTATCATCATCATCATCAAGTTAAAAATATTAATATTCATTAAAAAAAAAGGTGTGAAGCCTGTGCCGTTTTCTCTACTCCACGTCACTCCATTGTTCTTGTAACCTCTTAGCGCGATAACGCTTTCTGAGGTGGTAAGATTTATCATGTGTTGAAGCAGTCTAAAGGGAAAACGGATTTTAATTTGATGAAAAGCATCCGAAAGCTTTTAGAACTGCTCCGCGCTTGATGATTTTGCCACAATGGACGTCCCTTGTCCAAGATCTACAGCGTAATTATATTCTATTGTCAGTTAAGACAAATAAGTAGAAAAATGAGCGGGTCTGACAGAAAATACAATCAGTGAAGAGACACAGATTGCGGCTTCTGCAAACTGAAGTGATGTTTTCGTACCAGGCAGCTCGCATGAAGTATTGCAGAATGCGCCAACTAATTGATTCTTCGCTTCTCAACGAGAGCTGAGGAATTGTCGATTAAACAAAGAAACATGTTTGCCTAATAACGGGCTGCATTGTGAAAATGTTTTAGTTAATAGAATAAATTTACAAAGTTAATAAAAGAAAACAAATATTTCCTTGGACAAAGAGACACTGAAATAGAAGGGGGTGGGGGGAAAGAGAGAGAGAGAGAGAGAGAGAGAGAGAGAGAGAGAGAGAGAGAGAGAGAGAGAGAGAGAGAGAGAGAGAGAGAGAGAGAGAGAGAGAGAGAGAGAGAGCGTTATAAATAATAAATAATAATATAAAGTTAAAGATAAAGATATTCACGAAGCTTAATGACAAAAGGACTGAACTATTTTGTAATCATAAATTTCGGCCAAAATTAAATATTTTTCTGACTTAGACAGTTACTTCGCGATCTATGAACTGACGTCACTGCTATTGATACAAAGACGTTAAGCCGCGGCGCTAAGACAACAGTCAGTATTAATGTCATTCTTTATTATTAGCAAGTCTGGTTCTATAAACAAATAAAACAATCATCTGGAAATATACAAGAATGTATTTAAGCCATTAGTATGTACTATTAAAGATGCACTTACAAAGACTCCAGCACCGAAAAATGTAACTTCTTTACCATCGATTTCAACGACATATGCATAATATATGAAGGAAGAAAAAAAAAGTAAAATGTACATTAGATGAATATGCTGGCAAAACCCTTTTCATTTGCAGTAGAGAATATAGTTTATAACTGAATTAACAGAAAGATGTGAAAGATTGTAAATAAAATACCTTAAATATTTCTGAAGCGGTATCTAGACTTTACTTAAAACCATTGTTGTAGCTAGAATCTTGAACTTACTCTACCGTTTAGATAAATATTAGCACAGAAAACTGATTGTTTGAAAAGTATTCTCGATGTTTAAACTAATTAACTCCAATACCACATATACAAACGAACTAATTTAGTAGCGTCAGAATTAAAAGCAAAACAAAGACGATTTAGTAAATCTTTGTTACACATCGTTTCGATAAAATGAATATCATTCCAGGCTGGATTAGTATGTTTACTTGTTTGTGTTTATAAGAATTGATGTAGAACCTCGTATTACAAGTTGACTAAATTTTTTATAAAATGTCATTAACGATTCTTCCGAAAGTAATCAAGAAAATTTTCTTCGTAGAACTAGCAACACAAATTTTAAATGTAGATAGATACGGGGCTTATTTCAAACCTTTATACTGTCAGCGCTGAGAATGATTTATTGTACGGATATCTTCAAGTCCAATGTCATTCTGTGAAAATAGCTGAAAGCAAACATGACGTTTACATTTGTGGAGTGCGTCATTGGATATCAAATAAATGAAAGCAGAGACATTTATCATCAAGTGCACCTGAAGACAAAGCGAATTATCCTTCAGGAATGAATTGTTGCTGAAGTACTGTCAATAGCTTTGTTTTTCCTTTTAATATGTCATTGATAATAATAATAATAATAATGATAATAATAATAATAATAATGAATAAGATGATGATCATGATGAAGAGGATAATGATGATATTAATGATGATGATAATAAATCATAACAAATAAACAGTGAAATACTAACGATTATGAAGATAATGATGATTAAATAATGTAAATACCACATGAGATATTAGTACTTTTATATCATTTTTTAAAAACATTTAAGAAATATCTGATAATTTTGAAGCAAAAACAAACAGTCCACAATCACCTGAATTATATATATATATTAAGATGTCTATTCTGAACTACTGAATCTTATTTGTACATCAGACTCGACAATTATTTTATGGCCTAAACATCTTTTGTATGTGTGCATATAAAATAACGATTACCTAGCTTTGAGAGGATTACATTAATAGAGATCGACCGAAGACGCTTTTCGGAAAAAGTGGGTTAAATAGCGATCACACTTTTACTTTTGTCATTTGTCATTTTGTTTCAGCTATTTTCTGAAATAACACAGACATAATGATGGTCATATAATCAAAAAGGCGACAAGACATTGGAGCAATTGGTGATGTCGAGTTAAGCCCATCATGAACAAAAAAAAAGCCCTGGACGTTTAGGTGTAGTGAGACCTATTGGAGGTGTTTAAGTGCGTGTAGGTATCAGGACATGACAAAAGAAAAGACATGGCTTTTCTATATTCACAATATATATATATATATTCAGATATTGATATCACGTCATTGGTTTATTACGTCACAAAGACATTAAATTCACTTGTTCACAAATGTTTCACCTTTTATGAAGACATTAACGTCACTTCATTAGATTTAGAATAGTCCTTAGTGAAACCTATGAATTATAAACGATCATAATTTAATATAGAGCACTGAAGAGATTTTCTGCTTGAAAAAGTATGAAGTAATTTTTATTTTCATTTAAAGTATTTTGTAATAATTGAAATACGAATAATCGGAAAATCCGTATTTACATCTTTTGCGCTTATTAACGATCTTGTCATTCCGCGGGTCATGTTAATAATTATTAGCAATAAAATAATAATAATAATAATAATAATAATAATAATAATAATAATAATAATAATAATAATAATAATATAATAAATCAATGTGTACAAATGTGTACAGGAATTGTATTAAAAAACGTACATCTAGGAATATGCATAATAATCATTAAAATAAATCAACATCTAGGAATGTATATAATAATCATTAAAATAAATCAACATCTAGGAATGTATATAATAATCATTAAAATAAATCAACATCTAGGAATGTATATAATAATCATTAAAATAAATCAACATCTAGGAATGTATATAATAATCATAAAAATAAAACAGCATTTAGAAATGCATATAATAATCATTAAATTATTATATTGTATGATCACTACAGGTTTCCACCACCATCAGTTATTATATTGTATGATCACTACAGGTTTCCACCACCATCAGTTATTATATTGTATGATCACTACAGGTTTCCACCACTATCAGTTATTATATTGTATGATCACTACAGGTTTCCACCACTATCAGTTATTATATTGTATGATCACTGCAGCTATGCACGACCATTTCTTGCGCAGTATTAAAATTTGATTATGACCAGAATGTTTAAAAATTCATTCAGAGTACATGTTAGACTTTTAATATCCTTAAGACGTTTTGGAACCTCCACTGCTTAAGCTGTAGTTTTTAAATTAAATTGGTATATGCACAAAAGAAAAATGAAAACAAAAAAATAATAATAATAAAATCGAATGAAAACTTCATTAATAAAATAATGCACTGGTTTAATTTCCGTGGAAAAATTATATTTAGCAATTGCAGCGAAAAAAAAAAAAAAAAAAAAAAAAAAAAAAAAAAAAAAAAAAACCCCCACAAACACAGAATTTATTCATACACAACCCTTTCCTCCAAAACCCCACAAGAAAATAAAACAAAGCAAAACAATAAGACCAAAAAAAAACAAAAACAAAAAAACCCCACAAACATGAGCCAACAACAACAATAAAAAGTCAACAGCACCAGTACCACCCCCACCCACAAGAAAACACTTTAAACATTTTACAAACTACGGTTTTTTATGTAACACAAATTAAATCACATCACCATTATTACAGTTTAATTGTCAGTGTGATCAATAATGACAATAAAAGAAAAAAGATAACAAAAAGAAAAATAATAACTGCAGAAAGAAACGACATAAAACAAACAACAGACGTTGCTATATAAAATAAACACAATGTTGACAGGTAGATGTTAATGTCACGTGATGCTGATTAAGCCAATCGCAAATAATGGTTTGTCTGCAAGGAACAGCTTAAACTGATATAATTCTTAAACGGTACCATATGGATAAATGCATTAAGTTTCGTCAACATACGTCAAAACACGAGTAAACAAGAAATAAAGACAAAACAAAGAAATTTGTTTGAAAATATTACGTTCAGTGGTTTAATCTACAACTTCAGTTCTCGACATTTAAGGGCCTACGTGGTTCACTAGATGCTGCAAAACGCAAAAGGGGAGAAAGAAAAAAACAACAACTACTACTACTACAACAACAAAAACAAAAAAAAAACACCAAAAAAACCCAACAACACCCACAACAACATGGGGAAATAATCACGAGGGAACTACACCAATAACAACAAATAATGATGATGAGTTAGATATGGCAGAAGTATTTTTCGTGTTATTTTCTTTTCAGAAATGAACGGCACACCGGTAATGAAGTACGTCATTTCGTCACAGTGTGGGTGTCTTCGCGATCGATACCGCACTGTCTCGCTAGGAATTGTCATCTCCTTCTGCGACATTCATTCTACAGACCATTATGCGCCGCGAAAGGTGCTGCTGCATCAAACCTTCTGTTAACTGACTGGCGAGTGAAATATTATTTTTACCAGGTGCTTCTTGCCGCAAAACACCAATTTCCCGTAACGGTTAGCGCCAAATCGACCAGGCAAAATATTTTCTGTTTAACACGCACCAGTGCTTATTATTATTTTTTTTAATTTTATTTTTTTAATTTTTTTTTTTTTTTTTTTTTTTTTTTTTTGTATTCTGCAGTGGAAGGTATATTTTTATTTTTTTATTTTTTTATTATTATTATTTTTTTTTTTTAAAAGTCATATCGGAAATTACATCGGAGAATCTAATTCTGTTTTCGCTGACAAGGACTTCATTTTTGCAACACAAAGATAACTAAATAATGTGTTTCTCATAAAACTGTGGGAATTTATATCTTTGGAATATGACAGTATCAGGTAAAATTATGTTTCTTTTCTTTTTGTTTTCTCATTTCTATTTGCATTGTGAAATTGTCTTGTGTTGAATTTTTGTCAGTTTATTTTTTATTTTCTTAATTTTGTGTTTTGTACAGAAAAAGCAGTTGCGTATCAGTATATTTTAAATATGCATGAATATGTTTCGAAAATGGAAATTACAAAATAACAGATTCACGGGTAAAAGAATGTATGCCAAACTTCCATTTCGATGCAGGTAAAGAAAACTAACGAGTCATTTTTGTTCCGTAAATGGAAAAAAACGTTGCAGTTTCATTTTTAAATAATTGTTATCTTGATTTACATATATGATTCCTATTAAAGAATTAAATATGAATTTTATAGACACACACACATACACACGCAGATACGTAATTTTCCAATTTTGTTTTATAGCTTTCTTTATCTAATTTCCGACAAAAGTTTATTTTCTTCTGCTTAAATACATACTTTTATGACAAGTTTTTTTTTTTTAAAGTTAATTACAACAATAAAATTTTAGAGTTTTGTGGTGTAAATTTTTAACTGATTTAAAATATTTTGTTCTTATTTTAGCGAGATAATGATAATGCAGTTAATATTATTAACGCTGTTATTTTTCTTTTAAGAAAACATCGTATTAATTATTAAAATATTAAATCAATTTTTTAAAATGTCGTATATTAACAATTCATTGAACTTTTTAAATTTGTTTTGAGTTTTATATTTAATTTATAATATTTTGACTTTCACTGATAAATGTGTTACAGGGAAGAATGTAATTAATTATTCATGTTGGTATTTCACTGGTATAGATGCTGGGTTTTTATATATATAAAATTGATAATGTTTTTATTTTGATTTATATTTATTTTAAGTGATTTTTTTTGAGTTTTGAAGAATTTGTTATAATACAATATTTTGTTGTTGTTGTTGATTTTATTATTATTATTATTATTATTATTATTATTATTATTATTATTATTATTATTATATCTGATTTTCACTGATAATTAATTTAAAGTGTAACTGTCTTGATAGTAAGGAATCTATATTAACAAACGGTACCCCTTTTATTTCAGATAAAGTTTTAATATTTAAAATATCTAAAAATCTTTGTTTCGAAAAACAAAACAAAAAACAAACCCAGAGACTCAACTTTTTACCAGAGCAACTAGAGAAAATAATTAATTTAAAAACAAAATAATTATTCCTCATTCTTATTATTTCTTCAGATAATTCCTTTAAAGACTATTTTAATTATGAATAGTAATTTAATTATTTTAAAGTTATAAATGTATCTGGATGTGTTTGAATTATTGTTGTTTACAGACATGCTGCAATCAAAATAATATTGTACGTTTGTTTTATTTAATTTTAATTAATTAATTTATTTATTTATTTATTTTATGGAATGACCTAATTCATCATAAAAACATGAATTTCTATAATTTATTCAGACAAAATAAATTCATGTGATTAAAAAAATAAATAAATAAATAAAAACAATAAATAAAAAAAGTCATCACGCTTTAAGAAATGTTTTGACAAAGAAAAACTGAAAATCTCTTACATAGTTTTATTTTATTTTAGAAATATTTATATTTTTATTATTTTATTTTATTTTACGTTACTTTACCTTATTATTATTATTATTATTTATTATTATTATTATTATTATTATTTTTTTTTTAATAAATATATTGGAAACGTAGTAACTATTGTATCACATTATCTAGAACTGTTGTGTAGTTAAAAACACGACATTTATGATGGATGGCTGGATCTTGTTTAATCGTACTTCAATACATTTTGATGTTAGCGGCTGTTAGACAGTGTCAGCAATAAATTAACAGCTGAAAGCACACTCCACAACGTGAGCTATTCATATCGATTAGCGATCTTTTATACGCACATTACAACAGAAATAAAACATATACCACGATCTTTGCGAGACAAGTCCAAGAAAGAGCAGAGCCAAACGAGCGATGATCCAAAACAATAACACCAGCCTCATCACTGGGCGACAAGCCGCCCGTGCATTTAACGACTAGCTGTTTACTTTATCATTAGCCTTGAAATTATTTGCTATCAATATTTAATGATGTTCTCACGTCGTTTTTGAATCTGTCGCGACTGTTACTGAAGCTGAAGAGATAGTGTAACGATAAGGCCACTTTGGAAAATATTGCTCTCTCTCTCTCTCTCTCTCTCTCTCTCTCTCTCTCTCTCTCTCTCTCTCTCTCTCTCTCTCTCTCTCTCTCTCTCTCTTTTTTTTTCGCTCTTTCTCTTTTTCTTTCTGGCTCTCTCTCTGTCCGTTTCTTTTTTTGTCTCTCACACCTTCTACCCGCTCTCTCTCTCTTTATATTGCAAGCATATATATTTTTGTTGTCTGTGTTAATTTTTAGGTGTATATGTGTGCTGTAGACTTAAGTCTTTCTGTGCCTCTAAATGGATGTGTCTCACACTTTTCCCTTTCTACATTACACTGCAATAATTTAACATTAAGCCTGCAATAAATTTGTTTTACAAATTAAATCAGATTTATTACATCGTCCACACTCTAAAGTTTATTAATAAATGTAGTTATAGAGTCAGCACATTACGAAAGGCGATATTTATTGAAATAACATAAAAAATGTAACACGGAGAAATCAGAATTGAATTATAAAATTCCGTCATAAATTTGTCATGGACTCGAAACACTATTCTAAAGAGACCAATAATTCTGCAAGCGATAGCTATATTATCAATGCGGTTAGGTTCGTTTCAGAAATAGTTTATTGTCGACTTAGGAATTCAAAATGATATTTCGTGTATAATATTGCTCTGTTTCAAAAGAAAAAAAAAAAAAAAAAAAAAAATAGACGAAACAAAGAAAAATAGTAGTGAAAATAAAGAAGTTATAAATAAAGGAAAAAAAAAAAAAAAGAAAGATAAAGAAAAATAGGAAAAAGGAAAGAAAAAAGAAAGAAAGAATGAAAACAAAAACTGAAATTTGTTTTTAAAACATGGAAAGGAAAAAATATAGGAGAACTATAAACAGTAATAATTAAGAACAATAATAAATATAAATCTATAATATTGTACACTAGTATTCATATTACTACTTTAACTTCTGCTAGTACTACGAGAGAACTACCACTACTGCTATTACTAAAGCTATTACCATTCTGTTATTATCATATCACTGTTAGTGCTGTCATACGAACTGAAGTAATGATACCACACTGCTACCAGTACTCTGCTATTCCAGTTTCATTTATGTTACTGTAACCTCTTCTTTTCATAATAACCCTTCAGTATTCAACTTCAGTATTCAACGTCTGTCTGTCTGTCTGTCTGTCTCTCTGTCTCTGTCTCTCTCTCTCTCTCTCTCTCTCTCTCTCTCTCTCTCTCTCTCTCTCTCTCTCTCTCTCTCTCTCTCTCTCTCTCTCTCGCCCACTCTTTAGACTATAGCTACTAATATTCATATCGCTGAAGAGTTATTATTGTTTATGGAGTTTATTTTGTTTTGACTTCTATTGCTGTTATACTTCAGTAATTTACGTATTATGTTATTACTATTCGTATATTAACATTAACAATATATTTTGTTTGGCTAACACTACGTGTTAATGGCTATCGATTAAAACTTATAAAATATTTTAATAAAACGTTCAATATGTGCAGTTTTATATAAAGAAAAAAAAAAAAAAAAAAAAAAAAACACCTAGAAATTCTACATAATGACGTGGACTACGTTCAACAGTTTTGAGCAAGAAACCTTCCCAAAGACAGTAACGTTCAGAACCTGTCTTTGACAAACTAACCGAGCATTGTCTGGAACGGACTAAAACCCGTTTTGAGGACTGATCCTGCCATCCCCAGCCAAGCCCTTGTCTGTAGTATATAACGTATCGTAAAACGTTTTGTTTGTGAAACGTATTGTATTTGAGCAGACACTTATCACCACCAAGCTCTTGCTATGTACGCTTGAAATCTGCGGAGAAAGGAAGCAATCTTTTATTTGACAATATATTCAGAACAATTCCAACGTGCGACTACAGAGTCAGTAAGTCGCGCTGTTACCGAACGAGAGAGGAAATGTCGTGCTGCCACGCGAACAAACAGACACTCATTTTCTGTCATTTAATCACGAAATCTCTTATGAATTAAGACATCACCAAATAACTGTTCATATTTTCATTGTACGGCGATTGAATTAACTCATCGCCCTGGAGACACGAATATCGCTCTGCTTCCTACGCACGTTAAGGACCGACGTGTTACCTACGACCGTAACCAGTACGCGATTGAACTGTTTGGCGTGTAGACCACTGAGGAACGTAACAAATGGAGGACACCGGTTTTCCTGGACCAAGTCGACGACAGAAGTGATGGCTGCACCACTACGACAAAGCCAATCAAGAAAACGCCGACACTGCTGTTCCATAAGGACGATGCTAACGTTGCTGTTCTTGGAAAATACATTGAGTTTTGCTGTTGCAGATGCTAATGTTGCTGAACCAAGAGGACAACGTCACAGTTTATGTAACAGAAAACGACATCAGTAAAACTATATCGCGGGAACAATACCATTTTAATTTCAAGAACAGCGTTAGTTTATATATGTATATATATATATATATATCTACTAACGCTTATGTATGTGTGTGTGTGTGTATGTATGTGTGTATATATATATATATACACACATATACACATACATACACACATACATACATACATACATACACACATACATAAAGATGCTTTATTGGGCAAACGTCACTGGCGTTGCTGAATCGACGAAAGTTATGAACGTTAGATAAAACACCTGCTGATACTATTATTGATAATTTTGCCTATCATCTCACTATGTAACCAATATCTGGTGACATGTGTAAAATATTCTGTCACAGACTGGTTCCCATGACGACTGGTGAAAAAAGGAATTTTAAAGAAATTTAAATGTATTTTAGAGTTGCAGTTACAGTACAGATAACCTCATATAATTGTAGATTAAAAATGTTGGGGGAATGCGTATGCTAGAAGAATGATGTTACGGGCACATGCAAGTGAAAATAACTAATATCAGTGATACAAAGACAAACGATTACATGTTAATTTGAAATAAATGAGGCATTTTGGTCTCCTGAGTCCTCGACTCTAATACATTATTACGTATATCCAAAGAGTTTGTGTTTATCTGATTTGTTGATTACCACGCGTTTTACCAGATGTCGTGCTATCCATTCTCCTGCATTACGTTTGTTTTGTTAACAAACATATTTACAAGCATTTGCATCGTATTAAATTACATCATCGGATATTACAGCGTTTGATAGAGCACACTCACGCAGAAACGTCCGTGCGCGCGCGCGCACTCACACCCACACACACACAAACACACACACATACACACAAACACACACACATACACAAACACACACGCACACACACACACACAAACACTGAAGCAGATGTTTGCCCAAACACATATAAATCTTTTAAAATGATATCACCGCTTTTATGTGCCAGAACGTTTGACGATAAAAAAATGGAACTTCAGATCATTTGAATACTTTTCAGATGTCCAAAATCTAATAAAAAATATTTGTACTCATTTCTCTGTACCGTAAATGTATCATTTAGTCAAGCACATTTTATCTGCTTCAGTAATTTTCTCTGGTTTTTCACTTTGATTTTCACTTACTGCTGACGTTTAGTTAAACAATCACTGGTTATCAAAGCGATATCTTTGAAACTGGGAAATATTTAAGTTAATATGATTCACTATTAGTTTAATCCAAAGAATTCTTCATCATCATCATCATCGTGGACTTCATCGATCATTTTCAGTCATTATTATGATCATCGTAATCATAGCATTGTCGTCGAAGTTACCGCAGTTATTGGAACTGCAGTTTTTAATCAAAACGATCTACATAGCGAGTAGCTTGTAACATGTCAGTGACTTCTCATTAGAGATAATGATGTCTCTTCTTTTGAAAACTGCTATCTCGAGAGTCTACACTAAAAATACTGTTGATGATCTAAAACTCTTTTGATCTTTCAGCATTCATGACCCAATTTGTTCATCTTGTCTAAATGCTACTTTAAATTTTCACGTTCTGGTGTTGACTTATCCAGTAAACATTTTATCAGTAAATAAAATATTTTCACTTATTTTTAATACTGCATTATTCTTCGTGATTTTTTTATTCTTGAGAGAGAGAGAGAGAGAGAGAGAGAGAGAGAGAGAGAGAGAGAGAGAGAGAGAGAGAGAGAGAGAGAGAGGGAGAATGTCCTGTAATCCATTGTCCATTGTCCATTATTCTGGTTTTTCAACTACTTGAAGCACTAAATCATCGATTTCGTACAAATAAAGAATTTTGTATTAGGACAAATAAGAAACCAGTTTCTACCAAATCTCTCAGTTATTTTATTTTATTTTATTTTATTTTATTTTATTTTATTTTTTTTTTTTTTCCCCACTTATCTGCACTGGCTTATTCTGTTAGCATTTGGAAGACAAAATCAGCCTGTGACAATATTTTGGGAACTCGTTATAATCAGCAAAACAGAAATGAAAGTAGAAATTAAAAAAAAAAAAAAAAAAAAATCTCTACATGATGACAAGTGTTTAGCGGAGTAAAGAGCAGTGATATCTCCCCCACCCCCACTGTTTGAAACGTGGTTACGTTTGGTTTGCACTGACGTCAGGCAGTTTGGTTACGTCTTCAGAAGAACGACGGAAATAGTAGCACGGTTAAATGCAAAGAAGAGAGGGCGAAGTGTCTGCACTCACCAGTTATAAAATCCGTATCAAGATTCCGACCATTTCGCTTGTCTTAACCATGGAAACAGTTCCAAACATGTGTTGTTATAGCAACGAGCACCACGTGTCATGTCCTGTTTAAATATACGTTTATCCGTATTTACTTTTTAGATTTTAAAACCATAAGAAATATTATTTTAATATATATACGAGATGAAAAGTCAACATTTATGTTCTTGTAGAGAGAGAGAGCCTCGTAACATGTTGTACTTACCTTTTCTTCTTCTTCTTCTTTTTTTTTTTAGTTATATGATATATATATATATATAAACAGTGTTAAAAATCCCCAAAGCTTTTAATGTAAATAATGTTCTATTTGTTTTCCTCGAATATTAATATTCTGATCATAAAATGTACTTTTATCCAGCTAATCGTTTTTAATCGTCTTATTTTCAAGCCAGATGTAATCTTCAGCTATTGTTGCGTTTACATCACGTGCTGGTTTGTTTTCACGTGGGAAAGCTGTGAATAGCGACAGTATCAATATTTAAAAGAGCAAAACACTTTACACGTTCACGTACAAACGTACACACAACAACACATTCACCACTACTCACATTATATACAAACATGTTTATATAGACCAATACACAATACATACTGCACACACACACACACACGTGTACACACACCCATGTGCACCCCCCATACACACCCACGCACAAGTATACATTCACACAGAGAAACATCTATACAAATATATTTATAACTCTTCTCCTGAAACTAACTGAATTACCTATTTGTATTCGTATATGCCCATCTGTCTTTCCATTAATCCATCTTTAATCCATTGACAATTAGCTAAATGTCTACTTACACACTATTTACTTGCTTACCTATCTGTATACCCCATACACTGACTCTTTATCTTTTCAATGGTTTTTTTTTTTTTTTTTTTCTTTTTCTGAGATAAATTATTTCTTAAACAGATAAATTAAAAATTAATTTTTGAAATGTAGAGGAACTCTATTAAATATAGAACGTAAAACTGAACTGCGTCTACAGATATTGATCAGGTTAAACACGAATTCCTTTTCCTTTGAAAGATCTGGGGAAAACATCCACGACAAATGCCAGTAAAACGTATAATTGTTTATAATATAATCAGACTGTCAAGACTGTCGACTTCTTGGCTGTGAGCTTGAAATTTATTCTTTTCTGAGATTTTTTTCTGGCTGAGACTGAAGTCAATAATGCGAGCAACCGACAGGGACACAGTGATTATTATTTAAACTAATTCAATTTTAGATAATCTTTTTCCCCTCCCCCCCCCCGAATTCGAACAAAATACGTTTCAGTTGTGTTTATTTTGTTACTGAATATGAAGTTATCCGTATAATTAATTATTCACGCGTGTGCCTGTTTTGATGTAAACTGCGATGAAAATTGCTCCACATTAATATGATGTTCTAGAGTTTGTAGAATTCCGTTCAATCTTTTTTTTTTTTTTTTTTTTTTTTTTTCCCTCCGGTTAAACGATCCCAGACCTTTCTGAGTTTCTGAGAGAGAGAGAGAGAGAGAGAGAGAGAGAGAGAGAGAGAGAGAGAGAGAGAGAGAGAGAGAGAGAGAGAGAGAGAGAGAGAGAGAGAGAGAGAGATGTATGATTGCGTGCTGGTATTCCTTAAACCCACAACAAGTTCAGTGCATGCGACACGGTAGCGCTGGAAATGATAAACAAGTTAATATGAAAGAAGAGACATTTCTTGCCATCATATCAAAGGCCACCACACCCCGAGGAATTCTATTCAAATTAAAATCAAATTGCAAATTTTTCTCTGCCCAGAAAGCCAGGCAGTAAATGCTCATTAGGCACAACTCCTGGGCATTGTGTCTTACGGACAATGCAGGAACAAAAGAAGAAAGTATTGATTTAGAACACAACAATGGCCGTGATATTTTTCATATTTATCGTGACCGGCTCTTCAGAAAATAGCGTTCATTTACAGACATTATTATTATTGTTATTATTGTTATTATTATTATTATTGTTATTATTTTTTTTTAATTATTATTATTGTTATTATTGTTGTTATTATTATTATTGTTATTATTAATATTGTTATTATTATTAATATTGTTATTATTATTGTTATTATTATTATCATTATTATTATTATTATTATTATTATTATTATAACTATTGTTATTCTACAAATACCCCCCCCAAAAAAAAAAAAAAAAAAAAAAAAAAAAAAAAAAACAAACAACAACACAACAAGAAATGCACATAATTAGTTTGAAAATTAATGTCATAGGTACAATAATTATTTTTATACCATTTCTTTGTATCTGTAAATTTTTGAAATTGCTGACATGTCGGAAGTCATCTAAACGACTGCTTGTTTTTAACCGCTTTGGAACGAACCTATTCGGTGGTCAGGCATCAAAATTCTCCCACAGAGCAAGTGTTTGTAAACTAACATATGTATTATTTGATGTTCAGTATCAGTACAAACAATGCAATAGTACCCGTGTTTTGATATATGGATATATACGGTGAATGTGTATAATTTACGAAACAACCGATACATCTTCGTTTTTTTTTGTTTTTTTGTTTCTCAAAATAAAAATGAATTACACATGTATTTTGAAACAGCAGTAAGTCAAAATAAAATATTACACAGATCTAAAATTGGTTTAACATTTTAAGATACCAGTGTGCATGTGCTTGGATGAGTGAAGAAAAGACAGACGGTATTAGTAAGTATCTGGATAATGTCTTTGTACGATCCCGAGTTTCAGATTTGTATGGTATACATATACAGGAAATACATGCAAAATATATACATATACTGATACATGCACACACATATACACACATATACCACATATACTTATGTACATACACACATAAATAAACATATATATATGTTCACACTATATAGATATATATATATCTATATAGTGTGAACATTAGTATTAATAGACAACAGAGAGACCCTGTCAGAATGAATGTGCAATAAATTTTGATACCTGACAGGAAAAGTGTTTTAAGATGTTTCTAAAAGAAATTATTGAAAATGAATAAAAAGCTTTGACCTTTAAATTCATAAGACTGTTTCCTTTTTAGCGTGTCTCTGTCTGTACGTGTAGGTATTTTTGTATAAATGTGTGAATAAGTGTACGCCTGCTGGTACATAAGCCCAAAATCGTATAAACATCGGCTTTCGATAATAGAGTATTACTGTAATTTACAATCTTGCAAGGATGTCTGGGATCTGATATTAATCTTTGATTCATAAATTCATTTATATTTGAGGAAATGCAAGTTTATGACGGTTTTTCAAGGATTTTCTTGGTGCTTTCATAGAAAACAGGGAAATGTCACCACTGAAAGATTTTTAGTTTTGAGTCATTCTTTATTATTAGTAAAAGATTAGTGACAGCTATAATTCCATAATTGGAACCATACAAAATGTATTTACAATTTAATCGCATGAAAGATAGATTACACACACACACACACACACGTCATGTAAATTTAAGGATGAGATTTTTTTAGTTTATTCTATAATTAATATCAGAATAAATATGTTTTTAAACGTACATAGTAAGTTCTGCAATTTCGGAGAAAAAAAAAAAACGAAAACAAAAGAGGAAAAATCTTAAATAAAGGAAAAGAAATTCGTCATTTTTCTTTTTCATTCGTTTCAGCCGCTCATCCCATCTGTCTATTTAGGTGTAAATTTATCTGATTTCTGAATATACATCGTCACACGAAAACACAGATATATGTGTCTGCGTTAACAATGTGCACGTGTTCATACGTCTGCTGATACGTATCTGTCTGAATTATAAGATATAGAAATCTAGACGGCCGAATTTTGGATTTTCTTCTTAGCATAATTATCAATTCGTATTTCTATTTAGAGAATCATTCATAATAAGTGGCAACTGTTTGTATTGTGACGGTAATTCTGTAGACATAAAGAAGTTAAATTAACGTATATGACATTTAGCTTGACATTTAGGATTTTTTGTTGTTGTTGTTAGAAATTACTGCAAAATTTCGTTTCTATTTCTAGCTGATAACCGTATCTGTTCTGCTGCTTCTTTATTTTGTACTAGATGTTTTTCACAACAGAAGTTATTAAATTTCTATACATTACAATTATCAGAAAGAGAAACGGAAATACTTAAATGTCGTCATCCTGCTTTTTGTATTTGATTATAAAATAGCGAAAACGTTTCCATTCTTCTTCTTCTTCTTCTTTTTTTTTATCACTAAATAAAATATTATAGATTATAAGTTCTGGGGTCAAGCAAGAACTAAAACTCTGATGCAAAATAAAGTGTCATCTTTTCAACTAACCCGGTAACATATTAAGTCTAACATTAGACAGACAGCGTGAACATTTGGATGGCGTTCTCAAGCTGGGATAACATTTTCAGTGAATAAAAGCAGTTTCCGAATGGCTGACTGCCTTGTCAGTGTAACAGACTAAACACGATTTTTTATATATTTTTTTTATTTTTATTTTTTTATTACAAAAACATTCAACGCTCCCCGCAGACAGATTTAGTGGACGTTTTTAAAACTGAAACGCTTTCCAGAAGATCGAGACAATCGTGTTTCCGCGTTCGCTGTTAAAGGCACGACGATAATTCGGACTCTTAAATTGACTAGCCGTGTCATATTGACATGCAACATGTCGTGCATACTAAACGACGTTTGCAGCTCGACTCAGCTGCTGAAACAGGAATTGGTTTTTGTGCCAGCCTTCAACACGGAATGAACTCTCGTTATTATTACCTGACCACTCGGTGCTCGTTCTTTCATTACGCAATTATAGATTCGACATATCTTCATGTCGGCACCATCTTGTAATGCGCAATAATTTCTTGATGAACATTTTTTTTTTTTTTTTTTTTTTTTTTTTTTTTTTTTTTTTTTGTCTTCGTTATTTCTTAATTTACTGATTCTGTTAAAAGCTAGGAATATTAGAATTTCGTGCTTGAGTTCATTTTTTCTTGTAAGGTAAAAAAAGAAAAGACAAGCAGGATATTCGTTCTTCTTTTTTTTTTTTCTTTCAAAAATCAATTGTTATGAGATTATTTATAGTGAAAGTAAAATCGGTTATCTCCATCAAATGTCTTTGGATAATGTATTTTTGAACGATCACAGAGAGAGAGAGAGAGAGAGAGAGAGAGAGAGAGAGAGAGAGAGAGAGAGAGAGAGAGAGAGAGAGAGAGAGAGAGAGACTTTAATCTTAACTGTTTGAACAACAATGAATAGACTCATCAAAATTATTTCCAATACTTAATATTTTCAGAAAAATATTAACTATGAATTGCGTATTAACCATAAGCTGCTCAGAAATATTTAAGTGATCATTACGTACAATAAAGAGTTAGTCTTGCAGATATAATCATTTCGTTTTAATATTTTTTTGATTATCTGTTAACAACTTACAATCATGTATTTGCTGACAGACATCTTGATTCGTTAAGGCAGTTTTGGTAAAATGTTTCTATTTTAGAACTTAATTATGTCGACAGCGAGACTATTTAACAAGCTTGAACGTTTCTCTCACTTTAATGAACACACTGCACGGAAAATAGTTTTTGCATCTTTCCGTGTATTCGTCTTATGTCGTCATGTACGGTGACGACAAGATGAAGCAACAGTACACTGAATGACGTGATCATTTCTCAACAAGCAGTGTAATGAAAACGAACGTATTATGTAAAGAAAGCAGGGAAAATAAAATAACGGAACATGAGAGTAGCTGGGGGGTTTTTTTTGTTTTTTTTTTACCGAACCTTACAGCGCTAGGCTTGAAAACGTTCAGATTCAAAATGTACGTATACTGAACAACAAATGTTATGGATGTTGAAATACTTTCATTTAAAAAACGTCATAGGATATAATCAAAAAATAAAAAAAAAAATAATAAAAAAACGAAAAAAATAAAAATAAACTAATTAAAAATTAAATTCCATTTTAAAAAATAAGTGTTTATATGTGTTCGCGCGCGTTTTGTGTATTATTTTTAGACCAAAATGTGTTGCTAGTCGTTAATTTCATCTCTTTAATGCGTCCCAAAATGACGGCTAAACGCAGAACCCATCAAAACATTGTAATCAAATGTTCCACTATCATACTTTTTTTTTGTTGTTGTTGTTGTTGTTGTTTTTCAGGATATATGCTGTAATACCGTAAACTAACAATATGTCCCAGATAACTTATTAATTATTCATAAGATAACATCTTCCTAAACACAAGTGTCTAATTCCTTGAAACTGTTCTTCTGTCGTGTATGACTTTGTTTTCGTCGTTACTTTCCCTGGTGTGTTTTCATATTTATTAAGTGATTTTGGTTTCGTTTATAATTCAGATGTAAATATGTTATATAGATAATCAGATTTGAACACTTTTACTAATATATATTGTTTTGAATTTTTCAAAGACGGAAAGGATTTTGATAAAAAAAATGTTAGATGGACAAAGTTGTTAACTAAGTAGAGATTATAAGATTGAATATTTATAGTTTAAATAACCTTTTATTGTTGTTGTTGTTGTTATTATTATTATAGTAGTAGTAGTAATAGTAGAAGTAGTAGTAGTAATAGTAAGAGTAATAGCAGCAGTAGTAACAGTATACATTTTGTAGATGTGCTATTTACTACAACAGTGAGTACTGAAATATATACACAGTACTTCAAGTATACTTTGAAAACAGTCTTCCGTTTTCGTAGTATAACAAAACAGTACCGACACAGAACTGCAAATAAGTAAAAGTATCAGACAATACTGACGACGTCTGTTACAAGCAGATACTCGGAAGACTGTGAGATCGATGTCTAATTTTCTGCTGCTAATATAACACAAGCAACCCATCATGTGTTAAGTTCTTATCAGCCACTTCATTGAGGCTGTGTGTGTTTATTTATAACGAAACACATTTAGGTGGCCCACTCGTATCGCGCAACAATGGGGTCCACGTATTACGTGCAAAATCACGATGTATCGCCAGAAAAATGAAATTAATCGCTCTCTGAACTGAGACGTAATGGAATTTTTTTTTTTTTTTTTTTTACTCCAAAAATAAAATAACGACAGATAATTTAGAACGAAAATAAAATTAATAGAGTGATAACGAGGACTGGACATTTTGGATGCCAGATGCTTTATACATCGGGCCTTTTGTTATAAAATAAATAAATAAATAAATAAATAAATGTTTCAGATTTTCATTTCAGAAAATAGATTAAATGATAAATATAATAAACATCACATACACACACGATATACCACACACACACACATACACTGACTCATTCGGACACGAACACGCACACGCACATTAATACCGTGCGTGCTAAAATGACATTTCCAGCTTAACTCAGCTGCTGATTTCAGTTCTTTACTCAGCACAGAGACAACAATTTACTATCACCTGACTGTTTTTGCTGCCCATTCGTTCATAACTCGATATTATTACGTATAAAAGCAGGTAATAAACACAGTTAGCAGAACGTAAGTGACGTCTAATAAAACAGTGATGTATTATTCCGGCTACAGGACATCTAAAAATGGACAAATTACATTCACTCCGTCTAGACGAGTTAGCACTAAGGCCAGCAAAACCACTCAACACTGGTGGACATTTTGGATCTTAAAAAAAAAAAAAAAAAAAAAAAAAGCAGAGGGATTAGCGAGTGTCCTCAAGCAAACACGAGTTTTGAGAACTGCTGTAATTAAAAAAAAAAAGGCTCAGGAATGTTCACTTTTACAGCAATTTTATTTTTTAATTTTTTTTTTTTTTTTTTTTGTTATATTGAATTACACTGTAATTTATTTACTAAAATGGTAATAACAAAAACAGGCAGATATTAAACCAAATCTATAACCTGTCCTTAATGTTTTAACATTTGTCCTGTTTAAATTATATAGGTAAATAAATAAATAAATATAGTAAATGAATTAATAATAATAATAATAATAATAATAAGAAGAAGAAGAAGAAGAAGAAGAAGAAGAAGAAGAAGAAGAAGAAGAAGAAGAAGAAGAAGAAGTAGGAAGAGAGAAAAATAAGAAAAGAAAAGAAAAAAAAATTCAACAGCAAATACATACATACATACATACATACATACCTACGTAAATATATATGTTACAGGAAATGTGTATAATTCCTGAAAATTTCAGAAAATATTCATAAATTCTGATTCTGCATAGCAAAGGCTGCAAGTAAATCATCCTCAAACTGCAAATGATGAAGAATTTCACAAGGAAGGCCAGGTGAGATCAGTCCAGAGCAAGCATCAGAACCCAACAGACTGCAAATGGAGAGCAATTAGTTTTACTGTGAAAACTGAAGTTCTGTAACTGAACAAATGTTAGTCCAGAAGTCCATTCAGTTACATTGCTATCTCCAAACAAACAAACAAACCTGTCCTTGATGTCACAGTTTGCTCTTTCTATGGACTCTTGGCTCTGTGGATGTCTGGTTTTTACCTGGACCATCACCATCTCTGGTTACATTACCTTCAGTTCAGTGATTGCACATATTTTCTGAAAGTTTCAGGATTTATACATATTTCATGATAATACATATTTCCTGTAGCGCATATACATCATATACATTTTACCCTAAAAAGTGCACACACACACACACACACACACACACACACACACACACACACATACACAGATACACAGATAGACAGAAAGACAGACAGATAGATAGATATATATAGATATATTTAAATAACACAAAGTTGCTCGATAAGATATACATTATTACAAAAAGTACATTATTTACTATGACCTTTGTAAAAAGGTAGATGACAGTTTTATGGTGCATAATTTAAAATTCTGTCATTAAACTGTCTCTTAACCTTTACGTTTTGATTTACTTTGTTATTAAAAAATAATGATACCGTTTTCATACATTTTCTTTTTTTTCTTTTTTTTTTTTTAATACTTTTTTTTTTCTTCTATTTTATACTATTTAAATTCACTTCGTCTGTTTTAGCTAACTCAGCTTTTTATTTTTTTTTTCATTATTTTTCATTATTTTTTTTTTTTTTTTTATAAATATTGTTCGTTCTTTATGAGATTTTAATGACTAGGTCATTATTTTGTATCTCATTATTTTTACTACATATTTTTTTTTTTTTTTCTTTTCTTTTTTTTCTGTTTTATGGTTAACAGAAAGTTTCGCAGAGGTATTAAAATATATTGCTCTGTGTATTGATTTTTTTTTTTTTTTTATTTAAAATTTTGATTATTGTTATGTCATGTATGACAAATATTTCATCGTGAATGGAGCATTATTGTATTGTTGTGTATTGACTGTGTATCGACATTTTATATATATATATATATATATATATATTTTTCATAATTATATTCTGTATTGACATTATATTCTGTACTGATAATATATTAATTTTGTGTTGATAATATTACATTTTGTTGATAATATTGTATTCTGTTTTGATAATACCGTATTTCGTATTGATTTTCATTGTGTTGACAGTTATAGAATTTTATACTGAAAGTTATTGATATGTTTCAGTTCCGCCAGCGGAGATTGCTGGAATCATCACTGGTGGTGTCAGTGTCGTTGTGCTGACGTCAGTTGTTGCGTTTCTCTGCTGGAGGTTCCCGTCATGCCGTTCGCGAAGTTTCTGGGACCGCAGTCTAAAAAGAGTAATCCGGAAAATATATGGTAAGGATACATTAAGTTTCTGTAGCTTTTTTCCATGTGGAATAACTGGAGAAATTGTTTTAAAACTGGTTCAGTTTCTTTCATCGCATGTGTATCTTATAGTGTCATATCGTTCAGTGTTGTAATCCATTACGTCATATCATATAATTACCATATTATATTAACGCCCAGTGACGTTATATCACACATCGCATCATAAACCAGATCCATATATCATAACTCAAATAACATTTCACATATTATTATTATATCGAAATTTTCTTTTAAAAAAAACACAAAAAAAACAAAACGCAATAAAATAAGTTTTAAAGGCTTTATATTAGTTTTTTGTTATAAAATGTATCTTTTCCTTTGAGATGAAATGCAATTTATTTTCATGAGATAATCTATATTTCGCCATCCGCTGTGCAGATTAGTTTGTTGTGACAATCTGATGACTTTGATTACAACTCAGCAATAATAAGCACTCGCCAGTCAGCTGCTTAGGTTCAAATAATAATATGAATCCGTTTCCGTAACATGTCGGCACTATTTTGTACAACAGCTTTGTTCTGTCACTACAGTTAATTAGCGTGACCACAAACACAGTGAACAGCGCACCAGAAACAAGATCTGCAGCCCACACAAAATTACGAGTCACTGAAGATCAAGACAAATGGAAACAACAAACTCCATTATTTCTTTCCCTTAGTTTTCCAAGATTCCAACTGTAAGAGAATAATGCATTACGTGCTGAATTTCAGCTCCAGTCTAATGGTTTTGCTAGCTTCTATCAGTAATTTTTGTAGTTAGTTTTGTTATTTTTGATTTTGAACGTGTATATTTATATCTGCCTGTTTTGTGTGCGTCGGAGTAATGACTTTTTTTTTTTTTTTTTCATCTTCTGTTAACTACTCAAAGTCGGTTTTTGGTTATTCATAAAGTATTACAATAGTATTACGAGTCTATAAACAAATCGAGAGGATACCATTTTCTATAATTTTGTCATATGTTCGTGCTTAGCAAAAAAATTTAAAATTAAAAAAAAAAAAATCAACAGGTAAATTCATTGATAACGTTTTTTACTCACTGGTCATAAATGTAAATAAAGAAAAGTAATTTGGTTGCAAAGTGATTGTATATATCAGACTATAATTTTTTATTTATTTTCTTTTTACCTTTCCATGACACCATGGGTATACATGAAATAAAAGTAACTTCTAATTTCTAAAGTGGGTTTATATCTTGTTATCATACGTTTTTTTTTATTTGGAAAAGTTTAATTAAAAACCAAAAAGTAAAAGGAAAATGTACTCTTTTTTGTTTAACCACTTTCAGCCAATTCTACAAGGTGAAATTAATTTAGCTTCTAACACGAAGGAAATACTGTAACAGTAAAGCAGAACGAAAACAGTACAAACTTAATCAAATACAAACGATTTATTTCTTGTTATTTGATTTCGTCTTAAAATAAATGACGATCCCTCTGCCGTGCACGACGTCGTTAGCACCATTCTCTGTGAACTCTGTAATCTTAGTCACACCACAGTACAAACAACAGCTGCACCGTTACCCACACGTTTGCACCAGTACCTGATCTCAACACCGGCAACCCTCACAAACAACACATCGACGTATCATACAGATCTCTTCAGCTGTCAGTTGCCATGTCGATGTGGCATGACGTCACTGAGGCACAACGATAAGCTGCACTATTTTTTATCTCATAATCACCATTACAAAGTCAGCCATTTGGTACAATTATAGTTTCATTCCAATGTTGTCACCCTGGAGGGACACGGCCTCCATGATTTTATAATTTTAATTTTTTTTTTTTTTTTTCGTTTTGACGAAATCTACTCCATCTTGAATGCTATAATTCTACAGAAGTTACGGCCTTTGTTTAATAAGATAAACGTTAATAAACTCTGTAATTTAATGAACTGTGATCGCAGTTTTGTTCAATGACTTTCAATTTGACGCTGCCACTACAGTAATTACTTCGTAACTGTCGGTTATCTTAGAAAGGTTGCATAAAGATGGCATTAGGAAACAATCACTTCGTTCACGTGCTACATTTATTACTAAGAAAGAAATAAAAGTTTTGTTTAAATATCTAACTGTTTTGCAGTACTTTGTGATACGATTTTGATATAACATTTATATCTGTTTGAACCTTTTGATTATATACATGTTTCTATTTGTTTTTTGTATCATATATTGTAAATATTCTCTTTCCTTGACTTACTAAATACAGATGAACTCTTTCTGTTTAACATTATTTGTTTAGGAAAATGCAGAAAGAAGCCCAAGAAGGAAGAAAAGAAAAGTTTGATTGTGGGGCCGATGTTACGTAAAAGAAGCAGAGATGATCCGCCATTTGTCGTACCGCAAATATTTGTGGACTATGGAAGCAGAAGAACCTCTTACGCCTCTGCTTCGGATCACGTGATGCTGGGTGCCCTTGCCCTTGACTTGCGAAGGGGTTCGAGCAGCAGTTGTGGTAGCAGACGAACATCTTTAGCCTCGGATTCAGACAGAAGAGGATCTGCCAGCAGTTTGTGTAGCAGAAGGACCTCGTTTGCGTCTGACACTGACCGCCGCGGTTCTGCGAGTAGCATGGGCAGCAGAAGAACTTCCATCTTTTCTGATCCATCAGACAGACGCGGTTCCGCCAGCAGCCGTAGCAGCAGAAAAGGATCCGACGGCAGCAGAATTGACGACACTGATGTATCATTTGCAGGTAATGACGACTGGAAACCACTATGTTAGTTCCATAGAAGAGAATAATGAATAAATAAATAAATATATATATATATATATATATATTTTTTTTTTTGTATCCTCCTTTATTTGCACCATCCCAGTAACGGGGAAATGCACACGATAACATTTAAAGTTTAGTAAATGACAAGTATTATTACAATTAAGTTTAGTCGAATGTTGAAATTCGATATCAATTTAAGTTGTGCGTTAACTGAACAGCTGGTTTTTAATATGTGATTAGTTCAAATTAATGAGGTCTTTTTTACGCGATCAATAGTGTTTTACTGTATGAAAATAGCTCACAGTTTATATCTGACATATTTGTGTAGATTTTTCGGACTCGGAACCGGTGGACTGCGAAGACTTGTCTCGTGCTCTGGTGAGGAGAAAGATGTCGTCAAGCCGACGTACCAGCATCGACACTCAAGGCATGAGTTACAGCATCATGAGGGAGGAAGTTAAGAAAGGCATGCCACCGTACAGACGAAGTCACTCCTGGGCTGAAATACAGAGACCAGCCAAAGTCCTTCCACAAGAAGGTAACAGACGTAGAAATGACCAGTTCTGTTTTTACTTATCAACTGATATGTTGAAAGAATGCTTCTAATTTATATGTCTGTGTGTCTTTGTACGTGCGTGTATATGTATGCATGTAAAGGTATGTTTCTTTATTATTTATATTATATATATATATATATATATATATATATATATATAAGCATATGAAGTTAGTTGATGGTCTTTATTTGTGTATTTATGTTTTTGTCTATGTATTGTTTTTTTTAATTATTACTCAAGTTTTTTTCCCTGTCTTACATAAATAAATCTGGATTTTTATGCCTCATTTAAAAACAAAATTGTTCTCCGTTTTAAATACAATAATGTGCACAGAGATACTAAATTAAAAAATTATATATAAACAGCACATAGTTAACCATGTATGTAATTAAATATACTCAGAGAACCAATATAATCCTTTTAAATCCTTAGGACGTCTTTTATATTTCTTCTTCTGGCATCATCTCTGTTTGTAGGATTGTCGTTTCTGTCTTTGCCGCTGGGTAAAACGACTGTGACGTGAATCACATACGACAGAAGACAAGAATAGTCTCAACTACGGATAATGACATTAATTTTGTTTTATCTAATCAAATGTCAAAATATTTCCGATTTGGTGAAAAAAAAAAAAAAGAGAACAATGACGTTGGTCCTTTTTTGTGGAAAATTGAAACGAGTTAGGGAATTGATATAATTGGAAAAAACACCTGAAACCAAACATTAAATTGTAGCATTAATGAATCGCAGTTTTAAGTTGCACTCTTGGATTGCTTTGAGGATGAACTCTTCCAAGGGGCTTTAGGTACACGCTTTATTTGAAGACGTCATGACGTGCAAAGGCTTACTAAACATTCTCTGAACATTTGCTGAATGACATCGCAAAACATTTTATTGTTAATGTCAGAAATATATTTTGGTTTAATGATAGATGAAAATAAACCCATTGCCGCCGCTTCGTGGCATATTTTTATCGATTGGTAAACATCACCGATAATTTTTTTATATGCGTTTTCCATCTGACAGGTAAACACATACCATGGCCTTTGATATACCGTTAATGGGTTACAGGCTGTAACTGGAAAAAACCGAACGGGAGACAAGCCTGGGTTTTTCGTTCATTTATTTCTTTGATCTGGAATACATTACAAGTCATAAACTGTGAATAAAACAATGAATCAATAAATAAAAGAAAATAAACAGTTAAAATGTCTCAGAATTATAATTTTATAGCTGTAATAGAAATCTCAAAGAAAAAGAGAAGAAAAAAAAACTGTTAGGTTACAAAATAAACACATATTGATTATTAATTGTGTTGTTTCTGTTTTTCTTCGTCTAAGGTGAAAAATTTCCTCAGTCAAATAACGAGTTTTAGTTTCAGTCTGAATCTGTTTTATCTCACGAAGCACAAACCAGTCGTTATCCTGTTTTCTTGTCTCGCTTTGTAAGCAAGTTACAGCTCAGTTCTTAGGTCTCATGAGATTACCATAGGTAGATCACTACCTCCATCAGCAATTGAACCTAAATTCCTTTTTTATTTCTTTGATGTATACAAAACACACACACACACACACACACACACACACACACACACACACACAGACACATCTACATACATAACAAACCAAAAAAATAAAAATACTAATAAATAAAAATCCAATAAAAACAACAAACAACCCTAATCAATAACAACACAAAAGCAAATCGTGTCTTGCTTTCTCACAAATAATAACACTGAACAGCTTCGATATCAACTTAAAGCAGACGCATTCTCATTATTTCTATGACATTTAATGTTATTATTTTAATTTTATTATTATTATTATTTTTTTTTTTTGCAGCACGACCCACGCAATACAACAGAGATCAAAGAAGATCCACGCTCTCGTCGTTGGTGTATTGTTCCATTCAGGCCATGGACCAGACTGGAACCGTCATCCCACCGCTCCCCAAGAAGAAGCCCAAAGTCCATGTACGTATTTCTGAAAAAAAACAACAACCCCAAAACAACACCCCCCCAAAAAAAAAAAAACTCAAAACAACGTTTCATGTTAATTCATTATTAACGTTGCAAACTTTAATACGTAAATAAATTGAGTTACGGTCAATGACCATTTAGAATAAAGTGCTATATAGGAGCATATTACTTTTTAAATATCTTCAAAATCTTTTTATTATTATTATTACTACTACTACTTCTACTACTACTACTACTACTACTACTACTACTACTTTTACTACTACTTCTACTTCTACTACTACTACTACTACTTCTACTTCTACTACTACTACTACTACTACTACTACTACTACTACTACTACTACTTCTACTACTACTACTACTACTACGACATTTATATATAAAACAAAATTGAAGATATTGTTTGATGAAATTTAACTTAAGAGTATTCACGTGTGGAAAAAGAAAACATTCATAAATATATTTATAAATTTATTATGTGATGGATGCATAAACAAAACCTAAACCCCGATGATAGATTTGTGTTTTAAATTATATGCTAATTATTTTTACTTTTATTATGATTATGATGTTACTAAATAACACAGAGCATAAGAATTATTGAAACAAAAAGATATGTTTATCGAACCATGTCATCTTACACAAACCAATTAATATTTAATAAAACTATAATCATTCAGTTTTCATTTTGGAAAGAGAAAAACCTAAAGAAATGTTAAGATATTTAACGTTAAAAACCTTTTTTTTTTTTTTTTTTTTAGTAATTTTGTCAAATATTATTACAGATTCATCATATTTTATTATTATTATTATTATTTTTTATTATTATTATTATTATTATTGTTATTATTATTATTATTATTATTATTATTATTATTATTATTATTATTATTATTATTATTATTATTATTATTATTATTATTATTATTATTATTATTATTATTATTATTATTGTTATTATTATTTTTAATGTTGCCATGTGTTATATTTGGTATGAAACTATCGATTATTTGTAAAGCGGAGAGACGTTAATCCCGCTAACAAGGCTGGTTTCAGAGTTGTAGAAAACACGATCTTGTTAGCACGGTAACTGCCTGGCTTTCAACCCTCTGTCTGTGAGTTAACCACTCCCAGCGTATAATCACCACTCTTACAGGTGAAAATCAATATAAGAATAAACGGAAACTTCGAGATGTTTCTGTCGCGACCCTTTGTGTTCACCTTAAGCATGACCTGCAATGTTGTACTGACAACGTCCATTGTTTTGTTCTACGACCAAGTGGCAACTGATTTGCTTGGTGCCAGAGACTTACAAAAACTGCTAGCTCTTATTTTCCCGGTGTAGAGATGAAAGCAGAGACGCAGCACAAACGATGCCGTGTACCTGTTATCATGATGGCATTACATCTACGTTAATGAATTTCTTGATAATTTAGCTGAAGCCTTTTTTTTTGTTTTTGTATTTAGCATAACAAAATATTTCAGGTCGATGACCTGATGACTAACTCGGAGAACACAAGACGAGATCGCTTTAACGATATCAGGTATCTTCAAGACCAACACAAAAACAAATTAAGATGTCTTTGAAGTGGACAGATTCATATTTTAAATTTCAGCGTTAATATTGATTTCGTGTGTATCAGAATTATTAAGATTTACAGCGTTCACTTGTCAGTTTGAAAATAAAAAAAATTTACTTTTACAAGATAAAAGTAATTTAACATAAGAAAATCTGTTTTTGCGATTGTTGACTGTAAATTAAACTTTAACTCTCAGTCTGACAATAAATACAAGCTTAAATCGGTAAATAAATTAGGTTAAAACTGATAATAATGAAGGATTATTTATAAAAATAAAATAAAAAACATATTGAAAATCTTTAAAAATAAATAAAAATAAATACCAGAAATGAATAAAATGCATTGTGTTACGTCTGCTCGCTTTAATTATGATATACCACAGTTTGCAACAACAACAAGATGTTGACAAAATAAACGTTAAGTATAAAGATACACATTTATATCTGAATGTTACTGAACGTATTCCATAAGTATTACCGAGATTAAAATACATACAAAACTGGTACATGTAGGCATTCAGAAACCATATACAGATAATCAGTGACATTCTGGTCTTTGTCTCCTACGTGTTGTTTTTCTGTTCTGTGAATACAATAAAAAGAACACTGGGCAGAACGTATCGAGTGAAATGGTCGCTGTTAGACGTTGTCAGTGTTAATCAAGACAGAAGTTATTTTTAATTTTGTCTACCACCTACGTTTGATCTCTCTCACTCTCTCTTTCTGTGTCTCAATCTATCTAAATCTCTCTCTCTCTCTCTCTCTCTCTCTCTCTCTCTCTCTCTCTCTCTATATATATATATATATATATATATATATATATATATATATACATACATACATGTTAACGTCCAATACCTTAGATCCAAATGTAACCAACCAATTAACAGTAAATCAGTGAGAACAAATTTAAAGAATAAAACTATTGTTATATTTGTTATATTTGAAGCAGTTGTATCAAATACTGAATATCTAATCACATTCAGCTCAGTTCTTTTCCACACACACTGAGGACAGTGTGTAGAAAACACTATCAGTTCTACTTACTTTATATAGAAAATACTTATCACTGTTTCTGAGTTCTTCTAATGACTTAATATAGACCACCTGTTCTATATAATTATTTCTAAGTTTCAAGTTTAACGTTACAGTTTAGTTGTTTTTCGTGGAGTCGCTGTTTAGTATGTATACATCGGGGAACATGATTCCAATATCTTTTATATAAATTCTTTTTGCTCAGACCTTATCCTAAAACCCGTATAATTTTTTGCGTTCACACCTGTTACTGAAATCTGAAAAAGTCAAACCAAAGACCTTATTCATCATCAAGATCATTATTTGTAGTTATGTTATCGATTTGTTAATGGTGTATTATTAATATAATACACCTTCCATTGAAATATTACTATGATGAAAGGCACGTCAAAGATATCCTGTAATATAAGCTTCATTTGTTTTTAGCTGAAGCTATCGTGATTTTTCTTCCGGATAATCTCTTTTCATGCTGTGTTTTTATTTTTATTTTATGCTTACTAATCATTAGATGTGTACATATAAATGCTGGGAAAGTTTTTGAAACTGCTGTGAATGTTTATCTCTAACTTGTCTCTACGTATAATTTGTCTCTGCGTGTATGTTTGCCTCTATACCTGTCTGTGTGTGTATGTGTTTATATGTGAAAGGTGTGGGTTTTGTGTGTGTGTGTGTGTGTGCGTGTGTGTGTGTGTGTGTGTGCGTGCGAGAGAGTTATATATAATACCAACTGCACTAATACTCGTATAATTAACAGATTATGTAACAGCGTGATTAAATCTTCGCTAACAGATAATGAAGGATTTATCTTCTGATTTAATAACCATTTCCACGTATTAGTGAAGACGGCTTCAAATCAGGTGAACGAACTCGTTTTGACGAATACAATTCACCGCCCACATTAGTTTGCATGACCGAGGTGAAAACAAACGTACATGCGTAACCTTTGAGTTGTTTTAATGCATCCTTAAACTCTTTTTCCCTTATCCTTATCTGCATTTCATTTAATTAACGTAAGACGCAAAACGTGGATCTTCCATTATCATACGCTTATTTATCAAGAATAGCCAGTGCTTTTGGCTTCTTTTAGAAACTTGCCTTCGTCTCTTTTTTTTAAATTTTGTTTTCTCTTTTTTTTCTATGTGTTTTTTCTCTTTTTTTTCAGCGGCCCTCTGTGGGTCTTCCGGACACCCCAGTCGCTCTTAACGACTTGAATCTCGATGAGATGCAGCCACGATTTGCTCCACCCATAGAGTCAACAGGCAAACTCAAAGTTCAGCTGCAGTTTTCTCAAGACCAAGCCTCTCTAACCGTCATCATAGTCGAGGTAAATTTCTCCAATCCTTTATTTGGCTATTATGATAATCTTTCTATCTTAACGACTAGGATTTTTTTTTTTTTTTTTTTTTTTTTTTTCACACACGGTAAGTTTTGACTTTCGGCAAGGCAACCCTTCCTGAAGGCATTACTGCGCTTAAATATTCGAATTAATACCTGCAACATTAATTAGTTTGGCCTTTTTCATTTCGGCGAAAATTAATAATGTGTAAGTTTATCATTCTGAATCTTTTTCTTTTTAATTTTTCAGACGCAAAACCCCGTACTTAAAGCTTTTCTCATTGATAACCTCTTTTCCACAGTATTATTTCACTCACATTAAAAACTATTTAATGTTAACCGAATAACTATACTATGTATGTGTGTGTATATATATATATATATATATGTTTTTATTCTTATTACAGATTGATTGTTTGTTAAAAGAGATTGCGTTATTTTTATTTATCTGCAGTACACTTTAACTTACAATAATTATAACAAAACGGACATTCACACGTGTACATTATACATAAAAGTACCATAAAAATTAAATTATAAAATTATTTTAATGCTGTTCCTGTTAAAAATATATTAAAAAAACAAACGAAAACAAATAAAAAAAAATAATTTAAAAAAAAAAAAATAAAAAAAAAAATAAAAAAATAAAAAATAAATAAAATAAAAAATAAAACAAGCAAAACAACCAATAAGCAAATTCGTAATCTTTTAGTATGCAGTATTTTCTACATCTTAAATTTTTTTTTCTATCATAAATTCTTTCATCTGAAACACTAAATGACAAAAAGCTTGCTTCTGCTGCTTTGATGTTTCTGTAGAATTTTCATTTTCAAGTCAATATCCTTTTCTTCACCCAACCATGCTTTGATCTACATAATTTAATTACCATTGCTAGCTTTTAACTAATTGCATTTTATTATACCAGGCTGTGGAATTGTTCCTCGTTATTCTTTTTTCTCACTTTCATTTTTTTTTTTTCATTTTGCCCTTAACGAAAATGTTAAATTTAATGTTAGATGTTTTAACGTAGTAATAACTACACGACAGGTTACGTTTCAAGTTAAAATAATTTAGAACAAAGTCACAAAGTGAAATAAAACGATAATTCAAGGATCTCTGCTTTTAAATCTTTTTATGAAAATATTTTATTATTATTTATTATTATTATTTGTTTTTTTTAATTTATTTATTTATTTATTTATTTATTTATTTTTTTGTCTTTCCTCTTAAGGGGAGAATCACCTTTCTCGTTCTAATTAAGGAATTTGTATTTTGTTGTTTTTATTTTCAACCACAAATTAGAACTACTCGAGATTTTCGCAATCGATTTTATCACTGGATTTATCTTAGAATTAATGTTATGATGCTATGAGAGTAAATCAAAAAAAAAAAAAAAAAAAAAAAAAAGAAAAAAAGAAAATCCAACAAAATCTGAATAATACAAAACCAAGCAATTACACTGTGAGAAATTATATTTAATACGTATTAAACTAATTTAATCTCATCATCCTAATTAATTCAACCTTTTAGCGAAGGACAAAAGGAAATGAGTTTTCATGGAAGTCAGCGAGCAGTTTCACTGTTTATGTGACTTCTTCGTTAAAAGTCTTTTTTCAATTATTGTACGTGTATTTTTGTACGCATCCATTCTCGCTTTCTCGTTTTTATTTATTTATTATTATTATTATTATATATTTTTTTATATTTTCATTTAACGTATACAGTTAACAAAGATGTGTGTTATCTGTCATTCTTCAGCAAAGTTTCAGTGTGCACATACATTTATTTTATTTTAAAAAAAAACAATTTATGTCGGGTTACTACTAACAGTAGGAGAGAAAATCCAAGAGAAAAGACACTTTAACGTGATGTGTCGACAACTGAAAGTTAACAAATGCAGTTGCATGGATTACAAAAATGAACTACAAATGACTGTATCACATTAATCACTTGCAAATAACAATGATACGTAAATGAATAAAAATTAATTACAATATAAATAAACTGAAAATGTCCTTGGAATATCATAACAATATTAATGTGTTTGTATTTGTGTGTGTGTGTGTGTGTGTGTGTGTGTGTGTGTTGTGTATATATCATAAATTACCGTAGCATATGTATATATCACGAATATCAAAAACGTAAATAGATATGAAACATACATAAATCAAAAACTACTAACGAAAGATACATAAATAATAAATTATTATAAATATAAATGACAAATGATCACGATACTGCTTCCTTTTTGAAATAGCTGATAATTCTTGTTGACTTCGATACTACAAAGCTTGCTTTTCAAAGACCATAAATTACAAACTAACGCCTAGAAACCACCGAGATGTTCAAACTGTTCCGAGTGAGCCTGCTAGTAGAAGCTGCTGACATTTTGCACATGTACCATGTTTTGTCTCCTGGGATTTAATACTACATCTTAAAGAACATTATCTTGTTTTCAGTTATTCCCCAAGGTTATACTTGCAAATAAAAATGACATTTATAATTGGATATTTAGTTTTCTCTCTCTCTCTCTCTCTCTCTCTCTCTCTCTCTCTCTCTCTCTCTCTCTCTCTCTCTCTCTCTCTCTCTCTCTCTCCTTCCTGACCGTATAACTCTCGTTTAAAGTTTCCTTTTTTTATACGAAAAAAAAATATTTTTCTTTAACAGCAAAATATTTTCCATCAACAAGAACAGAAATAGCAAAAATAATAACAAGAAGTCTTTCGTTTTTATTATTATAATTGAAATAAAAAAAATATATATATATAAATAAAAAAAACCTACTTTGTACTTGTAACAACACGAAGCCTTAGGATGCAAGAAGGGTTAAATTTAGATATGCTTAAGTAGTTATCAGTTGTACGCCCAAGAAAGAAGTGAACTCTGATTAGGAATTTACTATAATAATAAAAAAAAAACGGCTTTCTGTCAGATGAAAGCAGATGTTTTCAGTATTAGAAGAGGATGAAAAGGATATCTGTTCTTAGTTTTTACCCCAGAATTTTTTTTTTTTTTTTTTTTTTTTTTTTTTTTTTTTTTAAATAGTAATTGCAGTGCGCAAACATTATTTTTCAAAAGAAGCCGTAGTATGAAAGTTTTAAAAAGATAAATATTTGAATGATAATTTAGAGCAACAATTTATCATCCTCATTATAATAATAATAGTAATGATAATAATAATAATAATAATTATTATTATTATTATTATTATTATTATTATTATTATTATTAATATTATTATTATTATTATTATTTTTTTTGCTATTATTGTTGTTGTTGTTGTTGTTGTTGTCTTCATCGTTGTTATTTCTTGGTAAAAATATGTTACATTTTATACGCCAGTTTTATTATGCATTGGCTTTCATTTCTTGCAGGCTGTGAACCTCTCTGTGCCAGGTCTGCCTAAAGATGTTGAAGTCAACCCATACGTGAAAGCTTTCCTTGTTCCCGGCAGAACATTCAAATACAGAACCAAGACAATCCCAAAGACCACGGTCAGTTAGAGTCATTAAATAACTAACGTATTTAATTATTTTAAGAAATTTTTTTTTTTTTTTTTTTTTTTATGAATTAAATACATGAAAGAATTAACTGATTATCATTGTCGTAGTCAAGTGTCAAATATTTTATTGTTAGGATTGGATTATAAACTTTTTTTTTTTTTTTTTTTTTTTTTTAGAAGAATCATCATTTAATATAAAGTTTATTATATATTTTTTAAACTGACAGAATCGGCAAATAGAATGCTGTTAATAAAACAACCGTAACCATTAAAACATCTCGACAAGCTAAATTCACACACAATGTGGTAGTAGAATATCTAAGAAATAAAATAGCTTGAATTATGACGATTTCTTAGCTTTTCCGTTCTATATTTAAAAAAAAAAAAAAAAAAAAAAAAATCATGACCATCCAGAAGAACGAATTGAAAATGTTATATTTAGACATTTAATTCAAAGATTAAACAAAATGCAAATGTCTCCTGCGTGTTTCTTGACTAGTCGATCAGCACAGCGGGAAGCGAAGCTGAAACGAGTCCGTGACTTGCATGATGAGAAAATACACCGGACTTAAAGACAGATTTTACAGTCCTAACGTTTAGAAAATACAGAGGCATGCTAATTAAACCAAACTAGCTTTTGATAATTCATTTCTTAATTAACAGCCAACAACAGGATTTATGTGCGCTCTCTAGTGTCAGATGATGGTTAATTTTGAATTTCAGTGAAAATATAATTTTTGTATTTTTTTTTTTTTTTTTTTTTTACTCCATCACTCTGCTGGACATATTTACAGTTTACTGCTACCACGCGTGACAAATACTTTTAACAATAGTTTGCTGAATTAGCATTTTAACATTAATTTTTTTTTTTTTTTTTTTTTTAATACAGCTTTTATGTTTCTGAATCGTGTACAGACAAGACAGTTAAAACAGTCATATTTTGCAGAGCTGTACTCTTAAATGAAAGAACGACATTTCCTTACTGGGTATCTCGAATTACGAATATCATCTATTATTTTGAAAATAAAACAGAGAGACGTAAATCGAAACATAAAAACGAGATATTGATTTCAGTAGCATTATTCTACAGTTTTAACGGTCCTCGCCTCTATTTCAGGAACCGCTGTTTCTTGAGAAATTCACGATAAAGGACATTATACCCAGTGAAATCACCGAAGAATCAGCCATCGAGTTTCAGGTGTACTCTTCACATCACGTGTCACGACGTCATCTCGTAGGTGTTGGCTCGGTTCAGCTGAACGAAGTGAACAGACTTCCCAGCGGCCTGTTTGATCTCACGCTTTACCCTCAGACAGTGTACAGAGTAAGTGTTTATCTTCCTCCACTTGCAGAATCGCGGATCAGACTGGTACCTCTTTATGATATAGTTCATTACCTTCCGTCTCATTACGTTCTACGACTGAAGATCGTTACAAACTGATGCAATACTTGCAGATGGTTTAAAACAAAATTGACAAAGCTTGCCTTTCAAAATCACAGATCCTTAATTATGACAATATATATATATATATATATATATATAAATCACTGATCTTCAGTCGTGTTATTTTCTTTTTCTATAAATTATCCAAAATATCCTGCTTTATTAAAAAAAAAAAAAAAAAAAAAAAAAAAAAAAAATTAAAAATTAAAAAAATAAAAGAAATGTTATAATTAGATATTTCAGTGTTAACATGTGGTTATGATTTTAGATGCTTTAATTCACAATTCATATTTTGATTGTTACAAACCCAAAAATAAGAAATGTTTAACAAAAATATTGATTTTTTAATACAATATTTAATTATTTATGTTACCGACATCTATTTTTTTTTTTTTATCTTCCTTGTCCAAATAAAAAAACACGTATATCTGGTTCACGTCACGGGAACGAGGTAACACGTTTTAGAAATTGGTAATTACTGAAGATATCTGAACCGCTCCTTCATACCAAAACATCCACATCAGCAGCTCAAAATCAAAAAATCAAAAAAAAAATCTCTTTCTGTTGTCACCACGTCTAATGTTCTGTGTCGCATCACATTATTTGAAGTATCCTGTTAAACCAATATTTAAATCGACACTTAAATCAATATCTAAATGATTGGCTTCGACCAACATCTGAATTATCCAGCCTCAGGCCGGAATCTGTTTCTGTGCAGTCGTTCGCCGTTTCACTTAGTTTCCTGTTACCCAAGACGTCAGCCAAATTTGTCTCTTGGACAGTAATTGGCAATAATTACCAGTCATTTGTAGAATCCTCTGTAGTCATCCAAGTTGGAAGCCATAGCCAGCGCTATAAGACAATAAAAGGAAGCCGAATGAGCGCTGAAAAGAGAATTAATGAATCAAGTTACACTTCGTGTTGTTAAGACAACACGAGTGTATCTGATGCGCTTGGCGATGATTCGTTTAATGTAATTTTAAAAATAAGCTGCTAAATTTTGTTGTTGTTATTGTTGTTGTTGTTGTTGTTGTTGTTGTTATTCGTATTGTTGTTTTTAATCTTGTATCCATTTCGTTTATTACTATTTCTGTTGTTTGTTTTATTGTTATTATAATGTCCTGTGCAAATTCTCATCGTTATCCTTTGGGCTATTTTCTTTTCCCATCAATACCCCGTGAATAATTTATCAAAGGCAATGACATGTATTTTTAAAGATGATTAAAAAAAAAAAAAAAAAAAAAAAAAAAAGCTTATAACAGATCCTTAGCAGTTAATCGATAAGGATGACAGGGGACAGGATCCTGACCAAAATTACCGTTAATAATAAAATATACTGAGGACCATTAAATAAATACTCCTTCTTTTCTTTTTCTTTGTTTTGTTTTATTTATTTGTTTATTCTCATATTTATTATGTTGTTTTTTCTACAGCTTCATCAGGGTGATTTACGAATATCCGGCTGTTTCCAGCCAGTAGCTGGGAAAATAGTGTTCAACATACTGGAAGCGAGAAATTTACCCAGAGTGTCTCTTCTTGGGGCAATAAGTAAGTAAAATCCTTATTCTTTTGAATTTATATATATTTTCGTGAGTAATATAATATTCACATAAACAAATAAATAAACACACACACACACACACACACACACACGCACGCACGCACGCACATATAATTCTTTTTAATATTATAGCTTAAATTAAGTTTGGACTGAGATTAAAATAGACGTTCTGATCAGGTTTCCTTTTTCTTCGTCATCATCATATTCTTCTTATTATTATTATTACCATCATTATTATTACTGTTGTTGCTGCTGTTCGTGTTATTGTTGTTTAATAACTATAATTATTATAATCATTCCTTCATAATATTATATGTTTGGATGGAAGAGCTATCATTACACAAACAATTCCGTTGAAGAACTAAACTCTTCGATGTAACGCGTGTTTTTCACAGTTTTATACATATCGGAAGAAATTCAAAACGCCAAAAGCATGGCTGAAAAATAATTTATATTTCCAGTTACTCAGATCTTTTAAAATTACATTATTGCTAGAGTCCTCTGTAGCATAATGACACATATCATCATTTTCATTTCCTGCAAATGTGCTCAATCGTATTTATGACGAACAAAAAAGTTAGACTGTCACTAAATGCATTCTTTTCTGAAACATCAATATTCAAGCAAGGAATATAGATTATGGACTTGGAAACCAAGATTATTTTGTGGACCAGAAGTTATTACTGGTCATTAATTTCATTCCTTTTTGATGTCATTCCGCGACTGCATATATACGTCAAAACAGTAAGAACAAATATTCCTAGGTCCATTATTAATTTGATCAGTGTATTGTTGTTGTTGTTGTTGTTGTTATTATTATCGTCTTTGTTGTTATTTTCTTTATAACTGTTGTCGTTATTATTATTATTATTTTTTTTTTTTATGTTCTTATTGTTGTTGCTGCTATCATCATCATCATCATTATTATTACTGTTATTATTACCTGTCTTTACTAGATCCTTATGTCAAAGTGGAGATGTTTGTGAACGGAATGCGAGAGGCCAAACATAAGACAAAGGTTCGCCAGAACACACAAGACCCAGTCTGGCATCATCAGTGTGTGTTTGACATCAACCGCGAGAATCCCAAACTGCTCGGTCATGTGTTTGTGTTTCACATGTTGCATAAAGACATGATGACAGGTGTTCACAAAATCGGACAGGTAAGAGAAAAAAACAACAACATATATATCTATATATATATATATATATGATAAGTAACTGTATATTTCAACCCTTCCCGTTACGAGTGCAGTTATTACAACATTTATTTTCTTATTAAACAATTACAGTAAAGCATCAAATAAGTTTATTTTCTTTCTCTTCGCACGGAGACTCTATTTTATATTTATTTATTTATATATATATCTGTTTATTTATTTTTATTATTATTATTATTATTTTATATATATATAACTCATACTTGCCGAAGGTAATCTTATGTTCTTTCATCGTAGAAAAGTGTGTTGCTGTTGTTGTTACTGTTGTTGTTGTTGTTTATTATTATTATTATTATTATTATTATTATTATTATTATTATTATTATTATTATTATTATTCATAGTACATTTTTGAAATGATGGATGGAAGGATGGATAATGGATAAACTGATAAAATTATAACACAAAATGCGAGTTAAAGAGATGTATTGTTGCTTGTACGTGTGTCATGAAAACAATACACATGACGTCAAGCATACAACTCTTTTACTTCATGTTTTTATTGATTTTGCAATGTGACCAGCGATACAATACACTTTCTTCGGAGGAATTAGATCACGTTCTGACTGCTAATTGTTATCATGGATGGTGCTGCCGAGTTCAGCTGGCAACAAAATGATAATTAGAACGGAAAAAAAAAAAAAAATAAAAATAAAAAATAAAAATTAAGAAAGAAAAAAAAATTAAGAACAAAAATGTAATCTTGTTAAGTTGAAAACTTACAGTTTCTAGTAATAATGACGTCTGCCAGACAACGTCTGAGCGATGATGTAGTTTGCTTGTGATACATTCGTTAGTCTTACTATCTCAAGGGCGGTTCTGGTACAAAGAAAAAACGGCAGCTAGCTCCCTGTTACGCATATAAATCAGTTTAAATATTTAAAAAAAAAGACAGAAAAAAAAAAAAAAAGCCTGTGGGTTTACAATAGGAGGGATAGTTTTGTCCCAGATAGCTTCAGCGTATGAAGTCAAAACATTTGTTATTAGGCAAACGTAGAGGAGATGACTTTCAAAAAGATTTTTATGTTTAAAATTGTTGTTTTCAGATTCATATATATTAACTATTAGAATAGATTATCCTTCACCTGAATATATCTGAAATATATCTCAAACTGATTACAAGCAGTCTTCTGATATCCTATTTGTAACTAAATTTCTCCATTATTAAATTCAATTATTTTGACTCTTTTTTGTTTAAGGATCATTGCAATCAATATATTTCTGTGCTAACAAAACATCTAAATAGAACAGTTGCATTTTTATTTTTTTATTTGTTGTTGTTGTTGTAATTCCTTTTTTTTTTTTTTTTTTTTTTTTTTTTTTTTTTTTTTGTCGTTAACCACACATTCGTTACCCATATCAAATTCAGTTGCAGTCTTTTGATAATCTGTGCCATCGAATTTCGTATACGTTTTCTTTGATTTGCTGGCTACGTAGATATTATCGTTTATATATATATATATAAATATAAAACAAAAAAATCGAATTAAAAGTATTAATAGAATACATTTAGAAAGAACAAACCTATTAGATCCTTATTCATAATACTGGCGACCTCTCACGTGTCACGCTAAAAGGTAATGACGTGATAATGACGAAAAATTCGTGACTGTGGCGTAATATAAAAGCTGTTTGCGTTAACTGCAGATCAAGAGCGTGTTACTGTCAGATCCAATCAGAACAGAGCGCACCTGATTACCGAGCGTCATTCAACACCGTAACACTTCGTCATTTTTCACAGGCAGCTTCACAACCAAGCAATAACTGCAACACTCTTTTGCAGCAAATCGCCTGTTCATGGATGCACTTTCAGAACAGAGGTGGAAGAAAATCAATCAAAATTATTTTCGGGACGACAAGTGCCCGTATATTGAACAGATTCATTACGATTCAATAAAAGTCCATTTCATGCTAGAGAGCTGACCTAATCGCTGTAAATGAACTTGAAATAAATTTACAGCTTTATCGCGTGACAAGGAAAGTCCGCAGTCTGCGACGAGTTTCCTAATCAGAAGGTGTTCTTTCATCTTTTTATTAGCCTATAAAACTTGGTTAACACCGCAGTACACCGCTAAAACAGTGTTAAATTTCCTGTTTGAAAATAGGCTAAACTTTCCTGGCAAATTAAAAACGATGTTCAGTAAAATAATATTTCAATAGCTGAACCATTCAGATAAATTGCCATTGTAATAATAAAAGGCGCACTTTAAAAAAAAAAAAAAAAAAAAAAAAAAAATGTTGTAAATTGCAAAATAATTGTCAGACGTCATTTCAGTGACACTGGCAATATTTTGTAACCCAGCAGACAGATACTCGTTGAACAGAACCAGGAGCGGATCCAGAATGTAATAAGAGTGGAGCAGCGGTACAACGTCATTATTCTGGATATAACATTCACGATGAAATGAGGTTTAGGGGCCTATTGTAGAGGGAGAGGGTAAAGAGAGAGAGAGAGAGAGAGAGAGAGAGAGAGAGAGAGAGAGAGAGAGAGAGATGCATATATATATATATATATACTGAGTATATTTCTGTGGTTGTAGGTGGATCTCGGATGGTACTGTCATGGAGAACAGTTAGAACACTGGTATGAGATCATGGAACATCCACACCGGTCTACAGACTACTGGCATCCAATCATCAAAACAGGAAAGATTTGCTCGTGATTGATCTTCGTTTCATTTCTGGATTATTATGATATTACCGAACTCGATGTTTCTTAAAGACCAACATGTCCCATTTGACGAAGGTTCCAGCATCAAAGAATGGTTTTTAAATAGATGGCTGCGAGTCACGTGACTGAAGATGAAAAACTATTTTCCAGTCAGCATATTATTTTTAAATATATTAATACTTGATTAAACAAATAAATTAGGGAAAAAGAAAAAAAAGAAAATAAATAAGAAGAAAAAATTGCTTATAAGGAAGAAATACTTTTATAATGAATGCCTAAAATATTAATATATATTCAGTTTAACGACTGTCTTAATACAATATATTTATTTTATTTTATTTTATTTTAATAAAGCTCGATGGGTGGAAATAGATTTAAATAACGAATATATAATATATTCATTCATATTGGAGAAACTATTTGTAAATTTAGTTTATAATGAAATTTATATGAGAATGTTTTGTGTCTATGTTACCATTAATTAATTTATGTTTACACATTATTTCTATCGTTATTGCTTGTGAAAGCAATGCAGTTTATTATTAGTTCCTAGTTTTGGGATCTATTAGTGCTGTTGTGATTATCTGGTGTAAATCAACCAAACCTGAGAGATGCCAATACTTAGAGATTATACTGACTAGTATAGAAACTGTGCCTAGATTAGGCATAATAATAGCTTGCTTTGATTAGAGTGTCATTTTTTAAATTTGTCAGTATTAAACAGGCTATTTATATTTGAGAAACGTTTCAATTCTAAAATATACTGAATAAAAAAGTTAAGGTCATGGATTATTATCACACAATAATAATAACAATATTATTATTATTATTAAAAGAAAAATCAATAAAGCATCTAACAAATATTAATGATTAACTCGAAAAGCTTTCCTATTTCATAGGCCAAAATTTATTGCCAATCATTATGTCAGATAGTGAATGCAAATTGTACCCGTTAAAACATATATTAAACTCATTTCCTGTGACGTTAACTTTTTTGATGAGTATACTTTTACAGGGCAGGCAATTATTTGTTGGTGCCTAAGTTAGTGTCATTTGTAACTTGATTTTTACTATGTTATTATTCATTTATTTTATAATTTTATATTGAAAAAAAAAAAAAAAAAAAAAAAACACTAAACAATTGTTAATTTAACTTAATACTCCTCATATTTTATCGACTCATTCGGTAGCTGGTATTTATTTTTTAAAATCGTTACATTTTTGTGTACACTGTTCTGAAAGAAAATTTTGAAAAAGGTTTCTATTAAAACGAGTGCAGAGCAAACAGTAATAACAGAATTGCCCAAACAAGGCTTTTAAATTAACGTACGCGTCAAAGATTTTATCAAAGTTGACTGAGAACTGATTGATCAGTAAGTATTTACTAAAAAACCAGTCAACATAATTCTTAAATCACATTTTCAAAAAAGATTCTGCAATAGAGACTACAGAACAAACAGTAATGTCAGAATCGCAAATAATTGTTAAACGAATATTTTAAATTTACACTTATGTCAAAGGTACTTTTTTTTTTTTTTTTTTTTTTATTATTTTTTTTATCAAAGTTGACTGTTACCATTAATACATATATATTGAAAACCAGTGAACATAATTTTGAAGAAAATTATAAAAGTGGATTCTGTTACATACAGTACAGAGTAAACAGTAATAACAAAATGCTGTCAAACATTCGATGTTTTCTGACATTTCTTTGTTTCCAGCTGTGAAAAAACCCTGTTATATTCTCCTATCAAAACCATTAATAAAAACATGTTGACATTTTTTTTCCCTACCTGTATATGAAATCCTTTGGTCTTGTGATGGCAATTTGATCAGTGTTTATTTTGTTTCTTATTGGTAATATAAAGTCTGTACTTTAATGAGTAGGAAACTGCTATAAATCGCTGTGTTGTCTTCAAATGAAACCATGTCGTAGAGAATGTCTTTGATGGATTTTATTGTATAAAGGAACGATATTTGACTTTGAAAACCGATTCAAATTAAGCCGTCTCACAGATTCAAATCAAACTCAAAATTAATAAGCATTTAATTTTACAGCAATTTAATAATATATATATATATATATATATATATATATATATGCATATATGTATATGGAAATAATTATAAATACCAATAAGATGAAACACTTACTAGCTGTTGAAAACATTAGATATGATTATTCAGTGTTAATTTGGTCTGTGAGTAATGTCAGCGCGCTTTGGTAACAGAACTTTGCTGCCATGTCTATCTTAGTCGATAGATTTGCATTCAACACAGAATTCTGTACAAGACACGTTATCCAGGCTGAACGACTGTCTGCCTAATCCATTAATTAGAAACCAAAAATGGCTTAAAAAGAACAGAAGAAATAAAATTTAATCTTTAGCTGCAATATGTGGTCATTTTTTTTTATTTTTTTTTTTTTCATATCTTCATTTATATATTCTAACATATACAAAGCTGCTGACAAATGGTATTTGTATTTTTTGTTATATTAGAAATTTATTCTTATATTATGAATATATATTGAACTATATATATATATATATATATATATATTTTTTTTTTATTAAATCGCTTAATATATAAAGTCAATTATCAGAACTTTATTACAATGTGTTTGTTGTAAAGATAAATATATATACATTTTTATTAATAGCTTTTATCGACAGACCCAATAACAAAAGTTAATGACTTTATCACTGTCTTAAAATATGGGAAAAGTAGCTTTAGAATATGTGAAAAAGAAATTATTTGTGAAAAAAGCTGGTAACTTCCACCCTCTTTCATAATCTTCTTCTTCGTTTTTTTTTAATTTTTTTAAAAAATTTCAATTTTTCTTCTTCTTCTTCTTCTTCTTCTTCTTCTTCTTCTTATTATTATCTTGTCATTGTAAACTACAAAAACATAATCAAAATACCTGTTTTACTTTTTCTATATCGTAAATTTTGACCTTTTTTTTTTTTCTTTTACAGTGGCAGGAAAGACACTGCGCAATAACAAAAATAATAAATAATTAATGCATGTTTATATCAACTCGTAATGTTTTTGTTATTGTAAACAGTTGTTTGAGTGTGAATATACTGAAATGTGTGAAGAAAAAAAGATACGTTACTATTGCTAATTACATCGACACGAGAAAGCGTCTGTCTCACAGACCCGTATTATTGTAACATGACTATTTTCTGAAATGTCATACATTATTCTGAAACAACATCACGGTGTTGTGAATGTCTGTTGACGTGTTGTTTACGTACGTGTCCTTTATGTGTAAACTTCCATACTAGTCTATCTCATTTGATAACTTGTTTGAATACATATAATTATATTTTTGTATTTTGTTTTAAAAACGTTGCCAATGTTGAAATAATATTTTTATTCCACGCATGGTGGTATGTTGTAAATATACTTGTGATTAAAAAAAAATTACTTCAGAGTATTGTCTGTCCAGTTCTTCACATAATTCAGTTTATCGGCATTTAAACAGAACTTGTTTCAGTAATTTAAAAACCGGCCATCGAATAATTTGTTTCATGATGTCTTGTTACTTCTGGCAAATCATAATTATTTATTCTCATAATATCTTCAGCGGTTAAAGCCTTTGTCTGGCTCGGTGTACAGAATTACAGGATGTTACTGAAATAATACTGATTATGCCAGTATGTTAATTTTCAAGTTTGGCGATTACCTCACTTGACTTTTTATGACTCGGTTGTTTAATTAAAACTAGGGCTTATTACGAGCCATGTCGTAATAAGTCACGTCTGCTGAATTTAACTTGGAGTTTTGTGAATAATATTCTAAAGAAATGTCGTAGTTCACAAATCTACTACCTTCATAACACGCGATGTTTCACAAAGAAACTGCAGGTAAGTTGCTAGACGAAGGTAAAAGGAAACAAAAAAAAAATTAGAAAAAGGAAATGAATGAGGACAGAGGTCGGTTCTTGTCAAGAGAAAAGGAGAACAGATACTGGATGTTTGGAAAGGGGAACACCATCAATGTGTTGATATATAATTCAAGATTATATTTTTTTTGAAAGAAAAGGGAATGAAAGGCATTTGATTCGTTTTAGTACATCTACGTTAAAAATAAACTGTGCTCAGTTTATTAGAAAACGTTATTAATACTATAACGTCACATAAACTGTGAAAAGACATATCATATTGATAAAAATACGTACAGTGTTATTATACTTTATCGAGAACAATTTTGTTTTCATTTTTGTGAAATTGTTAAAGTATAGATGACATTTAATGGTAATTTTGAATCCACACCTTTTCTCGTATTCATGTGATGCTAAGATGTATATATGACTATTGTAATGTTCGCGTGTCACATTTCTGAAATCCATAATTATGTACATATTTATTTATCTCTGTAAGTGATGCTCTCTATACATATCATATTTGTCTAAGAGTAATACTATATTGTGGTGTAACATACGTGTTTTGTTAATTAACGTTCGTGTAAAATTAAATTAACAATATATGTTATTGTTTATAACAGTGAACAGTATAGTAACAGTACCTGAGAAAATATTATAGAGTTTTCTTTTTTTTTTTTATTTGTTTCTTCGAACTCATAAAGATTTTTTTTTTTATATATATATATATATATATAATTTAGTTTTATTATTATTTTTTATTTTTGAATTTTTTTTTTTCATGCGTTTCAACAGTAAACAATGTGTTTTAAAAACACAATTTTTTTTTCAATTTCCGTTCGAAGTTTTAAGAGATTTTTTATTATCCGAAATAAATAGTGTAAATATTTTATCTTTTATCTTTAATTAAAAAACTGGCTGCTTTTTGTCCGCCTCCTATTTCATCATCACTAACAGATCCGATGTTTGATTTTGTTTGTCGATTTATAATTTTCTAGCTATATTATTCGAAAAGAAAAGTTGATATATATATATATATATATATTTATTGTTTGCAATAACAAACAAATACATGTACTCGGTGTATTGTCTATTAAATTTGTTGTAATATTTTTTGTCATTCGACTAAGTGTTGTCACAACGTGTAATGTCGATTTTATCTGACAAACAAAACATACAGAAAGTATGATATCTATCAATATTGTACATATATATCTGTGATGGAATAAAAAAAAAATCTATTCATGTAAAAAGTTGTGTTCTTTCCGTTTTGATAATAATAATAATAATAATAATAATAATAATAATAACAATGCTAGTATCGAGTTACGTTTGCTGATACTGAAGCAGGCTGTAACTCTGTGATTACATAGTGGTCTCGAGAGCGACTGTTTGTAGGATCGATCCCCTTCGGGAGCGTGCGTCTGTTCCAGTCACGGTTTAGCGACTGGTTTCTCTAAAGCCAGAGGTTTCTCTTTTGCACCTACGAGAAACTGTAAATAAAATATCCCTTTCCGCTGATCGAAGGAATTGGGGAAGCCGTCTTTCTATCTCATAACTATCGCGATACAAATAACCAAATTGGTCTGTAACATTGACACAAAGGCTTAGAAGATGCCGTTATGTCGGTAGAGTGGTGCAGATAATAGATTACTTGCTGCTGATCAGTAAAAAGTACCATACGAAGAAGCAGCGGCTTCGGGTTTCGCCTCTCCTCATCTGAGTGGTTGTAAGCCAAATATAATGTACCGAGAGCGTGGTTAAATAAAACATTCCCTTCCTGAAAAATATGTCTGACACTTGAGAACAGTGAACTTAAAAATGATCTAAAATTTCTTTCATTCACTCATTCGTTCGTATGGATGTTTTTAATGGTGCGGTTTTGAAACATAATTGTTACAATAAAAAAAAATTATACTCATCTTTAAGGATTCAAACAACTAAATAACTACACACACACACAGACACCAGAACACACACACACATACAAGCACAAATGTATATATATATATATATATTATATTATGTTATATCATATCATATCATATCATATTATATTATACCACACATATATATATAAAAAAATAAAATAAAATAAAATAAAATAAAAATAAAATAAATCTTTCCAGTCTTTTATTTTCCAATGCTGATTGGCACACACTTATTTTCAGTACATATCTGAAGTCCTCGATAGTTTCCAGGCTCGACACAAACACACGTGTTGCAGCCATCTTGTGCCAGCCACTGATCCAGATGAAGATACCACGAGCCGTGGTAATTGCAGTCTCCCAGTCTTCCTGTCTGAGGCTTTGCTGAAACAACGACTGTCTGTTTTGTGAACTATATATAGTCTACTCGCGATTACTCTCATAATTTTAGTGTTGTTGTTATCTATAGGCGACATGTTAGGAATCTGGTACAACGTTGTGTTAATTTCGGTTAATTACACGTATATCTTTATAGTTTTTGTTTTAGTTTTTTTAGGTACCTGACTGAAAATAAATTTTAAACTTGTAATAATTAAAGCTCTCTGCACAGAAACCGTAGCAATGTTTATGTGACTTAAATTTTGACAATTCTTACAGCATTAATATGGTTTTAAACACAACCAAAGCAATAATAATCATTTTTATGTAAAAAAACACTCCCCCCCAAAAAAAACCAACAAACAACAAGAGCAAAAATAGTGAAAAAAACAAACAAACAAACAAAAAATAAAAAAATACAGAAGAAGAAGAAAACAACTAAAAAAGGTATGTATCTATGTTTATGTATGTACATATGTATGTATGTGTGTATATGTGTGTGTTTCTATATACATAGTACTATGTGTATTACGCATTGGAACATTCACGTACCAAATCCTGTGTTTTTACATGGTTTGACTGTACATCGCATGCCACGTGACGTACATGTACACGTATTGCAGTGGTCAACCGCTACCCACTCCTCATTCAGTTTGTAATAGTGTTCATAGTAAAAACAAAGGTAATCTCCAGGCTTGCCTAAAACTGAGAATAATTTTTTTTTTTTTTACAGAATACTGATATTGCAGATACACAGTAATAGTTTTCTTCATTTAAAAAGATAATTAAAAAGATACTAAATTTCACGTAGGTTAGTGAATAATCATTGTTAAAGCATGCTATCTTGTCTAGAATGGAGGAAAAAAACCACAGCAATATTAGAAGTTCGCAAACGCCAGCATCTAATAGTCTAGACTCTGGAACGATGTCTTTTAACAGTGTATGTATTTAAAAATAAAATTAATAATAAATAATCAGAAAGTCTTTAAAGAAATCAGTCTTTATCTGTGAAAATAGATAAAAGCCCAAAATAACATCATGTATTTTTATACAAAACCAAATTACAAAAGGCAGAAAAATGCAAGTGTAGGCTTCCTTAGAATTCTCACTAGAAACCTTTTGTGGTAAATATATTATTTTACATGGTGTAACACTTATAAATAAATTATGTATAATTAATTAATTAACTAAAGAAACATATATATGTACAGACACTAACACCAACTCACATAAGCAAGTAATATATAATTAAAGCAACCACGGCAAAACAAAATATCATCATCATCATCATCATCATCATCATCATCATCATTATTATTATTATTATTATTATTATTTTTAAACTTCTTTATTTTAATTATTGTTTTTAACACACACACACACACACACACACACGTGCACGTGCATAGCACTGAATTACCTTTGTTACTGGAACACGGATTGTTCGTGCACTGTGTTCCATACTCTGTACAGGTGCAGCCGTTGCACGTGTCTGTCGCCACCCAGTGATCACCAAGGAGATACACGTGACCTTCGTAAGAGCACGACTTCGTCCTATGCACTGCACTGCAAACAGCTTTCGTGTATAAAATGTTCACAATTTGATTTAAACAATAATAATAATAATAATAATAATAATAATAATAATAGTAGTAGTAGTAGTAGTAGTAGCAGTAGTAATAAAAGAATGAATAATAAAAAAATAACGTTAATGATGATGATGATAATAATGATAATGATATGGTAATCATAATATTGATAATAATATTATTAATAATGATGATGATGAAAATCTTTTTACGAGAGAATATACATTTTAACAACACTTACCTAACAGCACAGACAAGAAAACAAACACTAATTCCGTTGTCAAATACATGTTATGTTATATACTTTATGTTCCTTCTTCTTGTGTTTTTTTTTCTTCTTTCTCTCTCTCTCTCTCTTTTTTTTTTTTTTTTTTTTTTTCACACACCAAAATCAGGGACGTAGCTATGTGACTTTTCCAAACTGGATTTAATTATAAAATTAGAAAAACGAAAACCAGAATAGCTTAAGAATGACTCTTAAGAATACAATTATTTATTTATTTATTTATTTATTTTAAGTACGAAAACTGAAGAATTTAATAATACCATCTTTACTTAGCTCGGTCCCTAACAAGATACGAATGTGTGAACTGAGCAGGTGAAGTCTGATATTCTTGATAGCATATCTCTCTGCAAACTTCAGCATAGTTCCTACCTGCTTTAATAATAACAGTTAACCTTTTGTTTATATGTGATAATACACCTCACTACTGAGATATATATATATAGAGAGAGAGAGAGAGAGAGAGAGAGAGAGAGAGAGAGAGAGAAAGAGAGAGAGAGAGAGGAGAGAGAGAGAGAGAGAGAGAGAGAGAGCCTTCATTAACGTTTATTAGGCAATGTCACTCTTCTTATGCACATCGATATTTTGTCATAAAAATATTGTATTGTATTAATGAAACTAATACTAATGATAAAAAAACATATATTTCATATTCTTATTTTGTTTTTGTGAATAAGTTAATGACTTTCACAGTGAAGTCTATTATTTGGAGAAAAGCTGATGCATTAATAAAATTATTACTTCTCCAATCTTAGATGATGGCTCTGTTGAATCCCTTACGAAGCGTTTTAGAAAAAATAAATACTTATCGCTATTATCACAGATAAAAAACATTTATTATACAGTCACTTCTGAGTGAAGATACATTATCGTGGCTTGCATTCATATTTCATAAAACAAAGTACAAAACTGGATTCCTACCATCTCACTCTGTAACAATTTAAAAAAAAAAAAAAAAAAAAATTGGAAGCTTTCGAAAGTACATAATTATGAAAAAAGTACTTTAGAACGATAATTTATTAACATTATTTTTGTGCCTATATTTCCTTGGCTATAACCATGCGTTCAGTTATATAATGTTTTTTTTTAAAAGAAAACATTGGCTCTACATCTCTAATGGAATTCAATAACATATATATATATTTTAATATTAGGCGCAGTGCTGTCTTATAGCACAGAAACACTGGGCAGTTGTCCAGCGGCCCGTGCAGTTCATGCAAACTATGACTTGGCATGTAAGGGACACAGTTCATTGCTTTGCCAGGAAGACTATAATGTTGTTATGATGGCACTGATTAACCGTTTTGGCTCCTACAACAATAAAAGCGCACAGCTTTACCTCAGTAATTAGAGTTTTGGGGTATTTCCTACAGGCAACCCTTCAAGTTCTAACCATATCACGTTATTTACCATTCCATGCATACTATTAATTGACAAAGATTGTGGTAGGTATGTGCTTTCTTACCTAGATGTAACAGATTCATTAAAAAATATATATTTTGTCTGAATGTAACAACTGTAATTAGCAGAATACTTTGAGGTGTTTCTCAACACACATTGCATAGTTTCTTTCACAAATCATCAGTTCCATATCTTTTGAGTATCTTATGTGACGACAATTCATTTGCCTTGTATTTTTTTTTTTTTTTTTTTCGTTGGTTTTTTTTCCCCATAAAAATATATATTTATGAATAACAAACACATGGAGAGTATTAATATTTATTAATATTTATTAATATTTACTGCTGAGGGTAACATAACTCCAGTCAGTGTTTTTCTGCGGCTCTGCGTGACCGTTTAAAACCTGTCATTTGTTCTGTTAATCTGAAACTAAAAAATAACATAATTTAGCAAGAAATAGCGGCCATTGTTATAAGATAATCACTAAATGTCTAATAACAGATAACACAGAAAAATGATTCTATTTTCTATCAGTCAGTGATAGTTTCATATACAGTCTTAATAAAACTTAGATAGTCTAATTACGTTATATATGAAAAATTACTCATCTAAATGAATTTTTGACTTTTTGTATTTAAACTTTAGCTCATTAGAATGAATTTATCGTATATTCATAATTTATCTAAGAATAAAAATCATATATGTATGTATGCATGTATGTATAAATTATTAATTATATTAAAATGACTTACATCCGTAATAGGGATACATTCCCATTCCATATCCCATTCCTAATCCCATTCCATATCCCATCCCCATTCCCATTCCCATTCCCATAGGTCCGTAAACGCCATTGTACATGTAGTCTGTGTAGGGGTAGTTTCCGTAGCCGTAGCCGTAGCCGTACATATCTCCATAGCCGTAACCATAGCCATAGGGAAAGTACATGTCATTTCCAGCAGCGACCGACAACAACACAGCAAGAACAAAGAGAAATGTCTTCATCTTTGAAAAGTTCTGAAAGAAAAGAATTTTTTTTTTTATGAAAATAGTTGAAGATTTCACATTCATCCCAAACCAAAACGAGGCTTTCACTATTCTTTCCTTCTCATGTCTGTTCTGATGATGAAAGATTCTCGTTAAAAAAAAACCAAACAAAAAACAAAACAAAACAAACCCCAGCAATTTAATTACTGAAATTTCAATTAGACAACAATTACAAAAACCTTGATATATTTTTTGATAAGAATTTTTGTATTTTGTCCAAATATTCTTAATGTTTCACAGAATGATTATAATTAAAAAAAAAAAAAAATGCTGCATCGTAGGTAATGTGTTTCCACTAGAATTTTAGCTCTACTTCAGAACTTTTAAAACAAATATATATATAAATATATATATATTTTATATACTTTTTTAAAACTTTAAAAAAATTTAAATTCCTAGAAAACAAAAAATTACTTACCTGGTTAATGTTGTGATGTCGATTACTTTCAGGATGAGGATGTCTGTTCTTTGAGTAGTTACGTACCCGTATTTATACACAAGACTTGTTTACAAACTGCTTGAAGGTTGTTGAATTTAACATGATTGAACAGTTTCAGAACCTATGACCCATGATTTAAAATGACAGGTAAACGAGAAAAAAATAATTGATTTGTGTCACCTTGAAACAATTACATTTTAATGTATCCGACACCTTTGTTTTCACCTGTTTTGAAATTAGGATTGATTGTGATAAATCCGACATAGTAACAATATTAATAAAAGACATAACAAAAAAATGCTTTCCTAAACGTCACAGATAGAGACACACACACACACACACACTCACACTCACACACATGCGCGGCATAAACACAGCTACACACTCACGCACCTTGCACATACACAAACACGCACAGTACATATCTAAACATAATGCACATAAGTAGACCCAGCACATACAGATACACAGTCACAGATATACTCACACTTACTCTCAAACACACACACATAAACACAAAGCATACACACAGCTACACAGATACATGCTGCACACGGCACACACACACTCACACACACACATATACATATATACATTGCATGTTAACAGTGCATGTTAACAGTGGTTAACATTCTAGATGGCTTTTATCGTCGCTTGTGCTGTATTTTTTGCCGACTGATGCTATATTCAAATGAATAAATGTATTCATTTTATTCTCTTAATAACAACATTTACCATACAACTGTGATTTTCGATCGTAAAATCGAATGTTTCTCTCAACAAAAGCGACCACCCCCAGTTTTTAGACCGCCCTGTTTCTTATTATCTTTTTTTTTTTTTTTAATTAAGCAACAAACAAGATGTGGTGTTTAAATTTATTGTGACTTCGGGCTAATAGATGTTGACAAAGTTGGCAAAGACAAAAGCAGGGGAACTGCAAGTTCACCTTTACCTTTGTATACAAAGAAAAACCTAATTAAATGTTAACCGCAGGATTGTTTGTATAGAAAAAAAAAAAATTCATTATTTAATTTTCTGTATTTCTGTCTTTTCACTGCCACTGATATGTTCATTCTTAACAAATGTGTGAAAGAATGAATATTTGTTTGAAAAATTAATATTTACATTTATCTGTCATAATTACGGGCTTGTTGTTAGAGAAGAAACCTGCTAGGTACTGCATAGGTTACTCTTATTGTATGTCGGTAATATAAATTTTAGATGTTCCTTCACGCAGATTGGAAAATGTGTGTTATATCCTATTGCAGAAAGCTATTCGTGGGGCACTTGCTGGAACGTGAAAATCCAAAAAAAAAAGGAGCATTAAGAAGGTGTCTGTGTTCGCTGAATTCCAATAATTCAGGTACTTGATTTAATCAAATTAATATTTCAGAATATTACGTTTTTGATCCATACACCTGCAGAAAAATGGCGGCGCTTTTGTCGTGGTTTTTTGTTAAAATAATAATAATAATAATAATAATAATAATAATGGATATCTTTTCGGTGTTATGCAAGACCTGTAGAGTTCATTGTTATATAAGAACTGGTGACAAAATACGACATTCGTGTATGTAGACAAAACACTGTAAACAGGTAGAATATTACATATGTATGAGAAAAACATATATTTCTTTTTATATATATCGTTGTTGTTGTTTTTTGTTTTTTTTTATGTCGTCAAAACTAAATAGAAATAACTATAGGAAAAGTAAAATAATAATGTACCCAGATAACCTCGGTTGCAATGCTTACAAACCCAGCATCGATGTTTGTTAATCTGAATATATCCTAATTTGCAAAACCATCAGCTAAGGTTTTCACTGACAAGTTCCCCCGCACATATTCACCATTTCTAATAATAATTATTATGCCGTTAATTAGTTCTTTTGTCCTTTAATACAATACGTACGAATACGTTTTTCTCCTTGTTGTTGTCGTTTGTTTGTTTGTTTTTGTTATCTTTTGAAAATGCCGGATGGATTGTTGCATACTGATTTATCCTAAACAAAAACAGGCTTAAGAAAATAAATAAAGTGGGTCAGGCAAAAAAAAAAAAAAAAAAAAAAAAGGAAAAAGCACATAATAATAATAATAATAATAATAATAATAATAATAATAATAATAATAATAATAATAATACAAAATAAAATGTAAAACCAAAATAAAATAAATAAAGAAAACCATCTAAAAAAAAAAAAAAAAAAAATAATAATCTTTTTTTTTTAAAAAAAAAAAAAAAAAATCAAAAAAAAAAAAAAAAAAAAAAAAAAAAAAAATTTAAAAACATAAAAATTAACAAAACCAACATTAAAAGCAAAGGAAGATATTGTTTTATGCAATAATGTTTTAGCTGAGATATTTGCAAAAAAATAAAATAAAATATGAATATGTCTTCCACGAACGTTATATACAGAGAGATGTTTCAAGTCGTCGGCTAACAAACATTTTCCGCTTATACAGAAGAGTGTTTCAAAGCTGCACGTTTCCAAGCTGTATTCAACTGGTATTGTTGCATGTTAACCTCGATGTCATTAGAAGATTATTGATTAGGCAGTGTAATGACAGAATGAATCCCAGAAGAGACAGGTTTAATCACATGGTGTCTGTTTTTAGCTGCCATTTTTCATTTTATCAGATATTTATTTGTTTTTATTATTATTATAATAATAATAATAATAATAATAATTATTATTATTATTATTATTATTATTATTATTATTTTCATCTAAAAGAATATTTTTCTTTGTTTGTTTTGTTTTAGATAGTAGAAGAGATTTTTATTTTGTTTTTGGTTTCTTAAAGAGGCAGATCGATTTAATTTTTTTTTTTTTTTTTTTTTTTGAATTTGTTTTACATTTTGTTATTGTCTGACACATGATTTTATTATATAATACATTGTTTTGTGGTTTTGTTAAGCTACGTAATTTGCTGTGTTATACAGTGATATGTCATCTAATGTCTTGTTTTGTGTTGTGTTCTGTGCTGTGCTATACTGTGTTATATCATGTCATGTTATGTTATGTTATGTTATGGTGTAATATGCTGTGTTATACTATTCTGTATCATGTTATGTTTTAGTCTTTATCTAGTTGTGTCTTGAAAACCACAATTTTTTTTAATTAATTAACTAATTAATTAATTAATACTTTTACTGTCTGAAAACGTGAACACATTTCGTTAAGTGATTAATTAGTTGACCTGAATAGTTACAAAAGCCAAGCGAATATTGCCTTTCCAATACTGTGTTTGAAAAAGCCTGCAGGTAGTTAGTTATATTATCGTACATATAGTACGATTTGTTTATGTCGCATGATGAATTTAAACTCTTCACTCATAAAATCTGGCCAGAGGGAAAACATTCTAAATTAATAATAATAATAATAATAATAATAATAATAATATTCATGATTATTATGTTGATGTGAAGAACAGTAGTTATAGAGTAGTAGTAGTAGTAATAGTGGTAACAGAAGCATTATTACTAAAAGTAATAACTAATGGAGTTATCGAATCTTAGCAACAATAGCCAATAGCCATAAACAACGCAAAACAACATATATATCTGGCAAAATGACTTTTAATATAAAAGTATAGCTGAAATAATTAATTCATTGTAAGTCGTATGTAGAAGACTTCTTACATCCTTAACCATTTTAGCTTGAAGACTGTCTGTGTATAAAAAAGAAATATAAAAAGCATCAAACTAAATGTAAAACATAGGCAAGGTTGGAAAGTAGCATAGGTTAATACGAATAATGTGTGTATTGTAATTGTACGTATTTAAAACTGAATATATACACGAACATACATATCACGGACGTATATACATGCATACATACATACATACATACATATATATTATAATTGTCATACATACATACATACATACATACATACATATATACATACATACATACATACATACATACATACATACATACATACATACATACATACATGCATGCATACATACTACATATGTCATACATACATACATACATGCATGCATACATACATACTACATACATATATATTTAATTGCCATACATACATATGAAATTGTCATACATACCTCTAATCATATCCATATCCATTTTCATACCATTCGTTTCCATTTCCATTCCAATCAAATCCACCATAGCCTGGATATCCAAATCCATATCTAAATCTGTCACCCAAGGCTGAGGCAAACAGCAAACACATAACAGCAAAGACGATCAGAGCTTTCATCATGGCTGATGATAATAGTAATAATAAAAATTAATAATAGTAATAATAAGAATAAGAAGAAGAAGAAGAAGAAGAAGAAGAAGAAGAAGAAGAAGAAGAAGAAGAAGAAGAAAAGGAAGAAGAAGAAGAATAAAGATCAATAATAATACGAAGAGCAACAACATCAATAATAATAATAATAATAATAATAATAATGAGAGCAACAAATTAATAATAATAACAACGGTAATAGTATAACAATAGTTAGAACAACAACAATACTAATGACAGCAAGAACAATCTGTGACATATATTCTTTTATACGTAGTTTTGTTTGGAAATTATTAGTATGAAACACAAGTAAATGAAAATAAAATCGACATGTCACATTTGTAATGTATAATAAATGAGCAGCAATTGACTTGTTCTAATGTGTGTATATAAATTTTATCAAAAAGACAAAATGGAGTATGTCTGGGAATTCTATTCCCAGTGTTATTATTTTTAAATAAAAATACTCATGTATAATAAATGGTAATATGTGAAAATTATGTATGGCTATGTGTGATTGTGCGTGCGTGTGTGCGTATTAAAATGCGCTGAACAGTTTGCAACGATCAAATATTATTCTAATAATAATAATAATAATAATAATAATAATAATAATAATAATAATAATAATAATAACAACAACAACAACAACATAATAATAATAGTATAAAAACAAGAACGATAAGAACAAAAATCACAACAACAATAACAAAAATGAGTATATTCAATGTAGTGAATTTCCTAAGAGCGTTATTATTATTTTGATTATTTCTTATATCTACAGACGATGCCAGTAAGTAAAATAAACACACTCACAGACTGATGGACAACGACAAAATTTTATCTGTTTCGCCGGCTCTGGATAAAGTTCAAATATTCACGTCGAAAATGTTTTTGTCTAAAAGATGTGAGCTATTCTTTTATACAAATACCGAGGTTTTTCAAGTTTGGTGTATACTTAATCACGCGGGCGGTATTTACACCTCTGTCAGTAAGGTGAAACTATATTCAAATCTATTTCCTCTATCCGGGAAGTAAAACATTTGTTTTTCCTCTAACCTGGAAATAAGTGATACATTTTGTTAATGTATATTTCAGAATAAGATAAAATAAAAATAAATTAGATTAAATTAATAATTTCAGGTAAAATCAAAATTTACGAAGAATGCTTTCTTTTCTCCGTTGTTGAACATTGCACTTCAGAGAATGACGTAAAAAAAAGGGAAGCTCCATTGAGGAAATATTTTTTTCTTCCTTCTTCTTTTTTTTTTTTTAAATTTTATTTTATTTTATTTTTTATTTTTTATTTTTTTATACATTTTTTTTTAATCTGAAATGAGTTTTATCATAAAAGAAGAGCAATTAAACAAACAGACAAAAAACCATTATGCACTTGATTTATAGAAAGTGTTTGTTCTTACTGCTTTCTCATGCTTGCTGGCGTGTATTGTTTTTCTTTGTTTTTGGGGTTTTTTTTAAATAGGAATGAATTTTAATTTCATTTTGCTTTTAAGTTTTTTATATTTCTAAATACATGAAACAAATATTCTGGTTTAAATAAAAAAAAAAAAAAAATCGAAAAATATTTAATCTTCTTTGAAACGTAGATCAGTTTGTAACATATATAATTATAATATTTTATGTCCCTTATATAGTGCTCAGAAAATTTAGGGACAGTGAAATAGAAGTACAGTAAGAAATCAAGATGTGAAAACAACATGCTGAGGTTTTCACACAGCAACGGGACGTCGTTGAGGTTGTCAATGATGATGATGAACATAAACTGAAAACACATTGTTTACTTTACAAACTCAGTAGCATAAAGCCCTTAAAGGGAATATTGTTCAGAAATGAGATTCATTTAACACAGCTTTTACCCAAAACCTTAATGCAGAATGAACAGTGGTCCAATTATATATGTTTTCAGTTTATGTCTTGTTTGTATACAGAGCGTAAACAGGTCAAATAATACTCGAAAAAAAAAGATGTTAATCGACTTAAAGAAGATAATTGATATAATCTGGCGGGACTCAAAGATGAACCCCGGAACAACTGGAAGTTTAATTATCTATTATCTATAGTCACTGTCATTGATACTGAACTAACTACTGGTGGGTGTTTTGCTACACATCACTGCGGTCTTCTAATTTTACATTTCCTCGCCATGACAGAGTTTTGGTGGTACAACCAGGGCCTCCAAGAGAAATTTTGCAAGGCGGTACAAGACCCTTTTGGGGCCCCGAGGCAGGCAAAGACTTTTCGCAAAATTGAGAATCTGATGTCCAGTAAATCTACATGTAAACTCTTTATTTAAATGCTTTATTTTCATCATCAGATAACAAATATTCAGTTAATGCATGGTTGCTGTGGGGCCCTTCTTAGCTGTTGGGCCCCAGAACAAAGTACCGGCTACACCCCTCCCCCTCAGAGGCCCTGGGTGCAACATACATGTAAACCATTAATCAGTGTATTTCAGTTTTAACAAAATAAATGGTTTCGTTCTGTTATCACCTGTCATAGGTAACTATTTCAGTTGCATTGTCGACAGAGGTACTATACAGAGCATCAACAATAAGCGAAGTAATATGATGAATCTATAGAATAACTTCTGGCTATGTTAAGAAAGAGGTGCAGTGTATATACAGGATAAAGTATTCCTTGGTTGACCTTTCGTATATTTGTTAGCAGACGACACTGTGTTTATGGTTGAAAAAATAACTACATATTAGTAACGTCTTGAGAATTTCGTTGCCCAAGTCCTCAAAACCTTAGTTATACTGTTAAACAGTGATAGAAAGGGGCTTTAAGAATTAGTCACGCTAAAACACGTAAAGCTGAAGGGGGGACGGATGTTATAAATCCTTCCGTCAAAAATGTTTTGTAATCTGAAAATGCAGTTTGCTGCTGGCAGCAGGTAATAGAAAACATATTGTGTTATCTATTACCAACCCCAATTCAAGCCAGTCGTAACCATTTTTAATTCAATATGTTCATGTAAAAGAATCTCTGCAGTGGTAGAATTTACGACTAGTTTTCCTTAGAGCATAACGACGCGATAGCAACGCTATGCAAGTACTGCACCGATTTATCGAGACCAACCTAACCACCTAGCTAGTTTGCTTGTGTGCACGTCTTCGTGTAAGGTTTAATACTGTTACAAAAAACTCAGTTTTTTTATTTTTTATAAAATAAGTTAATATGTGTGTTGTTCATGAGCCGAGTAAAATATGCTGATATAGATAGAAAATAAGCAAGTCAATTTGATAAAAACACAATTATGTATACCTAATAAATGTCTCCATGCAGAAATCGGATATAAACTGCAAACCAAAAAAATAAGGAACGCGTACTCCATTTCAGTGATCACTGTTGACAAATCACTTTAAATTTCCATTAAATATATGGCGAAATAATGGATGCTGATAACGTTTTGTAAGTAATATAGTACACACTTTCTAATAGGTTTATTATTTTAAAAATCAATATCTCCTATATTTGGAGAACACGATAATTTACATGCATTAAAATATAGAAAATAACAATATCTTCTCGTTAAGAAAATGTGGCAGAAATCAAATTTGTAAGATAAATTTAGTCTCAATAACAAAACTGTCAATGATCAGTGTACCTGTTAAATCATCACTAGTAATTTCCCCCGGGCTCTGCCGAAAATATTCATTGGGAATTAGAAAAGAAAAGAAAAGAAACACCATTAGTTTACATTAAATAATTAAAAATCAATATTTAAATGGTGTCTTAACAAAATCAGAATAATTCTCTAAACATAAATTACAAAACATAACATTCCGAACATTTAACTGCATCCGCAAGATAAAACTCCTGTATATAAAGATGTGTGTGTGTGTGTGTGTATGTATATATATATGTATGTATGTATGTATGTTTATATATAAGGAACTGAAGAAGTCTTCTATACACGTAATTAATGGAATAATCAAATATAAGACATCCCAGATGTAAGAATTATTTATCTATAATTTGTAAATTATAACAACTTTTATGAATTTAGCAAATGGGATGTAAAGTGTATAATTACAGCACGTTTGGGGTCGTTCAATCTATCACATGATCACATGCGGGTAGCCCATTTGGGCAATTTCCTGTTTCCGCAATGGCTGTATCAGCGGTTTATATGTTTTTACCTCCAAGTCAGTGCGCAAATAAAACTTAAAAAGGATTGCTGATAATTGGTAACAGTAGCCCATGAATGTGGGAGTGGACTTCCCGTCTTGCATAAGTATTACTATTATATATATGTTTTTTAACAAATAAAAAAAACGTGTTAATGATCACCAACTTTCATAACATAATGAACTTCTTGCTTCGCAATTTTTAATTAAGATAAGTTGATACTCCAAGTATCACTAATTTGTTTTGCAGTGTGAAGCAAGTATATTTATAAACATTCACCACAACCTCACCTTTCACAAGTCAAAAAATACAAACATAATTAGGATTATTATATCAGCTATTACGTTATAATTGAAATATCTTAAAACAGTGCCAATGACTAGCTGTGTTTTTCAGGAAAAACTGGGAAAAGTATCGTGTATAGAACAGTACAATGTATTGACACTGCAAAACTTTCAATCCAGGAATAATAATAATAATAATAATAATAATAATAATAATAATAATAATAATTATTATTATTATTATTATTATTATTATTATTATTATTTAATTAATTTTGTTTTTGTGAGAAACAAAATAAAGTGATGGAAGGGATTAAACAAATTTTTATAGGAGTATTTCTCAGTGACAAAAAAATATTTGTGGCTTTTCAGATTTACTACATGGATCGCTTAATTACATAATTTACAGTGACACCTTGACAGCCATAAATGTATTATAAATTATATATTACTGATAATTACGTCATTTAAGCATGCTATGATGCAAAAACATGTTTTATTCATTAGAAGTAATTCATTATGCTGTAACTCTTGAAAGTAAAGACAAAGCAGCTACTGACATAAAAAAAAATTAAAAAAAAAAAAAAAAAAAAAAAAAAAAAAAAAAAAAAAAAATTATATATATAAGAAGTAAAATTTATGTTGAATCAGCACTTTAACATTTTGTTTGTTAACAGTTAGAAGTATTGTCAGTCATATGGTTATAGGGTGTGTGAAACACTTCACAAGATTTTATTTTTTATTATTTGTAATGAAAACATCTTGAACAATATGTCACCAGACACACAGCCTCTCTTCCAGATAGCAGGATCTGCTGTTGATGACTTCTTGTTGTAACTGCCCTACTAAGTTTCATGCAAGAAGTACAAGGAAGAAGTGGATTTATTTACAACCGTCTTTAAGTATTATATCTATCAAGTTTGTACTGAGCTGTGAATACTCCTTAAAGTTATTGTCACTGTAATCCTGTCATAATATATATAGACAGGACAAACTTACACACACACACACACACACCCATGTACACCCATGTACATATATACATATAGAAGTGAATGGGTTTATCAATAACAAAAGATGAAAATACCTGTCCATTGTAATGTTAATTAAATGGCTGTTGTTTTAAAATTTGACACAATTTCTTGTACTGACAGAATTCTAAGCACACTTCCAAAAGACTGAAAATTAAATACATCAGTTCATGTTATTTTAAGTAAGGAATATTGATGGGTTGTTCATTAAACTTTTATTTTCCGATTACAGTGCAAACCTGTAATTAAATCATTCTTCTCAGTGCTTCTGAAAAAATAATAGATATACTGGGAAAGAAACCGACAAGCCAAAACCAAAAAAGACCAGACATTATAAACATCATCATCATCATAAATAAGTAAGTCAGTCAGTCAGTAAGTAAATAAATATAAGATATGTTTAGATTAAAAAAAATATATATATAAAAAAACAATTAAAAATGGGACAAAGAAATGAATAGTATATCTCAACTTTTGTTCCATGTTAAATACTTTCTGGTAATTGTTAAATCATTTTGGATAGGACAAAATTTTATTTAATAATGCAATAAACATATTTTAATTTACTATTTATATGGTATTACAAATGCTGTTAAAGATTAATCATTATTTATTCTTTTAATAACAACTAGGCACTCGATTGTATAATATACGAAGGCAGGTATCACAGACTTTGATAAACCTCCATGAAACACTGGCTAGAAATGGATAAAGATAAATGAGGTGAAATAAATCTGTGACTTGTATGCCTCTGTTCTGTGCTATAACCACAGATTACTGGAGACAAAAAAAAAAAAAAAAGAAGTAATAAATAAATAAATATTAAATAAATATTAAATAAAAAAAAAAAAAAAAAAAAAAAAATCACATTTTGTCCATTATTAATTTGTCTATAATAAAAGTATATTTTGTAAGAATAAAGAAACCAACTGACATTTTGTAATATATTTTTATTATTTAACTTGCAGTATTTGACAATAAATACTCAAACAACAAATTATAAAGGTAATATTACATTAATTATCATATCAGTATTATTACATTTAAAAACACTGTAAAAGAAAAATTGCAATTTTCAAAATGATTTTGCTGGATTCATTAAAAAAGTAAATTTTTTATTTTTTTTTCCTTCAAATTTTCTTATTTCCACTGGTCTTAGTTTTTAACATATTCATCATTTTGACTTTCCACCCTCAGCGAATGACTGAAGCTCATAATGCAGGCTGTAGCACAATGCAATTTCTCTTAACAAAGTTTAATTGATTATTTCTTTTTAAAATGTGCATTTCTGCAGACATTTCTTTGTCTGAAATTCGATTAATTAAATAAAAATATATATTCATCAACAAATACTCATGATGTATACACATGTGGAGACATGACTGTGTGCATATGTGTCCATTTCTTATTGGCAGCAAAGAAGAAAATTAATTCTGATAAAAATTAACAATGGCTGCAGAGCATTACATTAAACTAATAATAACATTTTATCATAGTGACAGATGACAAATTACCAGTAAACAGCCCATGTTTGATTTTGACAGTATTTTTACTTAATCTGTATCTGCCTTTAGTAAAAGTCATTTATAAATTAATTATTTGAAGTACTATTCAAATTGTATAGTTAAATAATAATAAAAAAAATTTTAATAATAAAAAAATAAATAAAATAAAAAAAAATAATAATAAAAAAAAAAGAAATAAAGACAGAAAGAAAAAATAAAATAAAAATTATCCACAAAACAATTACATCTGAAAAAGACTTTAAAAAAAAAAAAAAAATTATTTATAAAATTTAAGTTAAAAGATTTTCTTAATAACAGATAAGTGGAATAGTGATTTTTGTAATCACCACAAAACATGTTATTCTATCATCTGTCTTTTAATTTACACTGTATGTGTATACTAATGTGTGGAGACAGGAAATCTGTCACCTGCCTTTCTACAGTCACACTGAATAAATCAGCACTGATTAACACTCGCAAGTAATTACTGAAGCATGTTTTGAAAATTAACACAATTAACAAAGACTTTTTTTTTACATTGTAACAAAGGTCTTTAATTAATTATTTATACAGAGGATAAAGTGTACCTTTGGTAACAAACAACACAAACATTAAAAATAATAATGAAAAAGTATGTGTGTGTGTGTGTGTGTGTGTGTGTGTGTGTGTGTGTGTAAAGATAAAAGGAGGTTGATATTCTCATTTACAGTGTGTATGTGTGTAAACACTGAAGTGACTGTTTTACCTGCAACATCATGATACAATTGAGAATATCAATGTCATAGGGAACCGTCATTCTTTATTATTAGCAAAGACTGATCAGAAGAACTAAACAATAACTTGACAGTGATACAAAATATATTAGGCCAATTGCACATCCAACAAAGATACACTTTAAGTATCTACCTTTTATGCATTTAATGACTGCTTCCTCTTCCAGCTAAATATTAGCCATAATATTTAAACTGTTGTATAGTGTAATAAACTTGGGAATGATGAAATGTAATAAAAAATATAATGGATTCTGTTGATGTTATTAAATAATTGTAAGTCTAAAATTCCTGATTCTTATTACTTGTGGTTAAATCACACAACAACTATACTTTCACTGACTGGCATGCTTATCACTCCTGTCACAATGGGAATGCTTCGGCCTTGTTTTAAAACATACACCTGAAATTATATGTGTGTATATATATATATATATATATGTTAAAAATATGTTGTATTCTTAAAAATGTTTGTTTAAGAACAAATATTAAGCATTTAAGAAGTAACGTCAGCATAATAAACATACTATTATAAAGCTCAAATATGTTTAAAAATAATAAGAAAAAAAGGAAGAATGAAAACAATTCCAAATTGACCAATTTAAAAAAAAAAAGCCATAAAAAAAAAAAAAAAAAATAGATGCAACAAGCATATTCCCATATAAATTTTATCATAAAGACAATTATTTCGAACAGATACAGAATAAAACAACTTTCTTTTACTGTAATACTACCATAAAAAAACAACTTGGTGTGTTACTTATAAAGTGTTACCTTTATGCTGTCAGATATGCCTTTGTCATTTAAGCAGTCAATGAATGTATCAAATGAATAGTTGAGTCCTGGCACAAGCATTGGAACCTACAATTAAAAGCGCTCAGATTTTCTATCAGATTATCTAAAATTGTTACAGTGGTACATATGGAGACATTTTCAAATCTAATTTTATGTGAATTCTGAATTTATAATATATATTTTTTTAAATTACTATGAATTGTTCAGGACCAGAAAAGTTAAACTATTAATATTACTGGTAAATATTTATAAAAAGAAATGTTGGAATATATTATCTCTGTATATGGTACATTAATTACATAAATAGTATGTTGAAAATCATGTGAATTAAGACTGAAATAAGTATTGCAATAGAAATATTTAAAACAAAAAAGTGTTGGAATATATTATCTCTGTTTATGGTAGAATAATTAAATAAACAGTACGATAAGTGTCATGAGAATTAAGACAATATCACAATGTGATCATAGTTTCAGACCTGGATGAATGTTTTTCTGAATGAGTACAGACTGTTGTCATAGTCAAAGGTCACAACAAGGTTTGATGATGGCACTGTCAGGGATGTGTTCTGAAGATTGATTGTCAGTTTAAAAGTTGGTCCTATACCTTGAACCTGTAATACAACAACGGAACAAAATTTTCTTAAACAGGTTCAGTTAATAATGACTTACAATAGAAAGAAACATAAAGCATGGTCATTGTGAGCTCTCGACAGCATGAAAAAACCCACAAAAATAATAATAACATTTATAATAATAATAATTATTATTATTATCATTATCATTATTATTAATTCTAACCAATTGTATATCATTGTTTTCTTTTCAAAAACATATTTAAAAAATAAAGAAAACACAATCTGTTTTGAATTCTTAAAGATTATCGGGATGAGAGATGAAAGAAAAAAAAATGACGTTTATTTTTGTTCTGAACTGATAATAAATCAATGTTGAGAAGAAGAAAGAAGACTCTCTAGGGCAGGATGTCATATGATTGTGTTACAACATTATTACAACAAATTAGTTTAATTTTGTGTGCTCAAAATAGAACTACGTAATGACAGTGTAAATAAAATAACTAAATACTGTGAGATATACGACAAAAGAAGAAACATCAAGAAAAAAGGAAACAAAAATCAAAACCTATTATTATATTCTGACATTTACATTAATTAAAAATAAATCTGGAGAAAGAGTTTTTAAATGCAGACAAAGCTGCAGCAAAGTTCATCTTATCTATAAAATTGTAAAGTGCGATTTTCACATCAACCATTCACTGTTGTATAAATAAAATCTGGCACAAGATTAGAAAAATAAGAAAGATTTTAAACTCATTATTTTATTAATACCCACTGAAATGATACTATTTTTGTTCTAACTCTCAAAATTTAAAGTCTGCAGACACCTCATAAAAGAACATACAGATAATTCTGTCAATGGTGTCCAGTGGCTATTTTAGATTTGAAGATCAGTGTGTTTTGAATCTAAAACAAGCACATAATGCCCCACATAATGGTTTTGTCCACATCACCAATTCTTTCCAAAACATTAAACAGACTTGGTGTAAACATTCTCTAAATATTAAACAAACTTGCTGTAAACATTTACATTTTTAACAGTAGCAATCCAATTTTACTGTGATTCACATTAACGTCTAAGGAAAACGATTACACTTGTTGGTTTGTCTGATGGGAGAATTCTGCTATATTCAGCAGAAAGATAGGTTTGTTGGTTTTAACACCAACCTGACTGGTAAAGCTATGGAATCTGTAACAGACATAATTCTCCAATACACAGTATGGAGCATAACAAATACCTGTGCTGATAGCTTGATCGGATCAGTGGGGTCTGAGGAGACGGGATTCATGCTGTTTTCTAACGCTTTCACATAATCTCTGGCTGTTCTCAGTCGAAGAAGATACAAATCTCTTTGGAATGTCCGATGCATTTCTGCAAACAGTAAATTATATAAATGTCAAGCTCATTATCGGTAATAACATTAAATAATTTTCTCGGGTGGATCCATCAATTTAGAAAAATGTGAGCCTGATTGTTCCGGTGAATGTAATTTTCAACACAAAATGAGTTTCATTAGGAAAAAAATAAACAAAACAATGATCAGCTAAAACTTAAGCATTCACCCACACTTTATTATTTACCTTCATTTACAAAGACATTTTAACTATAGGATAATTTAAAATATTTTTCTAAATATAATATTTTAAATGTAAATTTTAACTTTGTAGACAAAATGAACACTGAAACTGAAAATTAATATAAAGAAATTTATTAAGGAACATTTTGTTTAAAAACCATTAAAAGACCAAATGAACAGTGATCTAATGATTCTTTTTATAAAATAAATACATTAATATTCATCATACATGTATGTATGCCTTGCAAATAGACCACTTATTTGCTTTAAATTTGCCTTAAATAAAGTGAACTACAAAGAATAGACTTTTACTGTAATAGTGCCCCCCCACCAAAAAAAAGCATATTCCCATTTCAACTTTATCATAAAGACAATTATTTCAAACAGCTAAAATTGTGTATGTATTATTAACTAAATGAATATAATTATGTTCTCAGTTATACAAAGAAGAAGGAAAATACATGTATTTATCAAATATAAAATTGAAGACTAAAAATAAAAAATTATATTTTCACAATCTCTTCATTGTTAATAATATATTTAAAGGTGTGCTGAAAACATTCAGGAAAAAAAAAAAAAAAAAAAAAATGTAATAGAAGACCTGTCAAAAACTGGTGAAAAACAGAGAAATCTGGCAGGATGAAAGGTAACAAATTACTGCCATTACAAATTTCTAATGCACTAACATCTTGTCTTGTTTTTGTGAAATGTAGGACCACATCAGCATCCATTATAATGAGCAGCCTAGCTATCACAGTTTCAGGTGGAGATAATTATGCCTTTCATAAGACTTTCTCAGAAAATATGAATGAGCTTCAGCTACACAGAAATAATCCTTTGACATTTGCCTGAGATAAAAGCCGACGGACAATTTGAAGCCCAGAGCTACTGCAACATAATTAATCCAGTCTGCTTTGTGACAGAGGCAGGCTATTTCTGACAACAAAAGACAGAGGAAAATAACTTGCTATCAGGAAACAAATTTCTCAACATAAATAATTAAGGAACTTGTAAATAAAAGGAAGTTTTATGCCAAGAAAAAGAAAATTCAAATTTAATTCTAGTTAATATTCATGTTGGTTGTCGGTTTTTTAATGTGGATGTATGTAATAATTAGTTCAAACATGTAGGAGAAGATCATTATTATCTGTGTATTTGTTAAACAAAAGCTAAGAATATGACCATTGTGAATAAACAGATAATGCTTGTTGTGATGCAAATTAAGATATCTGTATATTAAATTAAACTAATTAAATTCCAATTTAAATATTTTTTAAATGGTTAAGGAAACAAAAGTATTTTTCTTCTACCTCCTTAGTACTGGACAAAATCAATGAATCCTCTGACATAAAAATACTAAATATACAATCTCCCAAATCTGTTTTATCTAAATAAATAGAGACATGGATTAACACTAACTTATGTAACATTATGATCAAGTCATATTCTACTGACTTTGCCTTTTTTTTTTTTTTTTTTTAATCTTTCAGGACAAAAAGACAAAGATATTGTAACTGTAAACACACACACACACACACCATCAACATATTTATATATATATAACATGCAATTTACATATATTTATCAGTAATGTTAACTTCATTCCCTTATTAACATAATATATATACACACAACTCTGCATGTAATGGTCCTGTATTAGCTGGATTTCAGATGATCCAGACAAACTCTGGGAATAATACAAATCTACCTGAATCTACTGAAATTTGGACGCATGTCTCCTTTAGTACCTCAGTATTCTGTTTATACTGACTACAAGTTCTGTGCATGCTCTGTATTTTATCTAAGAACTCTATGAATATAAAACATTTTTATTTCTGGTACATTGACAATGACAGCAAAATAAACCCAACATGCTCCCTATCAGGAAAATAAAAACTGTGAATTTAAAGTAAATTTAATTCTGTATGATATTCAACATTGTTAATATTAATATTCGTGCTATTTTTAACATCCAGTCAAATTTTACCCCATTTTAGTCTGTTAGAGGGTGAACTGCAATTACCTACATAAACATAAAGATGTAACTTCTTACTAATTCTTTACTTTTTTCTTTAAAAAAAATATATTTTAAACATTAATAAATGAAAATAAAACACAAATATATCTACATATACACTGAAACACACACACACACACACACACACACACACACACACACACACACATACAGTCTCTCTCTTTTATCAGTCTGCTGTATACAATCATATCAGGGACCGACTTGAATATAGCATCCAAATTCCAAAATAAAATTGATCTTGTTATTTCAAGGCCTCAAACCAACAGATCTACAATTACTCAGTCTGAAGACACATTTGAGAAATCAGAAAACCAGAGTTACAGCTGCTTCCTTGAATTAAAAAAAAAAAAATTCCAATCACAAAGCCCATCCTTAAATTTATCACATCAGTGAAGTCAAGAAGAAAAAAACGAAAAAAGAAGATTGCTATTGATTTAGTTGTCGTGATATGCAATGCAATCAAAAAAAAAAAAAAAAAAAAAAAAAAAAAAAAAAAAAAAAAAAAAGCCTGACATATCAAATTGTCTTGCATGCTTCAGTTTTTCTTGACATTATAATCTACCACGTGTCATCAGTGAATAACACAGCATTGCTGTTCACCAACTTTATTTCAGGAAGTCACTTTAGAAACTGACAATATTTATGAATAATAATAACAACATTAAATTGTAATCGCTTTGATATTTGAAATTTTAATTAATAATAATCACGTCTGATTACATTCAAAACATTAATGTGGCACAAAGAAAAAGAAATGATTCAAACATGAAACTGAGAAGAAAAAAAAGAAGATAAATTAGAATAAGATTTAATACAATTCCTTGATAATGCATACACCTTTTATATTATTTCCATAACATTTATTACTAGGGACCAGTCTTAGCACAAAACAGAATACTTTTCCTTTTATGAACATACAATGAAAAACACTATAACAGATTTTGTTACATTTCTATGCATGTACAACATGACATGATAAAATGGAAAACACCAGTTCCAGTATATCTTCAAAAGTTCTGACTGCAATTTTGACTGCCAGTAGCAATAAAATGTTAATATGGAAATATACAAAATGTATTACGACACACCTCCAAAGACGTTTTATAAAGACATTTCACCTACCAACAGCATTTTCTCTTTCTCTCAGAGTCTGATCCACAAACAGCTTTGTCTTCTTGGGAACATTCAATTTGACATTCTGAGCTGCAGGAGGTCCCGATATCAGATTCTTCTCTTCAAAATGAGAACTGCGTTTGAGAATTTTCACATACAAACCTCCACCTGAAAAACAAAACAACATTCTGCTAAAGCTTTTACTTAGTTACATCTTCTGTTTTAAACTAGATTTAAATCAGTATTATAATTTTCTTTTTCAGAGTTAATTTGAACTACATTTCGAGCAAACTCACACACACACACACACACACACACACACACACACACACATAAATAAGTATGAATGTATGGATCTATCTTAATCCAGGTAATAAAGATATATCCTTTCACAATGTCATCTTTTCTATCTGAAAGGAAAAAACACTTTTCCAGTTGATGCAACTGATAATCCTTCCACTACTTACTAGTCATTTCAAAGTGGGTTTTTTTTGTTGTTTTTTTGTTGTAATATATATCTCTTTTTGTTAAGATTTTTATGGGGACAGAAGGTGTAGCAAACAGCAATGATCAAGAAAATGATTACTGAAAATATATTTACCTCGAGTAGTCATAACAAGTGTGCCATCTTCTCTGCCAAATTTACCAAACTTCATTCCCGTGACAACATCTGACATTTTTATAACATCAACAAGATATTTTTCTTTATAAATGTGCACTTCACAGTTGTTCAGAGCCACCAGAACGGCAGTGAAGGCTCGTGGTTTGTAATCAATTGTTTCCATTGTTGTTATGCTGGCAGGTAACTTAATCGTCCACAGTTTCTTTCCCTGAAAAACCCCCACAAAAAAAACCCGATTACAGTAATGTTCATAATTTTAATATAAAAATAACACAAAACTTTATATATTTCAATATGTTAATTAATATATCATTTAAAAAAATGTATGTATTTTATTGAATGTTGGTAATAAAATAATAAAACGTTGTTGTAATTCTCCTCCTATGATATACTTCCAATGATTAAAATGTAGAAAACCAAAAAGTAGATACCTTTGAAGTGAAACAGTGCATAGTTTCGTCCATGCATCCAACATAAATACTCTTGTTGATTCTCTCCAGACCAACTGGCTGTGAGTTCAGTTCTATTGTGTACTTAGCTCCTTCAGTTGTTCCTCTGAATAACAATAGTAGTAATTATAACATATCTGATAAAACAAAAAATGTAATAAGATTGCATAAAACATTACAATGTTATTTGTATCCTCAGTCTAAAAAGGATTATTAATTTCCTTTTTTACTTTCTTTCTTTCTTCATTTTTGTTATTTTCCTTATTTTTGTTCTTTCAAATATTTAAAATGCAAAATAACATTATAACAAAAGAAAAAAGAATGAAAAGAACAATAATAATGCTTACTCCTGTGTTTATTTTGTTATACTTTATTAGTAGTAAAGATTAGATACCTAGACATAAAATAATTGTATTGACATACACAAAATGCATTTAGACAGGTTGATAAAGGTGTAGTTAAATGTTTGTTTTTTTAGTGTTTTTTAACTGTAGATTTTATTGTCATTAATACCTTTTAAGAGTATAAATGCAGCCATTCCGACACGCTGCAACGATTCTGTACTCCACATCATACAGACCATTAACACTGATGAAGACTGGAACACTTGGTAGTTCCATCTGAGAGAAAAACCAATGTTTGTTGTATTTCACAATCAACAAATCAACAACATATTAATAACAAAAGAGAGAACCACTGTAAACTTGTAATCATGTCCCATCAATATCACATAATAATCAAACCTATTTGATGAAAAACAGAAACCGCAAATAAAATAACGTAAATATTTTGTTTTCTTATTACTAATAATTTGAGATCTATTAAAGTTCCAGTAAACTGTTTTAGATACATATTATTATAATATTACTAATGGTGCAAATTTAATGTTAACCCAATTTAATTATCATTATCATTATTTTTTTTTTAATACTTTAAATAACAAATTTAAAAAAAAAAAAAAAACCGCATGTATTATATCACCTTTTCTAAAAACCCCTTTACCTGATATTATCAAAATATGGTATAATTACATTGTTATGTAACATTACAAAATCACATAGAATTCAAATAGGTGATTGTTCAGGTGGGTTCTGTTATTTATTCATTTAGGCCACAGGTTTTCAACCTGGGGGTCATGACCCCAAAGGGATCACCAGCCTTTTTTCTGGGGGTTGCGAGGGTATGTTTTAGTTTTTTTCAACTTGACTTGGAAGGAAGAATAAATAAAAATGTGTAGATAGGTTTGGGACCCATCATAGTGAATATAGATTCCTTTTGTACTGTCTTTGGTAGATAAAAATAGGGTAACCTTGGATATTATATAATCAAAAATGTTAAAGGGGGTCATCAGTCATATTGAATTGTTCATAAGGGGTCGCGGTATGAAAACATTTGAAAACCAATTATTTAGGCAATAAAATCAATCAATGACTCAAAATCTCTATTATGGGGTAAATAAAAATAATAATTTCATTTTTATTAAGCTTGAAAGCTAACCATCAAACACTCTTATTATTGTTAATAATCTAAGATCTATTCAAAAATAAATAAACTTACTGTTGTGAGTATGGTGAAAGCTTCTGGATCAAGAACATATATAGACTTGTTTTCTGTTCCCAACACCAAACAGCTTATAGCATCTTCATCAGCCAGAGATTTCTTCAGAGTTTTTAAACATGTTATCACAGTCTGTGATTCAAAAAAATAAATACAATTTTTTTTATTTATTTTTTTAAAAAAATTTTTTTTTTTTTTAAATTATTATACATAAAAGTTCTGTTGGGAAAAAAACATTATTTCTATCATAAAATTAATTTACATCAGTTCTGACCATACCAATACAAGAAGAATTACTTACATAATAGTTAACAGACAAGTTTTATTTGGACACTGATAGGTAAAAGAAACATAGTAAAATCCATGACTGACTGATGATCTTGCAATTTTTATTTCACCTTCCAAATAAAATAAACCTAAATTATCAGGATAATTTTAAGGATATTTCTACATAAATTAAAGAAAATTTTCAGTCTCTGTAGACTGTCTGATTATTCTGTTATAGTGATTATACAATGATTCTGGCTACTTTTTCTCTGTACTGAAATACTGACAAATAACTGTTCTTTCCAACTTGAATGAATAAATAAATTAATTAATTAAAGATGTCAGAAATTCAGTGAACAATTTACTTGTCTTTTTAAAGCTGTGTGTTTGTGTGAGCTGACAAAGTTTTCTAAGTCATTAGTTTCCAGCTGCAGAAACCTCAATGATCTCACAGTAAGGGCATGACCCTCAATCCTGAAAATTTGTAAAATAAATTAAATTCATAAGGTTCTTAAGCTACCTAAAATTAGGATTTAAAAACTTATAAAATTAAAAGAAAAAAGAAACAAAAGAAAATATTTTGTAAACTCTTGTGTTTATCCATGTTGAAGCAACTAATTTTAAAAATGCATCCCACTTTTGTTTTTTAGTTGTTATAAGAGAGACATTCAGTTGACAACTGATTAAAAGAGAGAAGCATGAATACTGTTCAGGTAATAATAAAATTGGTAAATGATCAGATAGGATCTGTGTAACAAATGCAGATCATGAATTGACAGCATATTGTTTACCTTAATGTGTCCAATGATTCTCTCAGAACATAAAGATTGATATCATCCTGAAACCAAATAAGTAAATAACTAAGTATATAAGGATAAAAATTTCCATCAAAAAATTAATGCCCAAAATTATACTGCATGACTTAGCATATATAAAATAAAACATAACTAAAGAAATTTTTATTTAACATTACTGTTTTTTTTTATTATTTTGAAATTAAAATTTTAATTGCTTTGCTTTATTGTTATAGAGAAGTACACAACAAATTCAAAAATTACATTGGTTGCCTGGTTCCAAAGATCCTCTTCTAATTTATTCACTTCCAATGGAGGCAAAGTAAACTTGAAGTATGGACGGAGATTTTTGTATACATAAATATAGGGACCTGAGGCAACTGCAATAGCTAAAATTGTAGAAGAATAATAGTGTGCATTGTCATCATTATTTCATTAAGGAGTCACAAAAAGAAAAGAAAACAATTCTAAAAAAGACTCAAGAATCCACTATTAAATGTTTTTATTTTGTAACATCATTTACAGTAACAATTAAATATCTAAACTGAATATATGAAAGCAATTTTCAGTTTACCGAATATATGATGATAATTTTAATTTTCACTTAACTGAATATTCAAAGATAATTTCTTTTAATTTTAATAAATAAGCAGTGGCAGTACCATACAGCTAAAATGAAATCCAGTATTTAATATATTTGGAATTTTAAAACATATTTGTCTGCTCATTAACAAATCAAAGTACAGGGACATAGCAATCTTAAACTGAAAAGAGTACCTGCTGTTCTGGGCTCAAGAACATCCATGTAAAATGTCACAACACCAGTTGGAAGGTCAATGATGGTATGTTCACTGAGAAGGTTTGTATCTTTAATAAATTTTAAAACAATATTACCATGCTGGTTAAAAACTGACTGAAATTTATTTTTGTTAAATATTCAGCTATTTAACAAAATTGCTTACAAAATAGTTTATAGTTATTTTCTAAAATATAATTTAGATGTAATTTTAATTTCCATTTTACATACATTCAGTAAATTCTAAATAAATTGTCAATAGAATGATCACACATGACTTCATTTATACACATTCAATACTTTTATAAGGTATATACATATATTATTTAGATTTTAAACAAAACAGTAACTAAAATGAACGTTAATATTCAGCTAGTTGTTATGAATATCTTACTTTTGTAGACTTTGAGCTTCATATCATAGCTGCCTGTACCAAGATCAGCAACTATAAGCTTGCAGTCTCCATCTGCATGAATGTCTGACAAAGCCAGACACTGTGTGAATGTGTACAGAGAAGCCACAGGGTCATGAAAAGCATCAAGCCACTTGGATTTTAACTCTAACTGTTCACTGTATTAAAATAACAAAGGTGATAAATACATATTAAAATTTTAAGAATATAACTGTGTAATAAATAAATAAATAAATAAATAAATAAATAAATAAACAAATAAAACTGGACTCAAGCAAAACTAATTTCAACAGATTTAATCTGTATTATACCATAAGATCTTAATTTGTGTGGTGGCATAGGATAACCAGTTCAGTGGGGAAAATTATCAAAACTCAGGTTTTGATGGAATAAGATAAACCACATTTTACAGATCAAAATACTTTTTGAATTATCCAAATCAGATTAAAACGTTCAGATTTCGTATCAAAGAATTAGGTTTTTTCACAAAACATTTTTCTTCATTAATAGGCTGTAACTCAAAATTACACTGCACGACAACTGACTGGTTATGTATCATATGCCGCCACACATTTTTCATTATATGCATCAGTGCGCACAAAGATAAACAACTAATTGAAAATGGAAGCAACTATTTATAATAATTATAGTAATTTATCATCTCAACTTAGATGACCTTTCAAGCATTTTATATGACATTCACAGAAAAATAAAATAAAATATGTGGGAGCCATATCTGCAAAATGTGTGGTTCAATAACAATATTTAAATGTTTCAAAGCAGAAACTGTAGCTATGATTATGGAACTTGCTGTCCTTTCACTCACTGGCTCTATAAGATTATCTAGCAGTAGAACTACTAATATAATTATTTATTAGTTGGCATCACTGTGCTTAATAGTGTGTTGTCTGTTCTAAAATTCAAACTATAAATTCAATGAACTACTTATTTTAGTTAATTCTGTATCGCTTGCATATACATTTAACTTAAACTGGATGTATTTTATTTTACAATGTCACAAGCTACTATAGCAGGTACAAACCTTCCTAGTTCATAAAAAAAAAAAAAAAAAAAAAAAAAATTATATGCAAAAACTTATATATATAAAAAGACCCATCCTCATTCAGCTGAATGAAAAGAATAATATATAAATGTAAATATCATAGATACATACAACTAGAATATTTCATCTTTATTATTTATTATTTTTTATATTTTGTCACAATCAGTAAACTCTGTAGAAAGAATATCTGAAATTTGTATGATGATCAAATTTTCTATATTACTTTGTTCATATAAACTAGGATTATATTGGACTAATAATTAAGAATAATTTTCTTTTACCTAAAACTATAGACTTTATAATAAATTCACAATTCAAGCTGACACTGTGACAGTGCAAATATTCTGTCAATTGAGAATACCTGTATTAACAAACCAGATTTTTCTTCTTCCTTTAATAAATAATAACTGCACATCTGTATTCAAATAATTTCATTCAGTTGTACGATTACGATATTATGAACAGACACAGAAAAGAGACTAACTAGACACACTGTCATACGTAATGATACATCATACAATTACAAAACAAACACGTTTAATAGTTTTACTTTACATAACTTCACTTACGTTAATGCGTCCTCAGGTTTTTTCATTCCTTCTGCATAGTTTTGCATAGCCATGTTTTGTTCAGTACTGTACGAAGTGAAAAGATGCCTTACTCGTTTTTCAAAGTGACATTTATTATTTCAATAAAAATATTCTTCGTTGTCGATGAAAACATTTCACTAGACTGGTTTACCGTAGAAACCAGTTATTTACTTCCGGTAACGATACAAAAATTATATTTTAAATCTTTGTGGTTATTTGTCGGTAGTAGCTTTTTGTCGTGTCGCTTTTTCCTTTCCATTTTGTATCACAAGACAGATTTAATTTTTTTTATGGCACATGATTTTTTATTTAAGATAATGTAATTACAAAACGTCTCTTAAGGCCTTACTACCAGTCGATAATGATAATTTTAATTTATCATTTTATGGACTGGTGTCAGAGGGTTTGAACTATACCCGACATCCTTCGTACTAAATAATAATAATAATAATAATAATAATAATAATAATAATAATAATAACTGAAATCGTTTTGGTGTTTTAAGGAAAACGTTTAGTCAAAAGGCAAATCAAATATGATTAAATAAACAATATCATGAATATGATAAATATGTTCCAAACTCCAAAATTCGCAATTAATTGATTTAAATTAAAAACGAACACTAACAGAAATGAAAACTAAGTATACATAAATTTCTGAGTTATTTTTTATTTCTTCTCGATATAATTATTTATTTATGACTATAATTTGCATACAGTATACTGGATTGAATAATAAAAAATCATTATTACTGTTTTAAGTTCCATGGTATGTCTAGACAAACGTACACTGCTACTGTTGTATGCAAGTCATTAAAATTAAAACAGGAAATTCTTTACAGTGTTAACTAACAATGATAAGAATTAGGGTAGTGCTAGTAAAAACATTGGTACTGAAAACATTGCGTTACAATTTTTGCAGCATGGATTTTTAGTGTAATTTTATTTATTTATTTTATTATTGTTTTGTTTTTTTGTTCCATGTTGTGCTTAAGGATTCCACTTACCTTTATAAAATAACCAGTCATTAAAAAAAAAAAAAAAAAAAAAAATAGAAAATATCTATCACTTGAATGTTTTAAATGTATATATATATTTTAATTACTCATTCCAGGCATTCAGGTGAGCTTGCAATGACACGTTACTAATATAATTTGACTGAATTTATGTGCATTGGTCATGAATTCATGCATATTGTGGAACTTTTTACAAAATCAGCGTTTTTTTAATTATATTTTTATGTTTGTTTCTTCCATTTGTCATTCTGGTTTATCTTTCTTTGGTATTCATTGTCCTGACTGCAAAAAAAGTCCACAGAAACAATCCTTTTTGGATAAACCTTAGAAGTAGCCTACAGTTGTATTATTTTTACTTCTAACATAATCGTAAAATTACAAAAATATGTGTTTTCATTTCATAGAAATTTTTATTACGAGATAAGTTTTTTGTTAACATTCAACACTAAACACATTATAATTCAAAGGTACAGTCCTTCTGGAGTTCCCTCGTTTTTGCGATAAAGAACATTCTCCTTGGCCTTCCTGAAATCTTCAGTTGTTACTTTCATCCTTCTCTCTCTGAGAGCCAGTAAACCTGCTTCAGTACAAATTGCCTGCAAAGTAAAACAACCAAGAAAAAAAGTCAATTTTAATATGCCTGAAGATAAAAATTCACAGCAATCTTTTTTCTAATGATTACATTTTGAGAAAAGAAATAAAATGTTGTTATACCAAGAGGTATAATTACAGAATCACAAGCTTAGTTGAATTAGAACTTTCATTGTGACTAAACCTGGTGAATGTTTTACATTAATTTACAAGGGACAGATAACTCCTTACTCTGTAGAGCTTTCTGTCCACTGCAATTTATTGTTTAATACAGTTTTAACAATTAGATTTTTATTGTTTTTAAATTATATTTATAACCCCACAGTCAAAATAATTTGAAACATGTCTGTAATTAGAAATGTAACTTAAAACATCAGCAATAAATCATTTTAAGTATCAGTTATTTTTAGTGATCATCTAAGATAAACTACAGTTACCTTTATATCAGCACCAGACAGATCATCCTTAGCCATGACATAGTCATCAATATTAACATCATCAGCCAGAGTCATCCGACTGGTATGAATAGTAAAGATTCTTCTTTTTGTCTTCTCGTCTGGCAGTGGAAACTCAATCTTTCTGTCAATTCGTCCAGGACGAATTAAAGCAGGATCAAGAGTCTCAATTCTATTAGTTGCCATGACCACCTTGAAAAGAAACATTTTACTGTTAAATGCAATAATATATTTTTTGTCCGAGAAGTATATAATGGAAAACATGTAAAAGATGTAGATAATATTAATAATGGAAAATTATCCTAGCAGCATCTGTAAATTCATTTGATTTGCACCTAAGATGTAAATGTAATAAAAAAATATGTTATAATATGTTTTGGCCTACGTGTAAATATAAATTCATACCTTCACATCACCACGTGAGTCAAAACCATCAAGTTGATTCAACAGCTCCAACATGGTTCGCTGAATTTCTCTTTCACCACCAGAGTTGGACTCGTATCTGTAATAAAAACAATAAACTGTAACTGTCAAACTTATTAAAAGAAAATTTGATCTGTTGATTTAAATTAAGGAAATGAACATAATAAACAGATACTGGCTAGGCAATTCTGTAACAGAGAAATGAGAAAATTCCTAATGGAATGTGAATAAGATACAATCACAAAAACTGGATAATTTTAGTCAATGACTGTCACAAAGATTTCTGCATGTTGTGTAATAATGCTGATACAGCAATATCTTCACAATGTTAATAAGAATATATTTCCTACTTATGTAGTAATCAACATTAAAAATAAAAAAATAAAAAACCCCCAAATCACTCGCCTCTTTGTTCCTATAGCATCAATTTCATCAATAAAAACTATAGATGGAGCATGTTCCTCAGCTACTCGAAACAATTCTCTTACCAGCTTTGGGCCATCACCCTAGCAGAATAAAATAAAATTGGTTAAACAGTGCAGTTGAAAGGAGAAGTAATACTAATAATTAGAAGGTGTATTTGAACAGTAAGCATTACTTGGCTTAGAATTTAAACTTGGCTTTGAATAACCAGCTAAACAAATAAAACCTATTTCTGTCATGATTTTATTATTTTAATGTAACTTGACAAAAACAAAAATTGTATTTAAATAAGGTCCTAAATACAACTCACTAGATATTTTTGAATAAGTTCAGATCCTACAACCCTGAGGAATGTTGCCGATGTCTGGTTTGCTACAGCTTTAGCCAACAATGTTTTGCCTAAAATAATAAAAGAAAATAATTACCAGTCACATGTTTTAGACAGTTACAGTAATAAATAATGAAACATGTTTAAATTATTTTATATGGGGAAAAAAACACAATTATAACCAACCAGTTCCAGGTGCTCCATAAAGAATAACTCCCTTTGGTGGTTTGATTCCCATTTCTTCGTAATATTCTGGATGGGTGAGAGGCAACTCTACAGATTCCTGAAATAAATTATAATTTTATTTATTTATAATGATTAAAATGTGCTACAGTGTGTTGATTTTTAATTTTTTGTGTGTTTTATGGGGGTACTTCAAAATCTTTTTTTGGACAATGCAAGCTTTTCGTGGCAATTAAACACCATAGTAAAGCACCATGTTCAGATGAAAGCTCATAATAATTCACAAACAAAATACATTTTTTAAATTCTAAATACAAGATTCATAAGTTTAATCTGAATTAACCTTTATTTCCTGGATCTGATTGTCCAGTCCTCCTATATCTGCATATGTCTCTTGTGGTGCCTTCTCCAGCTTCATCACTGTTACCATAGGATCTATGTCATCAGACAACACTCCCACAACTGCATGAACCTATTGCAATAGAACATCACAAATGCATTGATTCACTTGTTAATGAAGTATCATAGTTTGTTTTGTATTTATTTCTGTTCTTTTGCTTTAATAAAAATAAAATATAAATTCAGTCTTTGTAAATCTGCAGCATTGTTAACAAATTTAGAAAAAAGTTTAAGAATGTATACTAGTAAAGGTTATAGAAAAATAAAACAAAAACAGAGTATCTGATTTTAATAATTCAACCTACGTAAGTTTTACTTATACTTACTTTATGATTAAGTAACACTGAGCATCCAGGTTCAAGCTGGTCTTTGTCAACAAATGAGAGAATGCTGACATAGTGCTCACTACCAACAGATGTTGAAACAATGGCATGATTATCATCAATGATTTCTTCTAAATTGCCAACTGACATAGGAGATCCTCGAAGTTCATCAACTTTGCTTCTTTCTTCCTGAATTTTAGAATACATATTTTATTATACATCTTCAAGAAATTCATTTCAAATAATTCTAAAAACAACTTACACATTCAAATAATACCAACAAAAGGTTATGTGAATTAGGAATTATATAAATGTATTAGAAAAACAAACATCTATTACTATGTAGGCACATTTTGTGACCAGAAAAACTTAAATACAGTTTACAGAATAAATAAATACAATGTGGTATAGTCCTATCCAGTTTATCATAAATCTGTTGTTTGATAAACTGAAAGCTTTTGTTTAAAAAGAATTTACCTCATGTTTTTCCTCTTGTGGTTTTAATCGTTCTTGATTTTTTATGAATTCTTCTTCCATCAACAGATAATCCTTTATCCTTTCTAATTTTAACAATTTCAACCGACATCTTGTATGTGGAGTGACTAAAGTGAAAACAAATCAATTTTAAAAAAAGGTATGGCTATTACACATTTTGACCAAAAAAACCTGCTACTAACTAGATTCAGAACATAAATTTAATTTCAGAATTAATATCAGATATATAAAATATAAATTTAGCATGTAAGTTGTTTGTGACATAAAAGATAATAAAAGTGTACCCAGTGGAAGCTTTGTAGCAGCATCAGGTCCCTTCAGTTTCCTTTTCTTTTTTCCAACACGAGTAGGTACTGGTGGTTCATATTTTCGCTTTTTATCCTAAAAATATTACAGACAATTGCTATCATTAAATGTCCTATTGTTACCTGATAGAATAAAAATATCAATATATAATAATGAATAATAAATTACAGTGGACTCACTTGGAACCAGCGACATATGCTGGTTAAGAAAAATTTAAATGATATGAAACTGGAATATGAGTTCATGATTTATTATGAATGTGAGAGTTAAAAACCTAAAAATCTGTTGAGTGTCAGTTGAGAAATACTCTGTCACTGTTGTATTTTTCATGTTTTTCTCCAAAACAAACTTTTCTGTCATGGCATCCAGGTTTCACATCTGCTGCATTTTCCATCCAGTTTTGAAATGAGGAGTGGAAATGGGTATAGTTTTGAACATTGCCCGCTGAAACCACTGACTGACTCCCTTATCAAATGTATATTGTCTGAGAAAAATTGTGTATTGGCTGTTGAACATAAACTTGGTTCTCAAACCAAAGGCAGCCAAGGAATGAAAGTATGTTCCTAACTGACTATCAAAGAAGTAAGTGGAAAGTAGTTAGAGTTTTCTGGAATATTTTTTAACATCGCAAAGCTGTGGCAAACTGCATCATAAACCTTTTCAATGGCAATGTCATGTGTTACTTCAGAATTTTTTTAAATAACAGGCAGAAACAAACCTCATTAGACACAGGGTTTTTAGAAAAAAAAAAAAAAAAATGTTAAAGTAAAAATGAAGTCCAATGAGTCTCAAGCAGGTTGAGGTGATGTAAAAGAAGAAAACAGAGAAAAAACACCAGAAGGAAAGTTACATGACACTTTTATTGAAGGTTACATAATGCATAATTTGGGGGGTTCTGGAAGTGATAATTTCAATTTATATCATTTCTTATAAAAATAACTGATTCGCTTTTCAAACAAAATCATTATCAAACAGCCCTTCGAAAAATCAGTGTGTTGAAAGGTATAACTCTCAGAGACAGAAAATTAAAGAAAACAATGAAATAAGAGCAGCTGTTGATATGGCAGTGTTGGGAAAAAGACCAAAAGGAAGATGGACTGATTGTCTGAATTATTGTCATGCAGGAAATTTGGATCACCCTGATGAGCATTTTATTTTTAATTGGCTATTTATTTATTTACCAGTATGTAACAAAGACACATAATGAAAATGTAAGAAACATTTCTGACCAGTCAAACCTTTATTTTCAATCTGTATAAATGCTGGAATGGTAAATACTGGAATGGTAAATACTGGAATGGTAAATACTTTTATGTACAAATGTAGAAACAAAACTTTAAGAACAAGAATTAATAACAAACACTAATGATTAAAGTAAAATATTTTACCTTATCGTCCGATTTGTCTCCTGATCCACCACCAGATCCACCCGATTGCTTCTGACCCTACAATTTTAGATTTATGTTAGCACAAGTTACTTTTTATTAAATAAATCTTAGGTAAATAACTTTTTAAAAAATAAAATTTAAAATAAAATGATATGCAGAAGAAAAAAATGTAACAATTTTGTAATGAAACTTGAAAGTGAATCAGCAAAATTGACCACAGAGGAAAGCGCCTAGTGACCATACATTAAAATCTACTGAAATATACTTACAAAACGGTTTAAAGTAAAGAAAATTAGCTTTTACTTGCCATAATAGTTCGAACACTAAAATATCATATTATTGAGTCCGTAATATAAGTTTATTTCAAATAAAAATGCCAAGAATCAAACAATCAAATATGTAAACTCACCATAACGGAAGTCAATAACGCTATCAGCGACACGACAAATAGCGGAGATAACTCTAGTGTAGTTGATAGCTGATCACTGACCACTTATTCCCGCAAATTATTTTATTCAGACAAGCCTAAGGTAATTGGAAGTTTTTAAACACAGACCTATGACCAGTTGCTATTTATTCTTAAATAGCATTTTTTTTTTAAATTAATTTCCTTCCCTGAACCAAATAATTATTTCCCTAATTTTAGTGGGTTTTTTCTTTTTTCTTTTTCGCCTTTAAAAATAAATAAATAAATAAATAATAATAAATTATCCTTCATGATAATAAAATGTATTATTTTATTACTGCATTCTTTAAACATTTAAAGTTTTAAAGATGAAGGGCAGTAGTAAAATGTAATGACTTCATAACTATAATTATAATTTCAAGGTTATAAAAGCTGACTTTTTTTAACAACGAGGCCAGTATATTTGTTACTTTTTGGCATAAACATACAATCGTTACTTAATTCTTAGTCAAAATACTTATATTTAATTATCATTAGTGTTTCGGATGTGTTTGTGTGTTCTCATTATGAAAGAAAAGTGAACAGATTTATCATCAAAGAAAAAACAACAAAAAGAAACAGGTATCAGTGTCTAACAACGCTCAATGATAAGGGCACCTCTGTTTATTATGACAGAGTGCACAGATAATGACGGTGCAATAAGGAATGGAGGAATTATCATGCTTGGTTTATCGTACCGTTCATTTGACAGAGTAAATAAACCAAAAGGGCAATTCCATGTCTTAAGGGGCAAAAGGGAAAAATTTGTTCAGTATTTCATTATGCAAAGTGTCAAAATTTATTGACAAAACTTCCAACTTACAGAAAAGAATGAACATTCTTGTGAATCTGACATGAAGACACGGTATATAATTTCAATACTAGAGACTACCCCAAAATAGGAATATTAAGCACACTAAACTGGCTTTGGCACTTCATTTCATTCAGGTTCTGGACATTAAAAGAATAAGGAGGCTTAAAATAATTTTAGGAAATAGTTAAATTAGGATTTGAAGTAATGTGTCCAGTCGATGTAACGTCTATCACGAATAAAATCTAAATTGTTTATGCGAGAAGAAAATCTGAAGGTATATAATGATGTACTTTATAATTCTCTTAGTACTAGCCAAGACAAAGTTAAAAAAAATATATCAGTCAGTCTTCAAATTATGAACAAAATGTAGTTTCACCAAATAACAGTCATGTCAGCTGCGGAATGATGATATTTTTACACACAATTCTTCAGTTTTTAAAAAGAAAAATCCACCACAATTTCATAAGACAACATCCTCAAAGTAAATAAAGGTATGTATTCAATTTTACATGCTGTTCTGAAAACTTGTTATTTGCAGGCCAAGAAAAAGATAAAGTGTTACAAAGTAATCACAGATTTTATGTTTAATAACAATTAAAGAAAGGCAAAAAGCACATGTAGACAGAAGAGTAAAGAAATAGAAAGGAAGATATCCGAATCCATCCAAAAGAAGACTGTAGAAGAAAGAATATAGCAGACCGGGGAGCAAAGCATAGGGCTTTAGGTAAAGTGCAATGAGAAAAGCAGAGACAATTAAGGCTGGATGTATTGCAATGGCCCATGATGAATGAGGACTGGAATCATACTACTAAACAGTTGCGAAAACTGCTATGACGGAAAATTTGTCATGGCCATGACTAACACAGATAGCACAACGAAAGTGAATTGGTATGTCTTGAAGAATGATTTTGAAGAGAGAATTTCAAAGGAAGAAGGGTACATCTAATGATCTGCACTTCCACATTTCCTGCTTATTGCTCCAATTTATGGAGCACTGCTATGTTATACGTGTCGGTACCAGAATGTGATAGAAAGTGTTCATTGTTAGCAATGTTGAGTAGGCCTTTTAACAGAATCAATGTGGAAAATTGGCGTGCTGCACTTGACGGTGGTAGCATCTTATTATCTTACACATTCGACAGACATTATCATGGCGTAACTTGACATGCTCTTGGCAATGATTCCGAATTCAGTCAAAAGCGTATTGATTTGGTCTAATGTCACAGTTCAAAAACCGCTTCATAGCAACTGCTATGATTTCGCTGCAGAAAAGTATAAGAAAAATATTTATTGGAATTTCTTTGTCATTTCTCACGACAAGGGGCCTATTGCGTAGGATAGGTGGTGTTCTCTGGGCTGCAATAAAAACAAAAGAAGACAATAATGGTGAAGCATGCATCTTCTATAGTACAGGCCAGTGTATTTGAAATGAATATCGCCGATACAGAAAAACGAAATGAGGTCCTCGAGATGAAAGAAGTGTTTGCTGATGTCCTAACCATCAGAGGAACTGTTCAGTTCCACTACCTCATCACTGAGGATGATCTCTGGGTTCCCTTCATTTTGACGAATGATAAAAGATAATGAAGAGATCCCCCATTGTGTCATTAATCATTATTTTGATATAAAACCATGTCATAATTTAAATTATGCATTAAAATGATTTTATCATCACAGTGAATCAGGCACTGCTTAATACGGACTTCATTTTATGATTTATAATAAAATAAAATAAAGTAGGTAAATGTAACATGAGTTAACACTTCTTGCAAGTATAACGTCGGCAGTATGTATGGTTAAATGAAATTTGTTTGTACTCGTTTAGTTTTTTACTAAAAGCGTCAAAAAAAAAAATAAATAAAATAAAAAAAAAAATAAAAAAAAAAAAAAAAAAAAAAAAAAAAAAAAATAATAAAAAATAATAAAAAAAAAAAAAATAAAATAAAACAAATAAATAAAAATAAATAAATAAAAAAAAAAAAAAACAGTATTGGTAGTAACAATAATAAATAAATAAATAAATAAAAGTATGAAAAATATATTTAAACACTACTTCTCTGTTTATTTTTATTTCGGTGGAAAAAAGTCAGTCCACACCGAATACATTTACAGTGACTTATACGATCGGCTAACTTCGTCTAACTTCGTCTAACTTCGGTTTCATCTCCTTTGTATGATGTCATCAATGCGTTGTCGACATAGAAACGAAAGTTAGCACAGTTGTTTCACATTTTGATTTTGTTGATAGTTCTCAGTTTTCATTTTTGTATCTAATTTATAACATCGTTCGTTAATGATGTTTGGTTTTCAGTAAGTTTAATTTCAATGTTATTAATATCTTCTAGTGTTCATCAGTATGACTTTAATTTCCATATTATTACTGAAATTCATCTACATCTGTAAGCTGCATTCATAACCTAGTAAACTGATTTAATACCTAATGCCAAAACATTAGAAATATTTTGATATTTACTTGCTTGTGTATAGGAGCAGCAAACTGATAAAAGAAAACAGGTTTCTCAACAATAAATAAATAAATAAATAAATAATAATAATAATAATAATAATGCTTACTTAAAAAATTGCTTCCCGATATTTAAAAAATAGTTATTAATATTTTGTTCACTTTATGATAGAGGAATTTCATGATGATGATGATGATGATGATGATGATGATAATAATAAGAAGAAGAAGAAGAATAGATATAAACACACACACATTAATAAATGAAATACTGGTATAAATAATTTTGTTTTCAGACACGAACCTATGGATCTTGATAATTTCGACGACAGAGAAATCGAACCCATGGAGGTGGTTACTGTTGGTGAGCCAGTGGGAAATACGCCGAGAAGACGGGTATGTAAGACAGAAATGTATTGTTAGCGACTGCCAGATATATTAATATTTAATATTAGAGAAACCACTTTTATTTAAAATAGAGACTTGTAATGATGTACTGGCAATTACGAAATGAAATAATGATATTGTGATGTATAATTAATTTTATTAATTTATTTATTATCATTATTAATTTTATTAATTTATTTATTATCATTATTATTTTTATTTTTATTTTGGATTTCCTTGGTTTACTGAAGGATCTGTATCTATGCGGGGTATCGACATCCACGGGCATCGCTCTATCACCAACTCATGTGATTATTATTATTATTGTTGTTGTTGTTGTTGTTGTTGTTTTTGTTGTTATTATTATTATTATTATTATTATTATATTAAATATACATTTATGGATTTACGATCTGATAAAATTTAATGTCAAAAGAAAACAAAGCCAAAATAGGCAAAATACCGATGGAACTATTGTCACTGTCATTATTGGATTGTCTCTTTCATTATGTAGATCAATTTGACTAAATTATTAATTCATTTTTAGATATTATTCTAAGCGAATTAATTAAAAATTATATAAATTAAAATTAAACTGAATTATGTCTCTCTTTCTTTTCACGACAGAAGTATGACACTGAAAAACCACGTGCATTACACGTCTAAGAAAGAAGTAACTCTGCTTGCCCAGAAGAAGTATAGAAACCTAGTTCGTTGCCAAAGCGAAGTGAAGAGTAAAGCGAGGGCATAATTAGATCTGTGTAAACCAGCCTCGCAGTGTTTTGTACATGAACCTGCAACACCAGCTGATGCTTCAAGAACTAGACTATCAGTGGACTAGGCAAGTCAGGGTCGTTGTGACATTGGTCAGAATAAAGGATTTACTCTCCAGGCAGAATTAATTTGATATAATTTTTGTTTTTCTACAACATATATAAGCATTTTTTTGGCACCGAATATTTTTGAACAAATACTTAATGAACTGATTTAATTTTTATATTTATTTATTCGTCAATCTACAAATTTTAAGTTATGATGCCTATAGTTCACCATTTTGTATTTACAATATTTTTACCAAAAATTATGAACGTTTTGAATGTCTTTTTTGAAGGTTTCATGTTACAAGCCTGTGTTACTCTGGTTTCACATAGATATAAATTATACATGCAAAGTTAATAAAGAAAAATATTATTATTAAAAAATGTTTTCCTATTAACATTTTATTAGAAGTTATAAAGAATTTTTTGGAACGATTATTATTATTAATGCTTATTTGTTTTGTTGTTTGTTTTGTTTTTTGTTGGGTTTTTTTTCTTCTTTTTTAAAAATTTTGTTCTCTTGGTTTTATTTTTAATTATTTATTTGTTTCTTTTGGATAACTTTATAATCAGGAATTTATTTAAATAAAAAAGTGTCTTCCAATTTACGAAATGAGTGTTATGTTTATTCTTCTTTATTAAAAATTTTGTTCTCTTGGTTTTATTATTAATTATTTATTTGTTTCTTTTGGATAACTTTATAATCAGGAATTTATTTAAATAAAAAAGTGTCTTCCAATTTACGAAATGAGTGTTATGTTATCTGTCAAATAATAAACAAGATTGTTACAGGATTTCATTTATCAGCAGCCGAAAATAGAAAACACTAATTGCATACTCCAGGTGAAAGTATACCTGTAGACGTGGAATAAATAACATAAGTATCATTATTACAAATTTAATTTCTAGTTGCCGTTAGTAAAAATGTAGTTAACGGATTAACTTTGCCTAAATAAATGTTGTTAAATAAAAGGAAATAAGATTTAATGTTTGAAAAAGTTATGTTAAGGACAGTTGAGTTAAATTCAAACTAATATATGTACATGGTTCTAAGACTGATAAAAGAAATACTTATTATCATACAATTTATTTATGAGAGAGAGAGAGAGAGAGAGAGAGAGAGAGAGAGAGAGAGAGAGAGAGAGAGAGAGACAGTTATAATCATTACACGTTCATAATTATTTTTGTAATTTGAATGTTATAGACAAACAACATAAACAAATACAAATCGTTTTTTAAATCTTATTAATAAATAGTCAAGGACAAAGCGGACTTACACTTTTAGCCGTATTTTACGTGACACTGCCTATCACTCCACTGTTTTCGCCATGATATCACAACTAAAAAAAAAAAAAACAGCAAAACAAAACAAAACAAGAATTTTAAAAATGCGGTTGCCAGATAATTTCAAACTAACTGTACTCTTCTTTTTTATTTTTAAATTTAAAAAAAAAAAAAAATTCATTGTTAATTAAGAACGGACGTAAAAATAAATCAGTAAAATAATATAAAACATAACTCTGAAGAATACAAAATATCGTTTAAACTATTTCATTTTAACCACAAAAGACACGTTTAACGAATGTCGAAACAGTTAATACGTACAGCTCTTAAATACATTTTGTATACTTCTAACCAGTTACCGTATTGTGAGCAACTGCAGCCAGTCTTTGTTAAAAATAAAGTAATAAGAATGAAATATTCATTTCATGCCAAACATTATTTCAGTATTTTTAAATATTTATTTAATTTTGGTTATCTGAAATAAAGGCTAATAATGAGTTTAAGAGCCATCTCTTTATGCTATACTCAAAGGCATTTTAATTAAAATATATAACCTGCTACAAACATTGTCCGTACCCACAAACCTTTTATCAATAATATACGCGAATATATAAAAATGTATAGTTCATTGATGTATTGCCGCGATATAAATTACCGCATGATGAATGAATAGCATGTAACAATGTTGTGTCTACGCATGTAATGCGAAATATTGAAAAAGTGTCTCACAGTAGATTAAGAATATCTGTCATATATACTGTAGAAAAGATAAATTATTTGAAGGACTACAGCTATATATATATCTGGAGTTCAAAGAGGCTACTTTCAGTTACATGACAATACGAGTTCTCTTTACTATGCAGTGTAGTTACAAAACTGCATTCCGAAAGTGTATAATATAGGCCTACTGGTTAAATATTACGAGACGTATAAAATTTAATATCTGCAAAAGATGATTTGCCAGTTTATAATTTTTATTTTATTATTTTATAAAAAAAAAAATATATATATATATTTTATTGTTTTTGTTTTGTTTTTTTTTTTTTTTTTTTTTTTTGTGTGTGTTTTTTGTTCTTGTTGTTGTTTTTGTAGACGAACCACGAATAAAATAACTGACTGATATTAATGTCTATACTTCTTCTGGGCAAGCAGAGCTACCACTTTCTTAGACGTGTAATGCACGTGGTTTTTTTCAGTGTCATACTTCTGTCGTGAAAAGAAAGGGAGACATAATTCAGTTTATATATTTCTATATTTTTAGATTCTCTTTAAAATAAACTGTGGACATGAATGTGACGTCATTGCATGGAAATGAGGTGCGACAGAAATAACAGGTGATTACAGATAATTAACCTGTTCTCAAATATGAAACCGTCAACATACTGAAAACCTTTCTATCCTAATAGAAATGCACAATCTTCTAAAACATGCGTACATATATACCACATACATACAACAACAACGATAATAATAATAATGACAAATATGAACCACAGGTTAATAACAGAGAAGGAAAAACCATTTGAGAATAAACACAGAAGGAAAAAAAATAGGAGCATAACAATAATTATATGTACGTGTATATAAATACAACAGAACAAAATCATTTAATTCTTTATCTATTTAAAAAAAAAAAAAAAAAAAAAAACACAGTAGAGTTGATACAAAACAACAATATATATTTCCAAGTAATAAATTTACAACCGGTAATAAGTGGATTTTATGGCAAAGATAGCTTATTGTCAAATAAATTTCTTTTCCAATTAATTACTTCTAATCGCTCCTAGAAACCAGTCTTTGCAGTTTCACATTTATCATCTATGTGTGGGATTCACTCTCAACACAGACAGCTTGAAAGAAATGAAGCAATTATTTCAGTGTTCACGATATTACTTAGTGACGTACATATTGTTTTTTGTTTGGTACTAAGAATGATGCTGACATATATATATAGACACTCTCAAACACACACACACACACACACACACACACACACACACACACACACACCCTCATCGTGTACAAATAAAAGCAATCCGTTACAGTGATAGCTGAGATTTATGTCTAAGACTGTCGCGACTACATACAAACGTCGTTAGTATTAACGTTCATGCTGATGGCGGTGAACATACATCAATAAAAAGGTGATTGATGTCACCACGTAAAATAACTGTTAAAAAAGGAGCAGTTTTATTTTTTAAATTTATTTTATTTTGTAATTTTATTTTATTATTATTATTTGATATATATATAAACCTCTAAGTTATGAATTGTGCCTTCATCCACTGAAAACAAAAGCGTATATGTCATGGGCTCACGACACAGATGCTTGTGTTATCTGCACCGTTGCGTTTGATGTATTGCGGCCGATCTCCTGTCAAAGATCTAAATGTTATATTCCTAAACACTAGGCCTACACGTGTTATCTTTACAACTATGTCACTTAAATATGTGCTGGAAGTTACTAAACTACACGCGCTACAGACGAAAAATAAAATAGGTAGATTACTGAAATCGTCGAAAATATATTTAAGACAGTTACACATTAAAATAGAATATGGTTCATTGCCGGCTCGAGAATGTAGGCTATACAGTATACATATTGTAATTATTGACAGTATTATATAATCACATTAAAATATTAGTATTCAGTTCCATTGTTGTTCTTAGGAAGAATCGCTGATATAATAATACGGTTTAACTGTTAGTTTTTCTATTCTTTCCTAAGTACTACCTCGCGTTAGCGTTTTGTTTGTTTGTTTGTTTGTTGTTGTTGTTTTTTATTTCCTTATTCTTTATCCATTAAGCATCATCTCTACCGGAGCTTTTATTATAACCATCACTGAATATGTACAGTACAAAATTACTTTACAATTAATAATTAATAACAGGATCAAGGTCTTCCAAACGACAACGTGAGAGGTGGGTATTATTAAACATATTGTCAAGAAAAAATTAATTTCAGTACAACAAAAACGTCTTGAGGGGATCAGGTGCTGTATGCCCACCCTCCTAGTTTCGGTTATGTATCATTTAGGGTAGTTTATAATTTTCGATGTAATATGTTGAAACTGATTATGCAATGATTGAGTTTACAAGAATGCAAGCACGTTTTAATCGTGGATTGGGCGTATTAATTTTTACTTCATCGATTATTTATTACGAACTGTGATGTATAAAAACAAATTACAAATATTAAAATCCTTGGTAAAATTATAAACAGCATGATAATTAACTTGATTCTTAGACTTTTCATAGGCGTATATTAAACTGATCTGCCAATGGTATGTTCCGAACGAAAAAGTTTCGTTTTCACCGCTATGGCAGTGTTTCTGAAATGCAGCTGTCATCAACATGTCGCTCAATGTTATCAACACGATAGTCATAACAGCGCAGGTGCTTTTGTTTGTGTTATTGTGCACATTCTTTGAATTTATTCAGTGTAGCGGATCAGAGCAGACAATCCTAAATTTCACACTGGAACAAGGTATGTTTTGTATTAGATAATATAAGGCGATTTATTTGCTACTAAAGGTAACTTTGTCATCGATACTATTTACGAAAGGTTACACATTCGTTACACTATAGTCCAGATAATGGTGTCAAATAATCAATCGATGAGAGAAGTAATTATTATATTTTTCAGTTCACAATATGTAAGAGTATTTATGTTTAAATAAAAATGGCAATTTTAATGTTTTAAAACAACTTTGATGGGTAGTTGCAGGGATTCCAAAAACAGTTTAATAAAACAAAAAAAAAGTAAAATAAAAAAATATAGTAAAATAAAAAAATAAAAAATTACACATAATTTATTTTCAGAGCTTGATTTATTAGACTGCTCTTTATGTAGTTATTTTTATTTTGCACTTAGGATTTAACTTAATTATGTTTCCAACTGTGATAAATTTACAACTGTGTGATAAATTGCATTCTCATGTTGATATAAAATCAAATAATTCATGTAAAGTAATTAATATTAATACGACAATTATTTTGTATTTAAAATAAATAAATAAATACAAAATTGATAATACAAAATAAAATCAAAATAAAATTATTCAAACTGCAGGGATTTCTGCAAAATATCAGAAAGAAATTAATCTTTGTTTACATACTTCAAAAGAAATCATAATAAAAAAAATAATATGTTTTTCATTTGTATTTTGAAACAACAGAAAGTTATATATTAAAAAATAGTTAATTTTTTCAAGATTTTCTTTGTGTTTGTTTGTTTTTAAATATATAGAAACTCTAGCTCAAATAATTTTCATACAACATCTTTCCAAAAACATTAGGATAGTACAAAAAAAGACAGATTATAAAAACAAAACAAATGAAGTTTTATAAACCATTTTTCCACTTATTATGGCTATAGGGTTGATGTTATGCATCATTATTATGTAATCTGGATATATGCACTTCATTTTGCAAAAAAACAGAAACATTTATTAGAAAAAGTTCATTTTTTATGTACATTTTCTAAATGGTTATGTCAAAAATGAAAAAACAATTTTGTTTATTAAAATTTTGACATTTTTCGCCTAATGTGTCCCCTCTATATAAATCAGATGTCTACAGTAAAGTCCATTCCTCCACCATAAGATCTTTCCAGTGACTGGAATACAGACCTAGTGCAGGCATGGGCAACCTTTTTCAAGAAGTGAGCAGGCTTGAGCTATGGCTCAACATCAGGCAGGCAGCAGAAAAAATAAAATAAACCCCCAAAATCAACTTTTTTTTATTAATGTTATTTCCCTAATGAAATTCAGAAAAACACAGTGGCCATATTTTGCCCTTGACTAACCTAGCATATGATAGGTAGCAGGATCAATCCTTCTCAGTATGACAGATTTTTATTTCCTATGTATGCTGCTAGGTAGGTTGTTTATCAAAAACTGTGGAAAGATATAGATATAGATATAGATATAGATATATAGATATATAATGTTCCTTGCTAGCTGACAGATACACAACACATTCATTGTTAGCTTTCATATTTCATACATGAAAATGTACAATAAATAACGACTGTTAAAATGTTGTTAAACATGTATTATATTACATAAGAATTTCTGGTGTAGTTTTAATAGACTAACTGAACATATTTCTTTGTTTGTTAGCCAGGAGTAGGAGGTATAGACCTATAATTACTGAGATAACTGTGCAGGACAACATTATTCATTGAAATATGAATACAGTTTATGAAAGGAAGATAGTACCATGACACATCATGGTCACCTTTTATTTGACTTAAAAACAGTTTTTAAAAGAATGATGATATGGATGACTGCTATTGATACATGCCAAATGTGAACTCAGTAGACACTAACATTGTTACATTAATCATCTCGCATTTATATCACAACAATTACATTATGTTCAGTTTTGACAGTACTTGGCATACATTGTTGGGAGTGTTTTTTTAACAGTAGGATAATGCTCAATTCTTTTCAGATATTTTCATTGTCAGAATGAAAAATGAAAACAAACAGCTATGAGGTAAAAACAAGCAATTATGAGAATGAGCCTAAAACTTTTAGAAGTGTCCTTTATGTACATCTGATTTCAAATAAACAACAGCAAAAGTCGTCTGAAGGTGCCACTTGGACGAATGCAAGTCAGATAAGACAGTCACCGAGTTCTGAAAGTCACAGACATTTTTATTCCATAAAGGTTAATGATATTTATGACAGGAATTGGACAGGACAATCTAACTATGATTCAGCACACTGTGTTGGACTTATGAATAAAACTGATGATAAAGAGGTGGTTGTGCAGCCTGATATGGGTTTACTGTCATCAGCAAATTCATGTCTTCAGCCTATTAGGGCTGTAATGTCCAATGAAACAAAAGTATCAAGAATGTATGTTGTTTTATCTAAAACTGGTGAAAAGGTCAGTGATCATTCAAAAAAAAGGATTATTAGAGCTGTAAGTGCCCGTACATTAAGGCAGAATTTACATTCTTCATCATTTTCTGACAACATCACTAAAACATGTCGTACAGATTTGAAAGAAGTCGCAAATCCTGCTTTGCATTCACAGAGGAAACATGATTTTTTGACATCTGTTCACAGCCCTAAGTCAGCAGAGCATCTTTCTCCACTTTCAGCTCATTCTTCAGTCCATTCGGACGGACAGTGGCATGTGAGAAAACTGCGACATCATTCACAACCTTCAGATGAAAAGTCTTATCGCTTGAAATATCGCTCTACTATAACAGTTGAAATCAAATCCACCAAGAAACCTTTGATATTGGATAAAGAACCAAAGGCAGATCAGATGAAATCACATTTGTATTTAAGAAGTGCTTCTTCCAGTCGTCAGTCAGATATTATTAACCAGTCATCAGAGTATGCCACTGATGCAGCTTATGTTTCACAAAGAGAGATAACTCCACAGTCCAAATACAATGTTGACATCTGGCTGCAATCTGTTTTAAAAGTTAACGAATCAAATCCAAGAGATTCCTTTTCCTTATTACAGAGATCTAACAGTACTAGTGGTGATCAGTCTGCTGTGACGTTTTCACCTTTAGAAGAATCATTTTCAAATCAAAGGCTGTCTGATGCTGACAACTTCTCATTACAGATAAGTCCCAGTAGTTATCCAAGACATCGCAGAATTTCTCACCATGAAACAGACCCATCTGATAATTCATACATGCCATTTACAAATATTTCTTCCATTCAACCGATGAGAGATTACCAGTATTTTTCAGTGTGGGAATACTCCAGTGATTGCAACATAAGAAAGGATCATCCAATAGCCATATATGTCACAGACGATGCTTCTGACAGCATGTTTTCTGAGAGCTACTTCACTCCTCGAAGCAGCATTCAGTTAGGTGAGGATGATGCTTTGCTGAAACAGTATCCTTCACTGAGTCATAGAAATAGTTTTGGTAGTATATGTAGCACAAGATCTAGTAATGCAGATTCTGCAGTAGACTTCCGCAATCCAGACGAGGAACCTGTAGATGCGACACACACTGAGTTTGCAAGTGGTTTAAAAACAGCAGGCCTCTTCAGTGACACAAGGAGAAACAGTGGTGCTGATGCTAAAACTTGTATTCAGATCAAAAAGTCTTTGCCACTGCCGCCATTTGTGATCACTGATCACAGCAGTCCATGTGTTTCACCAGAAGTTTCATTTCCAGACATGAATATGTTATCTGCTCAAGAAGATTTAAGTCTGTCTGATTTTTCTCAGGATGAAGGTGATGGAAACTCTCCAGTACGTAAAAAGGTAAGAAATTTAAATTTAAATAAGTTGTACATAAAGACTTACAACCCAGATGTTTATATATATATATATATATATATTTTTTTTTTTTTTCAGAAATTCAGAATGTGGTTATTTTCACATCTAGTAGATAAATATGTTTTTAGATAAAATTTGTCCACAGGAATATAAATTTTTATCACTCTACAATAGCAAATCTAGTCATTCAAGATCATATATATCCAGCATGGAATATCTTAAATAGACCTTTGATGATATTATTTAAGATGATGGATGAAATTGAATTTGCCACTCAGAATTATTACATTGTATACTTAATATATTGATATTGTTAGTTAATGATAGTTTAGTTATATTTTCTAGCTAGTTTAATCTGCTGAATGTAGGTATGCTTTATGTGTTGTAAAACAATGATATATTACATATAACAATATTCTGTATTTTAAAAATACCAAGTAATTATAGATTTTTATTTAACAAAACTCTTAATTCTAACTCATATACATTTTATGCTATTGTTTATTATGTTTGTTGGTCCTTTTTTACTAGCAAATATAATAAAAAATAAATATATCTGTTCCTGATGGAAATCAATATTTAAGGAAGTAACAAACATAACAGTCTTTAATGTCTTTGTTTACTGCACATTTTAGCTACTTCTTCCTAGATTTCATTTTGTTTTTAATTCCAATTTTAGCTTTTATCACAACATTATTGATTCAACACAGGTTTTTATTAGTATTTTTATTTTTATTATTTATTTTTATTCCATTTGGGGGATGAGAGAAAAACATGGCACCCATTGTAAATTGTATAAGTTGCAAACAGAAAGTTGACCTTTTTATTGTTTTCTTAAGGAAAAATAAAATGTCTGGCAGATTTAACAAATAGAATTAATTCCTTTAGGTCTCAAATTACTTTTAGCTCTTCTGATGACTTTTACCTGGAAATAAAAAACATATATGAAACATTATACAAACCTAAATGTAAATAACATGAATTACTTAAATATTAGTATGTCATAGACAATATTTTAATATCATATTTAAAAAACATCTCGAGTTTTACTCTCTTTCATCTCTTTTTTTCTTTGTGAGTATATATTTGTCTGTGTGTGTTTATATATATATGTGAGTATGTGTATGTGTGAGAGTGAGTGAATTGTATCAGTACAGTATGGTTTAAATTGCAGTAAAAAAAATTAATAATAATAATAATAATAATAATAATAATAATAATATAATAAATAAATAAATAAATAAATAAAAAAAAAAAAAAAAATTAGAATAAATAAACACTTAATTTAGCTCTGAATTAGAAATGCTTATTATGCTGATAATAATATTTTATGATGTTTATATTCAGTCCAGTATTTATTAAAATAGAAATTAATTTATACTACAGAGGTCTTTTTATTGTTTTATGATTTCTTACCATGTGTGTGTGCATGAGCACACACACAAATGCCTTAATGTATGCATGTATATTAGAAATAGCTGGTGGTTTGCTAGATGAAATATTCATAATAAAGAAATATATATTTAGTCAGTTGTTAATATGTTTTCAGAACAATATTTTCTTTTTTTGTGAGCAAACAGAATTTTCACTTAATAATAAGACTCTTCTGTGGAACTGTTCAATAATGTTTTAATTAAAACATATTTCTATGGTGTTCCTCTGAATGGTTGTTTCAATTAACAGTACACTAGAGATTACAACCATGTTATTATAATTCTTCATGTATTCACAGTAGTTCAGTAAATATTTACTGATCCCAGCTTTTTGTTTGTAATTTTGCATACGATCTTTCTTGAAATGTATTTTGTGTTAGGATTACTGTTTTATTGAGCGTCATCTATATTTACAACAATTCTGAAATTGGTTTTATGTTAGGATTAGTGTGTTTGTGGACCATGAACTGTATTTTTAGCTGCTTATGGTGTGATTGTTAACACAGCAAAAATAATTACCTCAGAATATAATTGGGGAAACATTATCAGCTACATATAAAGATTAACTTTATGTATTTTTTTCCATGTAATTGTTTAACTGATGTGTGTGTGTGTGTGTGTGTGTGTGTGTGTGTGTGTGAATGTATATATATATATTCAAAACATGTTAAAAAATTAAAGACTGAAGTCACAAAGTATTAATTGTTTGCAAAGATCCACAAGTATGCCACAACCAGTGTAAATATTTTTAATTAAGTATTTTTAGCTTCTTTATCAAAAAACATTTCATTTTGACAGAAGAGTGAAATCATCTTTCCTTTTGAGAAAAACTTGGATATTCCCCATCTTGATATAGAATGTTTTTTTTTATTTATATTTGTTTTTATTTATTATTATTATTATTTTTATCATTATAAATTTAGAATTGCTACAAAAATAAATTTTTGTTTTTCAGTGTATCACATACATAAGATATAATTGTGTCAAATACATACATTTTATAATATTTTCATAAACTGAATCATTTAGTGAAGAAAATATAAAGTTCAAATAGAAAAATGTGTTTAAAAACAATGATATTAAATTGTTTATAACAATTTCATTTATTTTGATTATATCAGAATGTGATTATAATCTAGAGGTGCTATTCTGTTCTTGTGATGCTTCTGTTTAAGTTGATTTAAACAACATATTTAACCATCATCCTGAATTTTACAGTGAAGACTTGTGGAAGAGGGAAATATTGTTTAAATAGATTAAGACTTTTTGAGCTTTGATCATTTTTAATGAACATTTTCAATATTGTTTTCCAGAAAGAATTTTAGTTTATTTTACTGATTATCGTTGCTGCCTGATGTTAATTTAGTTATATAAAGATTTTATTTTGATGAAGTAAAAGTTTGGTTTTAGCAGACCTTTTGAGATAAAAGATATCGCTAAACAACAAAACAAGTATTTTAGTAAAAATTAGTTTGATTTTTCTTCTTCTTCTTCTTTATTTATTTATTTATTTATTCATTTATTTATTCATTTATTTATTTATTTATTTATTCATTTATAGATTCATTTATTTATTTATTTATTTATTTATTTATTTATTTCATTTCATATGTAAATTTTTTCATATGTTAATTTTGTCACTTTGGTTACAAAGATTAGAAGTCATGCAGTGGAAACCGTTTTAAAACTTGAGACACTTGTAGCAGATACTATATATAGATTGTCCTCACTTAAATTTTCAGTAGGGTCAATGAGTTGACCCACAGTGTGTTACAGCGACTGCTGTTATGTTAAAAGAATTTACTTACTAGAGCTTGGAAATTATTGATGTTGAGCAAAACCATCTGGGGCTGTAGATTTTGCATTAGTACATCTGATCAGATTACACATACATGTAAACACTGGTTGAGAGTATATTTGATTCTGTGCGGGTTTTCAAACCAATCAGGTATTTCTTTCATTTCAGTTTATTCATGCGTTTTTATCAGAAATAATTTTTGCATAAAGATTTATTGTGGTTGCTTGTTTAAATAGAAAGTTTACGCATATTGATCTGAAAGTTTTTTGATAAACAAATATGCTTTGGTTTAGTGTGGAAATATATCCTATCAAAGCCTAAATTTTGCATTTTGAAAGGTAAAGTATTGTAACAGATGACCGGCCTATTATTTGACTTAACCCTCATGAATAAATGAATGAGTTTGTGTTTTCTTATAAGTGTTCACATTCCAGTATATTTAAAACAAATTGGAGGATAGTTCTGAACAACCTGGCCTATAAGCCAGCGAGTACGAAATACATTTTTATGTTTAGACTGGTTTTGATCATAGCGGTAATTAGAATCATTAAAAAGCAGGTGCAAATTAAAGCTAACCTGGCATAATAACAGAAATATAATTTACATAGGTGATAATGGTGCAAACGTGGATGCATGTTGGCGTGAGTTCTATCAAATGCTCTATTTGAAGTCTGTAAGGGTTGTAAACTTCAACATTTCATCAGAAATGTTGTTAATTAATCCTGTTAGATAATTAAACTATGCTGTTTAAGCTTTGTGCAATGCTACACAATTTCAATTTGGATAATTTATTATTCGGTTCTTGTAATTAAATAGTTTATTTTTTTCTTTATTTTTATAGAATTCTAGATAACTTGTTGATAAAATAAATTATTATTATCATATGGTCGACCTCGTGCAACATAAGCTGAATCTTCTCCTGAGAGTTCATAATATTCTGTTATTATCAGTGTTATGGTATTTGTATGTCTATTTAAGAGTTCCATTCCTTATGTAAATGAATACTATGAATCACAAAATGTTGGCAAGTATAAAATATTAGGAACCTTATCAAGGCCAAATAAAATACTCAAGTTTCGTAACACCAATATTAACAGGTGTAATAAACAATAATAATATAATTATATATTATAACATATTATAAATATCTTGGGGGGTGGCATATTTGTTAATTAGTTGGATTGTTGAAGCCGTAAAATTAATATGTGCAGTTTGAAATAGTGTGTGTGTTTTTATGTGTGTATGTGTGTGTGTGTGTGTTAATTTGTTATCAAAGCAAGTTGCTGGTACTGTAAAAAATAGCTGTTAACAAAAATAGTTTTAGTAAAAAAAATAAATCAACTAATTTATAATTGTTAACAAAAAATTAATTTAGAAACAGAAATAAAATTAAAAATAAAAACTGACTAATTTTTATAAAAACATGAAACCATTTTTGTTTATCTTTTATTATTATGAATTTTTTTTAAAATTATTATTATTATTATTATTTTCTTTATTTGGATTACATGAAAGCTCCAAACAGGCATACCGGAAAAAAAAAAAAAAAAAAAAAAAGGTTATTATTAAAAGAATTTTTTTTTTTTTAAATTAAAGAATATATTTTAAAAATAAAAATCAGTCTTGTTTATGCAATGTAATCATGAACTGCTTAGCTGGAGATGGATGCTTCATTGTTCTGTTGTCAACACCTAATTAACATAAGCTGTATATCATGTCTGGACATATTTAGCATCCACTGTAGCATGACAAGTTTGAATAACATTTCATTGAACAGTGTAAGAGAAGAGAGTTGGTGAACACTGAGTAATTACACATTATTGGAGTAGTTAAGTGTTTGCACAGTGCGTTATCTTAAATCAACCTCTTCATAACACTGATGTCTCTCCAGCTGGAGGTCAGCCTTTATTCAGTGTGTAATGTGTTGACAAACTACTATGTTTACTTTAGCGTTATATCATTAGACAGAGTGTTAGACAAAGGTAAGTGTCTAGCTTTGTAGATCTTCATTTTTTTCTTTCAAGTTGATGTTACTAATATTTTAGCTAAAAATTTATATAATTATTTGTTATTTTGTAATTATTGTTAAATAACTTTTTAACAGTGAGCAATATTATAGGTTGTTTATTTTTATTATTTCTTTTTAAAACATATAAAGCAATACAAGAAGGTGAAAAATTAATAATAAGAATAGAAATTAAATAATAAACTTTAAGAATTTAAAATATAATGTTTTAAATTTAATTTAAAGAAAGCAAATAATTAAATTTTCTTTAAAATTATTATTTTTATGAAAATCTGTATACCACTGCATAGTTATTTGTTTAACTTATGTATCGTACAAAATTCATCTTAACTGCAGTAAGTGCCATTCAGAAATATGGAAATAATTATGGTTTGGTTTCCTATACAGTTCACAGGCAGGCATTAAAGTTGTGGTTGATGAGCTGTGAAGGAAAAGAAGTCCGACATTAACTGAAATAAGACCAAACACAGGCCACCAGCTATTTGGAGAAAATAATTATAATTGAAGGGATGATCTAGACAGTGTTATACATTATAATTTCAGTTATACATAAATGATGTAGACATACTTGTTCCTAGGAGCTGAGTAGCTAGTCAGAGTACATTAACGTTTTACTAAATAATGTTAGCAAGTCTTTCAGTGCAGATCTTGTTGGTCCAGCAGTGAACACAAAAACTTGCTGTATTAGCAGTGTGGATTAATGTCCCAGCACTGGTGGAGAACAGATTTATAATCAACTTACTTGTGTGTGCTCTGTGTGAAAGCCTGGTCTAAAATCCTGCTATAAATATAATAATTTATCATAACCTTATCATTTTGGATCTGTGAGCTAACTACAGTGCCATGTGAATGAAGGTTCCAGAAAACTATTCATGCAGTTAAAAAAATATCTGTATATAGTTGTGAAACAGAGGAAGACCCGAAGTAGGAATACGACTTATTACTGATCCCCAGCAAAGTTTTGCAAAACATGTCGGCAGCAGGCAGTGTTAACTGTAATAATGGTAGAACATTAAGTGACAGCGACATAGCAGCCATGAAGAGGAACAGTAGTAACAGAAGTCTGTCGGAATCTCAGCTCTGTCCCATTGATGAAGACTGTGTGCTAGACGGTACTGCTGGTGTTCTCAGCATCGAGTACAACATGGAACAAAACACTGTGTGTGTGGAACTTCCCCCCTGTGACTGCGACGAATGCATCTTCCAGGAAACAGAACTAAACGAACCAAGAAAAGGAGTGAAGATTCTCAAAAGGGTAATTGTTACAATATCAGAATCAGTAAACGTTTACTTGACAGAATACTTAACAGCATTTTTTATCTTTACTGAATAGATTGAATTTGCAATTGTTAGTAATTATAACTATCAGTAATTAAAACTACTGGTGTTTGTCACTGTTCAAAGTAATTAGATGCATATATGTGTATGAATGTTTGTGTTTGTAGTGGTTACTAATTTATAACAATTGACAATTAAAAATACTTGTATGTCTGTATTCAGAGTAAAATCAATGACATGCATAGTTACATAATGTTCATTATAAAGGCTTGTGTACGTACGTATGTTTGTTTATCTGCTTTGTTGTTCTTAAATGGTTTGAGACAGATCTGTAATAATCAGTCAGATTTATAATGTGATACCATCCACATGAGCCTAAAGCATAAACATAAATTATAAAATGAACAGATTTTGTTTACTAGCTGCAGATTAAATTATGAACAGTAAGAGATGTAGATTACGCATGGGTCCAAAGCCTATTAGCATGGTTTTATATTAAATATGCTAGCTTTTTCCATCTGAATTTCACTGAGTTATATTTTTTATCTGCCTGTAGCTTCAGGCTGTGAGAATAGAGTTGTTACATTTAGTACATTTCCTTCACTGAGTTATGTACAACATTCTTTTCTTAAACAGTAAGATCTTTATTCAGTTGCCCTACTTTGGCTGACACCAACACAGTTTGAAGGATAATTTATTTAATAACACTTTGAAGCAATTTAATGGTTCTTTTTTAACATAAACCTTGGATATTTGACTTTTATATGAAGTACGTTCTGAATACTTTAAATGGTTTGTATGCAATAACACATTTGGGCATTAACTGTTATTACGAAGTGGACATATTTTTCTGCTTCAGTGATTTTTCTGAGAGAGAAAGTGTTCTATAGTTTCTCTTATCATTTAACAACTTGGGATGCTTTACACGTATCTTACCACAGATAGGAAATCAGATAGCACAGCCTTTAACAAAGCAGCCATAGAGCATTGATTGGAAAGTGAGAAGCTCAATACATTATTCAACATATGATGACTCAGGCCTTAATGTTTGTGTGTGTATTGATACATGCATATATATACATACATACATTGATGCATACACACACATGCATGCACCCACACACACATACATACACACACGTACACACACACAGACACACAAAATAATGTTCTGAAGTGTTTAGTTCATATGTAAAACTGTCCTGATTAATATCTTAAAAAGAGTCTGTAATGTAATTTATTGTTGACAAGTCTGTTTTACTACTTTTTAATGAGTAACATCATATATAATTAAATTAATAACTGATGAATATGACATTTACATCTCTGTCACTGCATTTTGGTTATTTTTAATTAATTTTTTATTATTATTATTCATTTTTGTTGTTTTTATTTGTGTGCGCACAGATAACAGATATACCTAAACAGATGACAAATGGATTTACCACATTAAGATAAATTTGACATAATTATATTTTTAATATATGGGTCATTCCGTGTCAAATCACCCAATGGTTTAAACCCGACCGTCTCAGATTTTTATGAAACTTGGTATACTTGTTGACTGGGATCCCACAGCACCAAATCTGAAATGTTAGCTCAATCAGACCAGTGGTGTGGGAGATACGGCCCACCGAATTTTGAGATTTTTGCCAAAAATGGGTGTGACCACCAACCTTAGAACCCTCATATCTTAGGAACTACTGGGCCAATCTTCATAAAATTGGTATTGTTAGAAAGGCAAAATGACAAGGATACCAAATCTGCCATTTTTGTTTAGTTTGGAAAATATTGGAGTACCTTGACCTTTTGACCTTTGCTATGACCTTGAAATTGACCGTGTGGATCACGTGATCTTGAGATGACCTTTATTGAAATTTAATCTCCCACATGTTAACTAAAACATATAAAAGTTTTCCTGGGTGTAATATTTTTTTGTTTAGCCACAATATAGATTTAAAAAATGCACATACATGAAAATAACACCTTTTCAGCCATTAACATCTGATTAACTAAAACCTGAATGATCAATTCTGGATGCTAGGAATCACCATCTCTCTTGATCATCGAGTAAGACATTGTAGGCCTACATGTATGCATAAAGTTCACATATAAAAAAGTTTCCTGGGTATAATATTTTTGTTTAGCCATAATAGAGATTTAAAAAAATGCATACCTGCATGGATGATTGATACAATGCATTACAATGTACATTTTCTCTGAGACTAAAACTTATCTTTGGAGTTAAAACCCACCTGACATGTCTGAAGGAATGCCTGAAGGATATGAAAAAGATGCCAAATGGCATGACATGTTCTACACAGTCAGGCTCAAAGGGTTAACAGGAAGTGATGCTTCAGACAGGTCAGGAACTCCTTTAGATTCCCTGGTGCAATCCCCATTGAGCACATGGCAATTAGAAGTTTAAGACAAAAAGTTTCTTCATCTGCATTTCTTTGACAATCTGAAGCTTTTTAAGTTGGACACAATGTCAGATGTTGATATATAAACAATATTTTTATTTCATAAAACCTATTAAGTAATTTTATCATGTCATGTGGGCCTTGCCATTGGCTTTGAACAAGGTTTCAGTCAACAACAGTACAACCCAGTCTGAAATCAAACGTCATCAAGTGATGTACTGCATAATGTATTTGTACACCCAGTCTTCGCACAGAGTATGAACAAGGTCTACTTCACCTTAATAAACTGTGATTTATACTTGAGAAGATTGACATAAATGCCCAAGACTTGTGGGCCTTTGGCAATAACACATGTACTCTGCTGCCATTTTATGACCTGCTTAACTTTACTGAAAGGGTTTCAGGATTTAATTTAATATTTAGGAAAGCACTGACTTTGTTCTATTGAATTGAAGGTGCAGGCCAATACTGAAAATCCTTATTTCGTCCAGGGCTAACTGCAGCTTTAACTCTCCTGAAAATATGTGTTATCAACACCATCATATCAAAAAGGAGTTGTTGCGAAGTGTATGGAAAACTGAGGAAGTCGAACTCCTCACTCTTTGAAGTGGGATCAAAACACGGGACATCAAGAGTATCACGAACAAGAACTTTTCATCAAATTTTCAACATTGCAGAAAAACTGTTGTGATCCCCTTAATCACCACCCTGAGCAAGCACGCACTAGATCTTTAAGAATTGTTAGCATGGGCACTTACAAATGCTTAGTAAATCCTCCAAAGACACTAGTGCCAGGAGACAAGTTGTGCTGTGACTGTCTGATTACCCTTCAGAAATCAAAGGTCCTGCAGAGGATGGGTTTAGGATGGTGGTATTACAATGGGAGAATTTGGTGATAACTTGCCAGACAAACCGCTGGTTGTTGTTTCCCCAGAAAAGGACTTTGATTTGAATTCTATTCTGTCGAGAGTTTAGGGCTAAACTCCTGTCAAACTCCATTCTCTAGCACATTCCAGTAAATGAATGAAAGGACAGAAAAAACTAGCATCAGCTACAGTAACATTAAAATGACATGTTAATTCTGAATCCTACCCAGAGCGTGTGCAAATCTTGATTTTGTCACCCTTTACCATTGAAAGGACAATGAATTGAAGGAGGAAATAATCCAATTTTATGAAAGTGATGAGAACAGTAGAATGTGTCTGGGAATGAAGGATATAGTGAGCATTTGAAACAAACATAGTGAGAAGGTTAAGCATCAGAAACACCTAGTTCTCTCAAATTTATGTGAACTTTATGCATACATGTAGGCCTACAATGTCTTACTCGATGATCAAGAAAGATGGTGATCCCTAGCATCCAGAATTGATCATTCAGGTTTTAGTTAATCAGATGTTAATGGCTGAAAAGGTGTTATTTTCATGTATGTGCATTTTTTTAAATCTATATTGTGGCTAAACAAAAAATATTACACCCAGGAAACTTTTATATGTTTTAGTTAACATGTGGGAGATTACATTTCAATAAAGGTTATCTCAAGATCACGTGATCCACACGGTCAATTTCAAGGTCATAGCAAAGGTCAAAAGGTCAAGGTACTCCAGTATTTTCCAAACTAAACAAAAATGGCAGATTTGGTATCCTTGTCATTTTGCCTTTCTAACAATACCAATTTTATGAAGATTGGCCCAGTAGTTCCTGAGATATGAGGGTTCTAAGGTTGGTGGTCACACCCATTTTCGGCAAAAATCTCAAAATTCGGTGGGCCGTATCTCCCACACCACTGGTCTGATTGAGCTAACATTTCAGATTTGGTGCTGTGGGATCCCAGTCAACAAGTATACCAAGTTTCATAAAAATCTGAGACGGTCGGGTTTAAATTTCTTTTTTTTTTGGGTGATTTGACACGGAATGACCCATATATATATTTGTTTTAAATTGTATTTTGGATCAGACTATGTTTTAAATGAAATTGTGTTAGTATGATATTTTTTATGTCCCACAATAAGAAAACAGAAGCTAAATGTGAATGTCAGTTTAAAAAAAACCCCAAAAACTATTAATAATAAAAAAAAAACCTATCTTTTAATAGCAGTAAAACTTTGTAATGGCACAATGTATCAGCACAATGTATGACAAAAATGTCATTTTTATTATAGCACTGTCAAAAATTGTAAGTTTTACAAATTCAGGACAAAAGTTTTTTTTTTTTAATAGTTATGTTAAAAGTTATATTAAAACATAGGTTACATCTCTATGTGGAGATGAAGAAAACAAACTCAGTGATATAGATGTCATTTATTAATTTGTGTAAGTTACGACTTGGTGCAACATCCAAAGCTTAGGATTACAGATTTTGAGTTAAACAGTGAGATGTTATTGAGTATTCCTCTTTATAATTAATTACATGTTACATAATACTTCATCTAACATCAAACCTAACCTTCATTTTGCCTCTGTGTGCTGCAGCCTTTATCACACACATTTTCTCCATTACATAACACATCATTGCCACTTACCTTAAAACTGCTATGAAATTTGAGAAATAATAAATCAAAACAAACTAGCCAAATGACATCTCAGCCTGTCATATTGTAATTGACAGACATAAACGTGCTGTGTTTACTCCACTGTGACAGTAGTAGGTACATGGGGAATAATGAACATACAACACAGATGTGTAATGAGATTAAAGTAGATGAATACACTGGAGTTCACACACAATGGTACTGATTACATGTTAATAATAAACATGATATATATATATATATATATATATATATATCAAAACAGCTGCTGTATTTCTCATAGAAGTCATTGACCTGCACATTCACCGGTACTAGTTACTAGCAGTACACAACTGTGTCATTATTGATTTTGTGGTTTGTTTTTCTGATTCCCAGCTCTAATTAATTATTGTGTTTTTAAGCCTACATTTATGTTTCAAATCAGAGATCGCCGTTGATGGCCACTGATAGATTTTTATCTGTACTGTCAGTGTATGTGTAAAGAGCATTTTTTTTATTATTTAATATTTTTCACTATAATTACCATTTTGTTTATTTTTCTTAAAATCTGTCTTTTACGTTTCAAGTCAAACACAGCTGAAGAAGGCCTCTGATTGTTTGTATCAGCAGTGTAACATAAGTACATGTACTTCTTTTTCATCACTGATTTTTTTCACTTTTTTTCACATTTGTTGACATTCCTGATAACTAATTTTCATGTCGATATTTTTTGTTGTAACCTTTATTTTTAGTTTCAGATCGATCTAAAATGACATTATGGTTCATATGGAAAAAAAAATAAAAAAAATAAAAATAATAATAGTACATTTTATGGCCTTCTCAGTTTGAATGATGATTTTTTTTTTATTTTGTGTTTATTTTAGATGTCTGTCTTTATCTTTGTTTGTATATGTGACTTGTGTGAAAGATGAGTATTTATAAGTCTGTGTGTATCTGTTTAGCTGTGTTTGCTGGTGCATGTGTATGTTTGTGTGTGTATCTTTGTATGTGTGTTTATGTATATTCGTGTTTCTCCCACAGTGAAAACGGGGCAAGGTACAGGTAGAAAAAGGAACATTTTTTTCATATAAGCTGTCTTCAAAAGGATAGAACTGACGAGGTCTCACAGTGAAATTTTCATGAATATTTGATGGCTAAAAAGTGTTATTTATATTTGTTTATTGGTGCTAACAAATATTGCTTGCTTCACAAACTGAAGCCTGCAGATGATAATGGTTATAGAACAGATCTGAGGCAATATTGCAACAAATATCAGCATGTTTTATTGAGAATTTAGGCAAATGAAGGCAGGCCACCCTCCTATTCTGTAATAGGCAAAACACTGTTTATATGTTAGTTTATGCATACATATTTATTTTCTGCAGTACACAGATGTTCATGATGTGTTTTTAAAGTGATGATATTGTTGTCGTTTCTTTACCTGTGCTAAACTGTTTAGCATAAAGTGATAGTTATTGAGCTGAAACATACAGTAGTTTCATAAACATTTTCATTTGTAAATGTTTTAAAACTGTGCTTATAAAAATAATGTTAAATTGGCTTCCAACAGAAGCGTTTATAGACTTTCATATTACGGTTGTGCATTTAAAAAATTCTGACAGGCTTATATATATAACCTATTCCAGATTGATAAAAAATATAGTTATGTCTTATTTGCTTATTTTGCATTTTTAATTTTTATTACCATATTACTCCACATTGACAACACTAAGAAAACAGTCAAAGAGCAATTTATTACACACATGAATACACACAGTAGATATTTTGTTAATCAGCCAGATTTTCATTTTATTAATTTTGGTGCTCACAGAATTAATTCCAGTTGTTATGCCTGTCGTTCTAAAATATATAAATCATTGCTACCCACGGGAATTGTTCAGACTGGATGCTTAACTGTAAACTGGTTGTTCTATTAATGTTAATAAACTGAGGAGTATTGATTTGTTGGTCATTTGAAAGATGTTGAAATATAAATGCTAATTTACATTAAGACTGGACTTACGATCTGTAGATAATTAATCATTTTTGTTTTCTTGTTTTCAAAATAGCCATACAAACTGCTAGATAAGAAGAAAGCACATATTTAGGTCACATGTAATCAGTTTGAAAAATGTGTTGCCACAGTACAATGTTTTGGCCATGATGATGATGTTGAATGATTTACTACAATGTCATAAAATCACACATTTCTGCAGCCATTTTGAACATAACATTATTTTTTTTACTCTCTCTCTCCAGCAGTCTTTACTTAGTCCATTAATAATACTCCCACAAACTCTGCCCTTTCAACAACCTGTTGATTCTTGCAGTATTATTAACAACATTTTTATGAGCCATTCAGCAACTTACACTTTTCTTTAGTGCTTTCTCTGCAGAATGTGAAATACCAGGTAGATGAACCATACTGTTTCAATTTAGAATTGTTTTACTTTCAATGTATTTCTTTACTGGCTCATTTCATTTTTTAATAATATTACTTTGTAATAGCATACTTTTAATTATATTTCACTTTATTGGAGCTGTTTGGTAGAGTTTGACCGTTTATTAGTAATTTAATTCTTATAATGGATCACATAATGTTAAAATTAATAAAGGTAATTGATTCCACATTTGAATGAAGTTGGTAGAGTTTGCTGTTGATGTGGATTCAGTCCTAGTATAATTCTGTAAAAAATATACAGTATGATTGTTTTTGATATATGGACAATCGTGTATAGTTGTGGATGGGGAAAATTTAGAAGTTTAAGAATTATATAAGTCAACAACAGCACACTTATTAAAATTTTGTTATGGAATTCAAAACATTATTATAGTTCAGTTTCATAAATAGATGCATTTGTGTTGAGATTTTTTAAATGTTTTAAATTCAGTTAATCATACTTATAAGCTTTTTTTTTCAATATTACACTTCAATCTGTAAATTAAAAAGACTGCAGACACCTGTAAATAGTACTTTAGTATATATAACTTTGTAAAAGATAATACTGGACTAAAATAAAAGTTCAGTGTTCTAAAGTGAAATTCAAGGATAGTATTTAGATTCTTATGCACAGATTTATTCAACCACATATGTGCCATTGTGTTCACCTTTCAGAATATGTATAGATTTCATACATTTCACGTTTGAAATGTCATAATGCTCTGAAACACCACCTACTGAAAAAATGCTACAAATTTTTGTTCCAAACCAACAATTTGTTTTGAACTCCTAACCTCAGAGATGCAGAAACCTTTCTCCCATTGGTTTATGACAAAATAATGACAATGTTTAATTAATGCAATTGTAATGGCATATCTATGAGGAATGCTAAGAAATACAATAGGAAAGATGAAAATTACATTTGATGTTCTGTTCCTGTTCATATGCACAACTGATGACTGATTGTATAGAAATGTTTTCCAACTTGATTGTAGCCTTACATCCAATGTTTTGTTTCTTGACACATTATCAAAGTAAAATAAATATATAATAAATAAAACTCAAGAAGATACATAGAGTGAGGAATTTTTAAAAATTTATGTACAAAATGATATCATATAATTTTTTTTTTTTTTTTTAAATGTTTTTTTTTTTCCACATATCCTTGTCAGCTTGTTACATTATTAATATGCTTTATTATTAACAAAGATAAGTTGAAATTTGTAATGAAAGAATCAAAGTAATTACATGTATATAAAATGTATTAGAGTGAGTGCTTTCTTTTTTCTTTTCTTTTATTTTTTTATTTTGTGTTATCACAGATATATTTTAAGCACAGAAGTACTTAACTGTTCTGTTTAATAGGGCCAGCATAACAATGTGTAATATCAAACAATGTCAAGGCAATTGATTGTTTCATGAAAATAATTGTTTCAGTTGTTGGCATTACTACACATAGCTATTTATGTTTAGGAAGCTTTTTTGTAGTTGTTTTGAACCTGTGTCTGTGTGCATGTGTGTGTGTGAGAGAGAGAGAGAGAGAGAGAGAGAGAGAGAGAGAGAGAGAGAGAGAGAGAGAGAGAGAGAGAGAGAGAGAGATGCATATATAGGGAAGGGAGGGGAGGGGGGCAGGGGGCAGGAAGCAGGCAACATATAAGTAAATATTTACAAGGTCTTCTTAGTCTGTGATTTTATATTGAAGTAACACTGATAAGCTTGTATTTTTACTGCCAGGAAATGCTGTAGGATTTATTGTTAGATTTCAAGTACAGTAATGCTGACCTTCTTTTATCACAAGTACATTTTAAAGATGACACTTAACAAAGGGTGTGGTTTAAGTACACTGGAAGAGTGATGGTTCTCATTTTAACCGGTATTTCATGAATGGTTTGAATTTAATCTTGTGTTCATTTAGTGACTTCTGTAGTGGTCACAATTTTGACTTCCCTAGTATCTGTGGTGACCACTGTGATGGTCACAGAACACCAAGTTATCACACACTAGTGTAACATAGAACATTTTCATACATCCTGTAACATGTCTGTATATCACAGACTTAAACCATAACTGAAATTTTTGCTGTTAGATGGTAATAATCTTCTTCTTTTTTTTGAAATAGGTAGGATCATTAAATAGCAATAGTAAGCAACCATTTCCATTATCATATGCAATTCCTACTCAAATTTTAATAATTAAAAAAATAACAACAAAAAAACACACCTTTGCAAATGTTTAAAATTTGTCCAATTTATAGATGCTATCATTCCACATAACAGTGTAATTATCACATTACGAAATCCTACCCAAAAAGGGAAAACAATATCTCAGTAGGGGGCACATTGTTAGCCTCTGTAGGGTCTGGTTTACACTGTTCTGTCTGTAAAACAAATACATAAGATATAAACGTTTTCCCTACCTCACTGGGTTTGTAAAATGATTTTATCAGTAATTCTAACAGTCACAAAATGTAAATTATTTGATGTAAAGGAAACTGTTCATCACAAAAAGCCAAAGCAAGATGTCATATTATTTTTCCCATTAAATGTAGTAATGTTTAGGAAGGAAAATAATGACCTAATGAGATTTCACTGCACACAGGTTAGCCAGCTGTTGCAACATTTGCATTGGTACTTAGTTTACCTAAGGCAGTTGATTGTTAACAGTTCAAATCCTGGTCTGGTACTACATTTGAGTTGGGTAAGCAGTTTTATACTTAATACCAGTCAAATAACAGGAAACAGCACTTTGCAGACACTTTTAACTTTATAACTACTGAAACAGTTAGATGTGTCCTTTATCATCAATAATGACAAATATTGTCATTTATTTATTGTTATTATTATTATTATTTTTTTAAAGTTATTATTATTTTAGAATTTAAAAATTTAAACAGTTTAAAAAAAAATAATAATAAAAAATAAAAATTTGTTTTGAATAATGGTAACAGCTGGTTGTCATTGTTGTCAAAGCAAATGAAAATTATTCAATTTACAGCATTTCTGCTGTTATTTTATTTTATACAATTTAAATTGGCTTTTTTTTTCTGTCAGCACATATTACAAAAAAAAATGTGTTAAATTATAATTTAAAAATATAATTTCATGATACATTAAAAAACAACATTTTTTGAATTCATGTCAGTTTTTTAAATATTATTATTCATTGTGGGTGACTTTCTGAAGTAAGGGTTCAAAATAAAGAAGAAACTTTTCACAAATTACCAAATTATTGAAATTTCAGTTTTATTAAACTACACATTTTCAGCAGAAGTATTTTTAAATTTTTGTTTTTGTTTTTCTTCATGGCAACAACAACAATAGGAACAATAACAATAACAATAATAATAATAACAATAATAATTAGAATAATAATAATAATAATAATAATAAATAATAATTAATAATAAATTACATATAACTACGTGAATATGGAATGTATGACATTTTAATTAGATTAGGATAATGACCCAACCATTCCTCTCTTTACTCTGAAAAACTAAAATAAAAATAAATGTAAAAATAAAATAAAACAAACAACAAACACCCCCCACACACACAAGATCAGCAAAATCCAGACAGTGATTCTTTTGGCTGTTTCCAAGCTAGGTGTTCTATAGTCTGTTTCAGTCCACTAATGTCCAAACTGGACCAACAAGCTACTGCTCATGGTATTTAATGTATTTATGAAACTGCTTTGATGGATACTCTGTCTAGATAATTAAATATTTTACAGACATGTGGATAATTGTAAACATGTTTATATCAAAAAATTATTCAGATATGCTTCTTGTCAGAAACATTGTCTTTTTAAGTCAGCATGATTTTTGGACTGTTGCTTCTAATATTATCCCAAACATATTTTAAATTTTTTAAATGTTAGTCAGAGTAACTAATTAATTGTTAACTTACTATATATTTTGGTTATGAACTTCATAAAGCTTAATAAAAAAAGAAAGAAACATCACAGCTAACAGGTTAAGAACTTGTTTTTTAAAATGTGTTGAAAATAATTTTAAGATACTGGTTCCCAGTTGATGGGAGATAAATACATACATATTAATACAACACCAAATGTAAGTTGTGTCCCTTGATTAACCGAACATTTACGTATTAGATAATAAGTTTCTTTTGATATACTTTAACAAGGCTTCACATTTGAGTTATTTCATTTACATTTTGTTGCCAGTGCTGATTAGAAATGCTTGAAAACAAATTTACTCCTTTGTATTTGAAGAATGCCATTTTCTTAGTATTACAGACATATACAGAGCAGCCTTGGTAAGCTCACTGGTTGAGAACTGATTTGAGGCATGATAAGTCACTGGTTCATTTCTCCTCTTTTCTTTGGCTTTTGTGCTATTTCCTGATTCTTTCACAGACTCTAGGCTCTTTTATTAAAGACTGTGTTATGTACTTCCTTGACTAAGGGAAGGATCTTACAAAAGAGCTGAACAGTGCATGGAATAATAGAATCTGGTATTACCTTTCAGGTTATCAGTGTACACTGTTCATATGCTTGACACCTGATCAGCAGTAGCAGTAATAGGACTCTGCTTCATTAAGTAAACATTACATTATTTAGTTAATTAATTTCATTCTCAAGTGTCTAAATATTTTCTAATTTTTTTTTTAATTTCCTGACATTTTGAGTTGACAATTGTTAGTGACTCAATCACACATGGCAGGGATTACAGATCTCAAAATGTAGCTTTCTTTGGGGTTTTGTTTGTACATGTAATGAGTAAACTACATGTCAGAATCACATGTTATGCCCATGTTGGGCATACTTGGACACTTCTCTGTCTAAACACCTGTTTTCTTATATTTTTTATCTTATGTTTTATTGCTATTGTTATATTTTTCCAATTACTGGTTCTAAACCAGATTAATATACTGAAATAATTTATGTACAGGAAAAACAAAGTGGAATATTTCAGATTACTTTCACTTTATAAAACGTAAATGTATCAGTAAATATATAGTTATGTAACTATCTTAGCTTTAAGGTTTTTGTTACATATATAATTATTTCTCACAAACTTAAAAATTAATCTTAAAAAGTATTTGAAGTGTCCACTGCAAATTTCATCATTATTTTTAAGTGAATGTTTCACAACATATTTTGAATAAATCGACATTAAGTGTCATATAATGGGGTTTCATACAACAATGAACTAAGATGGGACATTTGCAGGTTCTTATCAGTCTTTGATAAACAAGTTGTGCTGCACTGGCTGGGTGAGATAATCAACCCAATGCATTTATCTGGAAAGAAATTAAGTTTAAATCTTTCAGGAACGTGAGAAAATGTTTTGATAAGAAACATATTACTGGTTCTGGTGCACTTGTTATCTCTTGTTTTTCAGGCAGTTCAGTTGTTCAGAAAAGAGGTCTGCCACATCAGACTAGTTTTACATGAACAGAATAAAATATATATATTTATTTCTGTGTTTTATCTCATTTATTTCAGAATCAGTACTTTTGTTTTTATCAAAGATGGCTGCTGATGATAAAATGGCTTTCCTAAGGCAACAATTCACCAGCTGATGATAAAAGTTTTAATTTAAAATATAATCTGTATGTTGTTCTCAATTTGGTTCAGTATTGATAATTGACATATTTACAGAATTGTTACTGATGTTTCAGTGTTTATGCAGCTGTTTAATTGCTCATTTTACTAAAATAGTATGAAAAGTCCCAGCTTAAAACAAAGATAGTAATCACTAAGCTTGTGTGAAGTCTAAAGCTTGTGTGAAATCAGTGCAATTAGTAAATTGTTTTGTATGTAACACAGCTGCTCAGTTGTAAAAACTACTTGAGATGTTTATGACGTAATGTTATTCTGTGAAAATGTATTGTAGGATTGAACAGCAGAGAGAACTGTCTTCTTCCATTAGTTTTATTAGACAAAGTGATATTAGTGAAACATTTATGTAAAAAGAATTTTTTCATCTGTCTGCTCATAATGTATGTGTTTCTTTTTTAATTTTTTGTTTTTGTTTTTTGTTGTTTTGTAATAAAGCTGTGTTTGATTTGTAACCAGCACTAATTAATGAAATTAATTCACTTTCCTTCCTTGTTAGTCTCTTAATTACTAAACTGAGGAAAAAGGGTTATTACAACATGTTAATAATAAACATGTTGGAATAAAATATCCACCCACTCAAATACACAGCCATCTACAGACACACTGTTATACATATTAGTTCCCTATGTGTCTTGCATATTATTATATGGATTTACTTTGTTGAATTATTTTTTACCTGAAGAAGCTGCTGAATAAATGTTTTTCTAGCTTATTTTTAGCATTGTCTTTATTGTAAATAAGAAAAATATACTAAAGTTTATAAGGTGTCACCTAAGATTGACTTGTTAATGAAAAAGTAATTTGTAATAATGTACTGACAGATTAGAAAACTGTGTATGACAAAACTTATTGATTACAGTTAGAGCAAGTTGTAAACAAATGTTAAGGTTCTGATATGGAAATATGACCCCACACTGAAATATAAACTGGTCTGATAAGTATTGTCATCTACACCCACTAAGCAATGTAACCTAAATTTATCTTTTCCTCTTGACTGGTTTGCCTGTCAGTACCGCATATAAACACAAACACAGTTTATATATAATTAAATCTGACCTGTAACACTCTGAATTTGAGTGGGAATGTACAACAAACTGTGTTTCAGTGATCTTGTTTAAATGTAAGCACACACTCACCCATCCACCCCCCCCCCTTTAATTTTAATCTGCCAGCTCCTGTGGTTAGTGTGCACAAAATGTCTTGGCTTGGGTACATAACCTGTTTGTATCTCTAAAGACATGCTTACCTGTCTTTCACTCCACACAGCCACCAGAACAACATGAAAACAGCATTTGGCTTTCATTCACCGACCAGGCTGTATTTGAATGTGATCTGTGCAATGATTTACCTGTGGATTTAGTAACCAGAGTGTCCAGTTAACCGCAGCTTGTGAAGTTTCATTGATTGTGTGTGTGTGTGTGTGTTTTGTGTGTAGTGTAGTGTAGTGTTTGGTGGATGCTGTGCATCAAATTACCTGTTTTTTTTAAACTTGTCTCGATGCTGCAAGAGGAAGGGACTGCCACTGTGCAGGCCGAATGCTCTGACATGGAGTTTCTGACAGTGGATAACAGGACAGGTGGTGACACAGATGATGATCTTAGTGACTGGGATACTCCGGTTGAAGTTGATTTGGCTGAGCCCCCAGCCCCCAAAACTGTCAATAACAATAATGTAGGTATACTCAGATTCTTCTGTGGTTGGCTTTTTGCTTTTTTGTCAGTTGTAAAAAAAATATGCATCATTGCATCTGTGGGTTACTTGATTATATCTGTCAGTATAAAAAATATTTATTAATTAAAAAAAATATTATAAATACTCATATTTATATCTGCGGTTTATCTTGTTTGTACTTGTTAAAAAAAATATTATAAATACTCATCTTTATTTCTGCGGTTTATCTTGTTTGTATTTGTCAGTACAAAAAATATTTATTAATTAAAAAAAATATTATAAATACTCATCTTTATATCTGTGGTTTATCTTGTTTGTACTTGTTAGTATAAAAAATATTTCTGAATAAATAAAAAAAAAATATAGAGATAAACCAAATTGATAATAAAAAACAGGCAACACTTCCAAGAGTTCCAAAAGCTAACTTTAGGCCAAATCTTGATTACATTTAATTTCAAATTAAGATTAGATAAAATCTAATACTTTAAGTATAAATTTACATCCTGGACTCCTCCGATCTTTTACATAAGATAGAAGAGGGAACTGAAAAATTATTTAATTCATTAATAAATATATATTTGTTCAACATGTGTTGTATCACAGTTTAATTACTTTGTTTTTGTTAGAACAGATGTCTTTTTTTTTTCTTTTCTTTCTTTCATTTGTAATTTAAATTGAAAATGTCTTACAATTTGTTGATAAAAATTATAACATGTTTGAAGGATTCTACAGTGTCAACTAATAGTTTCAGTACATGTGACAGATCTGCTGAGATGCATTTTATAAAAGTTAATTATCTGTAACAATCACACACACACACACACACACACACACACACAAACATTTTTCTATGTGGTAATATAAAATAACATAATGGAAGAATACTACATTAAATTAAAATCAAATCAATAACTTAAGTCACACAGTTATTCTGCTTCACACAGTCATGTTGTTGTTTTTGTATTCTGATGTTACCTACTGATAAATTACAACATACACATAGCTTAATTTATATTATCCGGATCTTTTTGACGACAGCATATCATCGAAACACTCAAATGCTTATGTATTACACAAATTAATTGTTTACTTGGGGTTTATGTTCCTAGTAGTTGTACTTTACACTGATTATTTTCACGCTGTTGATCTGAAATATCTCTTGATTAGATCCTAGCTGGGTTACATTGAAACAAAAGAAAAAATCACACGTAAGTGACCTGCATATCAAATCAGAGATTACAATCTTGTGAGTTAGCACTGAATGATGTCAGGCTTTCTTTAATTTCTGAATTGAAGATTTGAGATAAATAAGTATATATGATAATTATGCAAACGACACCAACAGGGAAGAAAGAAAAAAAAAGCCATAAATTCATGACATTACAGATATTAAAGAGGATTTTTCTGAACTCCAGATTGAAGAAGTTAATCCTGTTTGATCACAATCCAGCACTATGGACACTGAACTAACTAATTATATCTTTCCAATGTGTGGGATCTATTATTTACACAAATACAGGCATTGTGAATTATTATTCATGAATGCATATTTCCTTGTTTATTCTTCTGTACACTGTTTGATTATTTTCCTTGTGGTAAATGCAGCAACTAATTATATCTTCATTCACCTGTAACTTGACACCATTGCTTTTAGAACGTGTGTTTGCAAAATTACCCACAGACACATCCTTTAATGATTTAATATTTGTTTGGTACAAGATTGAAGATAAAATAATATATAACTTCTTTATTAAGATTAAATTTTAAGAGCTGCATCCATTTGTCATTAGATATAATAGACCATGCAACTCAATACATACATACACACATACATCCATACATACACACATACATACACACGTACGTACATACATACATACATTCATACATACATACATACATACACACACACACATACATCCATATATCCATACATACATACATACATACATACATACATACATACATACATACATACATACATACATACACACACACACACACACATATATATGTTGAATTATTAGATGCTGTCATATCTAAACCTGTTTTCATATTCTGGAAGAAACAGCAGTTTTTTATCTGCAGTTATGTCTCTGTACTTGTGGTTAAAGACTGTTGCAATAACAAAACATGAAACACATTGCCACAACATAAAGGCGTGCATCTTTTCCCAGTTTCTCAGTGGGGCTGTGAGAAAGTGATCTTTGACAAAATAGTCTGATGCTATGTGATGCTTTGTTATTCATTTCAAAAATATGCTGCTGAATAAACTATACCACTGACAGATATTTTGTATATGATCTGGTTTATATTATTATATTTTTGATTATCAGTGTTAAATTGTAGAGATTATTATTTTTTTTCTATTATTATTATTTTTTTTTCTAAAATTTAATTTTAGATTTAGCATTTTTTGGTTAATTTAATAATAAAGCATTAAAGGCCTGAGGTAATATAAAAAGTTTATCAATTAAAAAATAAGTCAGATAATTGATATTTTCTTTGCATTTATACATCTCATATTTCTGTCTTTCAACTTTTAAAGTTGATATTATTTTGATGGAAAGAATGTGAAATGTATATGAGACTTTTTTTTTTTTTTTTTTTTTTATGTTTCAAACACACATCCCATCTTTTTAACAGGAAGAGTTCAGAAAACAGTTTAACCGTGTATCCACTTGACATATTTGTAGCATTTGTACATTGTTCATAAACAATGGCCAGATATATCCAGTACATTTTTACCTAATTGTTGTCAACATAGGTGTGGTTGGCAATTTACGCTGAACCTCATCTCCATACTGCAGTTCTCACTGCAGTGTTGCTGTTAGTTTTTATTTTAACTGGCTGGTTTTTCTGATTATTTTATAATGATCACCTTTTAACAAATGTCTTCTATTTTCCTGTGATTATTATTTTCAATAAAAAGAGTAAAAGTACTGTGATTTAGCTCTTAGTAGGATTTCTGGTCCATAATTTTAAATTAAATCTGTTCCTTTGTAGATTACTTTTCTGTGTGGATATGTGTTTATGTTGTCTGTGTGTATGTACATCTTGATATATTAACAGTGTTTCAGTGTGTATTTGGGTTTGTGGAAATGTATGAGAGTTTGTGATATTTGCTTAATATGGAAAGGTTAGGGGATTTTTCTTAGGTATTTTAAAACAATAACTGAAATGTGATTTGGTTAATTCTCCAGCACTGTTATAAAATATTTTGCATCATTGTGTTATGAAAGAGGATTGGGTTAGAGTTATATTTGTCAAATTTTATCTTAATTTGCTTTAGGAATAACGGGCTGATTATCTTGGGTTTTAATCTTCATGTAAACAACTAAAATAAATGACAAATTGAGATGGGACATTTAGTTAGTAAAGTACAAATTAAACTGAAATTTTCTTAATTTTTCTAAAACTGTCATTCAGTTTTACCTTTAAAGATAACCAGGTTTCTTTGTCATATTTGATTTAAACTGGATGCAAGTATATGTAATTTAACATATATCTTCATAGATAACTGTTTTTACTCAGTATATTTTGCGTGACTACAAGTATACAAAACAGGTATTTTTAAAAGTGAAATACAGTCTAAAATATGCTTCTGTATTATGTTGATGATTTCTTGGCTTATGTAAATTTAAATTAAAGTGAATGTGTGAACAAAAATATTTATCTAATAAAAATATTTTAAAAATTTATAGAAGTTTTTAATGTTTGTTTTTGATAATTTGCAGCAAAGTTCATGGAAGAAGATTCGTGGGATCATCAAATGGTCGCCATTCGTACAGGTTTTCAAGAAAAACAAGTATCCATGGATACAGCTGGCTGGACATCAAGGTATGGTAGATTCATTACAAAACATTACATAATGTTCTCCATTTTCCAATACACATTCATGTTGATTTTCTGTCACGACGTTCTGTCAATAACAGCAGAAGTCACTGTTTATGGTTTAAATAGCTTATTTCTGTTGGTATATAGTGAATCTTTCTCTGCATTTTTCTCTTAATTAATTACATTCATTTCATTTATCTGTCCCAACTCTTAAATTTCAGAATCATGTTTTAGCCTTCTAACTGCTACACACAGTCAGATAACTGGAATTTCTTATCAGTAAAGTGTCTCCAGGATTATTTCATTAAGATCTGTTAGTGCAGAACCATGGTCAACATGTTCACAATTTTATTATTTGTTTAACAATGTCTACAGTAGTTTCTTGCTTACATTCACGTTTCATGTCCTTTGTCATTTTTAGCCTGAAGTACAGACATATAACAATAATATATGTATTTGGTGGTTTGAACATAAAATCAGCCTTTTCTTATTAAATACTGTCAATCATAAATGCAGGTGCCTGTGAAATCTTCTGCTGCAGTGTGATATAAATTAAAAGAAATGCTTTCCAGTTGAACATTTCATTTTAATCAGGATTGTATTGACTGAGACAAAAGTTCATGCACTGTGGAAATCTCATATTGAAATTGATATGTATACATTCTAGAAAATTATTAAAAAAAAATAAAATAAAAAAATATAAATCACAGGAAAAAAACCAACAACAACAAAACAAACAATAGCTTGCTAATTCTCACAAGATTATAAGGATTATAAAATTGATATATTTATGATTTACCATTCATTGTTAAGAAAGTTGTAATATGTTTCCAAACACTTCAAATCTTTATTACAAAACCTCACTTAAAAACAAGTGGTTAAACTACTTTAATTCTCTCCTTGACAGGAATGAAAGTAATTTTCTTAAGTACATCTTATACTACAGCATAAAAAACTTAATAAAGTATATAATAAAACTTTAGTATAATAAATATCAACAAAACTTCAGCTTTTAATATCCTTTTGATCACTAGCTCTAGAGGCAAAAAGAAAAAAAGATACAACTTAACACTTTAAAACAGTTTACCTTATTGATCAGTGAAGAATCACATCTATATTTTGATATAAACAAATTTATATTATTATGCAAGGAATATCTTTATGTAATTATGAAATAAGAACAGAAACAACTCTGCTTCTGATCAATGAACTTAATATCACTTACCTGCTTCTTTTTATTCATTGACAGCATTGATAATTTTTGTCTAATCTCCAATTTAGACAAACTGTAATGTTTTATTCAATGAAATATTAATTATTGTGGAGTTATTCATATTTATGTTTTAACAAGAAGGAAGGAACATTTAAAACATTTAATAACACATTTTTAACCTGGTGTGTGTGTGTGTGTGTGTGTGTGTGTGTGTGTGTGTGTGTGTGTGTGCTTGTGCACACACAATATTCATAGAGTTAAGAATCATTCCATTGTCTGGAATGTACATACCACACACTTTGGTAAAAGAGTAAAAGTTCTCAGAAAGGGATTATATTTCCTATTTCATTGATTCTGCAGAAAATAATAAATCTTTTTTACTAATTATACAGCCTAGTTCAGGAATATCACAGCATACTTTGAGAAACCAGACATGTGACAAATATTAAATACTCAGGTCATTGTTTAAATCAAATAGAAATAATAATTTTCTGGTCTCTGATCTATAAATAAATAACAACAAAGATTTCTTGTACAAAGTAAATCCATTGTGATTTTAATAACGAGAAGCTATTACTATTATAACATGTCTTGAAAAGAAAAAAAGTAACAATGCAACAGCATAATGGCAAACCATTAGTTCTGATTCAGTGATCTTTTTATGCAAATTTGACAGTAAATCTTTCACTTAATACTATCCAGTTTTCTTTGCGGTTTTGTTGATATAGGTTAATTTTCAGTACCAGTTAGCAAATAAACTACTTTTTTAAATATATCTTTTTCATCAATAAAGTTGTTTTATATCAGTAAGTTAAATATATGTGTGTGTACGTGTGTGTGTGCATGTGTGTGTGTGTATGTGCATGCTGGTGTATGTATACTTTTGCTATATCATTTAAAAAACATTCATACCTTAAGGCTTAACCTATATTACCATACTAAGATAAAAAAAAAAATGTGTGTGTGTGTGTGTGTGTGTGTATATATTTTTTAAAAAATCAATTTGAATTATATGTAGTGTGATAATAAATTTCAGTCAGAGAATAACAGCTGTTACAATATTTATTCATTTTAATATCTTTTTAATTCATTTTTTTCAAACAGAATATCTCAAGCAGACAGTACCAAAGCAAATAATAATATGTCCAGAATAATGCCTGTTTCTAAACATCTCTATTTCAGTTTTTTTTTATATAAGTATGCCCCAGGCCATACATACATCTTAATCCAATAATTTAGTTTTGGCAAACAGAAAATTTCAGTTTTTTATAATTTTGTGACCTCTTGGCAAAATCTTAGATCCACTCCTGTTGTTTTTGTCATACATCACAAGATTTCTTATTTTGTATATAAAAGTAACTTTTATTTTATTTATTTATTAGTTTTGTGTAGTTTTTTTTTAATGTTTTTTTTTTTAATGATTTTTATTTTTACTTTTATGTTTTTATTATTATTACACTGTGTTATTTGAAATGCAGTGGGCACAGAATTCCAGGAGAATAATGTTATAACTATTGGCTGAGAGATAATAAAAACTGATGTACTGTGTGTTGTTATTACAGGTAACTTTCAAGCAGGTGAATGTGGCACTGTGCTGAAGAAACTGGACAAGAAAGAAAAGCAGTGTTACATCAAGTTAATGGCAGATGCACTTCGACCATTTGTACCTGAATACAAAGGAGATATAGAGAAAAACGGAGAAAGTATCCTTTAAATCAATCATCATGTACAACAACAGACTGGTACTGCTTGTTTCTTAATTACTGGTATAAACAACTCACAAGAGGTTACCAGAAAATGATGAGCAAACAAAAGAGAGAGATAAAGAACTGTTTTGAAATATGATGTTACAGATATTTCCACATTTATCACCTGTGCCACAGAGGTCATGCAAATAGATAGCTGCTAGAGTGTTGTTTATGTTGAAAACACAAAGAGGTAACACGAAACAGCCTCTGTTATTTATTACAAAATGTTAGGCTTGATCATTTATATATTGTAAATATACAAATATGAAGATAAATTATATAAACTTGGTGATATACTGAGAAACAATAAATGTTTTATTTACCGATAATTATAAGAGGTGTTGTTGTTCACAAACATCATTAAGAACTGCTATTTAGATATTGCCACATCTTTTTCTAACAACACTTAACAGATATTTTCTACTAGAAATTAAGTCCATTAAATCCTTAACAACAACTTCAGAATATCTTCAGTTACAAGATCTGTTGTGTGATTTTCAAGTGCCTTGTGTTATGGACATTAAGATGGGTTGTCGATCATTCCTTGAGGATGAACTGGAAAAGGCAATGGTCAAACCAACACTCAGAAAGGTTTGTTTGAACAACAGTTTTCTTCACTTTGAACCAGAACAGCATTAGTAACTTCACACCATTAAACCCTTCACAAATGATAATTTCAAATTGATTGGTAGTGTTTGGGAGTCAGAGCAGAGCTACATGATATAACAGTTTACGATGACTTTCCAATACTTTGAAATCATTTTATAGTTCTGTGGTCAGAGAAGAAGGCTAAGGAATCACAGGATCAATCCCTTTTAATGCTTCCTTTGACCATTCACCTTTCAACCAATGCTCAGTTGCCAGTGTATGAAAAATTAGTATGTGCACTTCTGTCCATGGAAAGATGTGTATAAATAATTCCTTGATAAGATTAGCTCTTGTAGTGGCAGTAGTGAATTTCCTCTCCCATGCTCTTCTCTCTCACACACACATATACACACACCCATATATATAGGTGCATGAATGCATGTGTGTCAGTGTATGTGTGTCTGTATATATACATACATATATATATATATATATATGTGTGTGTGTATATATATATATATATATATATACACACTCTGTTGACATCTAAAGCATTTTTAATGTAAATTGTATTGAGATTTTCTTAAAATTTCTTTTTTGTTTACATTTCTGCTAGGAAAATGAAAAGATTATGAAAGGATGTTTATTAAATGACACCTTGAATGCATTTTTGTCTTGTTGTTTATATGATATAGTGCATACTGTTTAGGACCAAAGGAATGAAATAAAACATCTACTGCCACCATGCATTCATCAATTTTTTAATCATTTTAAAAAAAATTTCATTAGCAACAAGTTTTCTGTTGTACATAAAATCCCATTACAAGACAGCCTATGCAAAGACCTTTGTTATATCAGTTGGTTTCTTTTTACTGAGCTATATTCTGCACACAGATATTGTAAACCTACATTAATACAAACTCTTTAAATACAGGTAATTCACTTTTTCAGTGTGCCTTTTTTCATTTCATGACAGATTTTTTCAAAACGTTTTTACTAATAGCAAAGGAATGTATTTAGTCACTTTTATTTATTTAAATCGTCATTTGTGTCATGTTTTTAAATCTATTTTAGTGGTTATATGAATTCTATATCTCTGTGTACGCAAAAGCTGTATGTGACAGGCTGTAAAAGTATTTCATTGACCACTTTTTTTTTTTTTGTTCGTGCTCACTTGAAATGTGATAGCACAGTGTCAACCTTTTTGGATTGACGTCATAGCGTTCAAGTATTTTAATATGCATCCTGAAATAGCTTGTGATATTGTAGAGTGCCTGGAAGCACTGTGAAAGGAGGACAAAGAATGACGTGCAAGATGACGGTAACCGGAACACATTGAGGTTCTTTGTGTAATCACACAGTGTTCCTTTTTTAAAAATATCTCTTTTATCTGTTTCACAACAGAAGAGATTTAGTTTCTGACAGGAAAGCCTCAAACACTGGGATGAAACTGAGCAGAGTGGTATTAACTTGTGTTTTCAGATTTTTTTTTTTTTTTTTTTTAATCAAGTTATTTTTAAATTGATTTTTCTGAGAAACTTCAAAAGTATGCTCAAAAGTGTGTGCGTGTGTGTGTGTGTGTGTGTGTGTGTGTTCACTCATCCATATAGAGAAGTCAAGGTACAGATATCCAAACATTCACACACCCATACACAAAATAATAAAATTTAAAAAAGGCAAATAACAATCTTGTATACACAGTATTTTTATCAGTTTTTTCATATCAGGATGTATATAAGAGAAAAATACTGTATTTTTATAACGAGTTACTGATTAGCATTAAAAACAGGTAAAAACAGCAGGCTCTGTCATGTGTCACGCATCACAGATAACAATCTTCCTTTTTGCTCTTATTTCCCATTCAAACGAATATCACATACTAGTGTATCAAAAAACTGGGTATAAGCTTCGGTCCTTGTAAAAAAATTCTTTGTTAACCAGTTGATAGCAATTGTCACTGGCATGCTTTTCTCTTATACGTATGTCAACATCATTTATTTAATTTAATGTTTTTAGTTTTTGAAATCAGGCACATTCATCACATATAATGCATGTTAAAATTGAAATGTATGGAGGTATTGTCATTCAGTAAGAATAGAAAATCACTGTTTTCACTATTGATCAAATTCTGCTGTTATTATGCAAACAAAACAGATAATATCGACTTTCATTTCCTTTATATCATTATTATTATTATTATTATTATTATTATTATTATTATTATTATTATTATATTGCAATTGTTGTTGTTGTCATTTCTGTTTTTCATATATCTACATATTTTGGCTACTTCCAAATTAATGATATTATTTGAAACAGTAATCCAGTTTTTACAAAAAAAAAGAGAAGTATAATAAATAATATAACAAGCTCTTTAGGATGTATGAAACTTGATATTCTGCTTTTGTTATCACATTTTCCTCACACAAAGGTAAACATTCAGAATAGCCTGAGTAAATTATTAAAAAGGATTTGTCCTAAAAAAAAAAAAAAAAAAAAAAAGAGAAATGTTAGCCTTCACACATCCTGATGCTTCAGTTATTTTATTATTAACTAACAACTTTTAATTAATTTTTAAATATAGCTTCTAATTATATACATTTTATTTCAGGACATGTACCAGAAAATGATAGAAGTGGAACCAGCTGCACCGACTGATGAAGAAAATACTCAGAAAGCTGTCACCAAACCAAGATACATGCAGTGGAGAGATGAAATTAGCTCTTCAGTCAATCTTGGTTTTAGAATAGAAGGGGTTAAGGTATCGTCTTAATTTCCTTAAGTAATAATAATAAATAATAATACAAAGATGACAAAGAAGAATGATAATGATAATAAGATGAAGAAGGAGAAAAAAGAAAATTAATAATGATTAATATAATAATAACAGTAATAATAATAATAATAATAATAATAATAATAATAATAATAATAATAAAAGTAATAATAATAATAATAATAATAATGACAAAAATAATAATAGTTTTATAAAGAAGCACAGTAAATGTTCAAATAGCAGGCATCCTGGGGTACTGTGACAAATAAAGGCATTTCTCAAATAAACACTTGTTTTATCTGTCAATGACATTCCAGCTTTATAAGGTCAATGACCATCTGAGACTAGTCACCTGATTCTTGACCAAAACAAAAGTGATACACTGATGACAAACAATTGTCAAAATTAACTTTATTATATATGTGACCGTATCATTTGCAACAAGTTATGTGATTTTTTTTTTATTTTTTTATATATTATTATTATTTTTTTTTTTTTAAATTATTATTTTCTTTTTTTACATCGGAAACTCTTCCATCACGCTATTCTTTATGTTATTTTACTACATTTAATGTACGATTTCAGAAAAGTGATGGTACTTCCAGTAAAGATTTTAAAAAGGCGAAAACAGACGACCAGGTTAAGGAGATACTCAGATCCTTTGTAGGAGACAGCACATCAGTTCTGGTGAGTAGTAGATTAAACTGTCGATTAAATTCTAGAGTTACAAATTAAGTAACATTTATAATGTGTTGTAATGAGTAATTAAGTGTTCACGTCTGTGAACAGATAAAAAATGTTGATTTTTAGTGAGTGAGTAGTAGACTTGTCAAATTATTCAGTCTTGTATATCCTATAAAATAAAAATAAAAATTACAGATTCTAAATACTTATGTGTTATTTGTTGTTTGTGAAATGGAATTTGATAGTTTGTATCTATTACTACAGTACTTATTATTTTAGTATATTCACTTTTTGTTTCAGTTTCAAAAGTAAAACAGTTAGGGTTATTACACGGTCGGCTTATCAGAGCCTCAGTCTGTTTAGTATATTGCACATACTTAAAATTACTTAATATAATAAAAGATTATTTTTGTTTTGAATTCTGTATTTGTATTAATTAAAAGAAAAATGTTGATCAATCACACTGAACTTAATTATACCACTTCAAGAATTCTTCTTAATATTTTACCTATAATATATAAATATTAGTATAATATTGTTGTCAACAATTAGGGACCAGACTGTTACATACATAATTTTGGTCCTGTGTGAGTGTGTTTATTTCTCATATTTACTTAACACTAAAGTTTTAATTTTATTTTCAGCCCATGTACATTGAACGTTTAAAGGCAATGAGACGTGTACAGGAATTATCGAAATTTTTTCATGGACATGAAGTAAGTGTTCATTCAGAAAGCTGAAACAAAAAAAAACACTTTCAAATCATTTATTCTTAAAGAATTAAAAAAAAAAGAAAAACAAAGTGCAGAAAATTTTCTTTTATTTAAAAATAAAATAAAATGAAACACTATTTTATTATTATTTGTTCTATAAAGAAAAATTTTTAAATTATTTTCAGTATTAAAGGTACTGTGAGTTAGTTCATACTGACTTACTTAAATGTCTTAGGTCTTAGACCTCTAATTTACTGAGATTAATCTTGTTTAATCAATCAAAATTTACCAGTTAAACAGTCAAAAATAGCCTGTGATTGATTTATTTATTTTTATTTTTTATTTTTTATTATTTGTTGTTGTGAAATATCATCCTTACTGAAATAATATATAACAATAAAATAAAATAAAAATTCTTCAACTTATATGGGAGTTGACATTATATGTTCATATTTTTGTGAAGTTGTCTCATGTAATTATTTACACATTTAGAAATCAGTTATCAATACTGAGGATGGAAATAATATGGTAATTTAGTAATGATTTGTGAATCTTTTAGATTTTTAAATTTAAGATTTTTCAGTTTACTTTTCTGTATACAAAATAAAATTAGGAGAAAAAAAAGAAGTGTATTTACACATATTTCTATTTTTATTTGTTGTTGGTATCTGTCACATTTTATTATTAGCAGTAGCAGTTACTAGATCAATAAAACAACATCTGGTATGAAAAGTTTTTTTTTTAGACAGTTCTTTCAGTTTGTTCAATTTTTTTTTATTTTTATACCATACCAATTTTATCATGAAATATTTACATCCCTTCATACAGGTTACAGTGTCTCATTTTCTGAATTCCAAGATCTGCCCCTGTCTCTGTAATTTAGAATTAACCAATTATACCAAGTGCTAAACTCAAATGTTGATTTAATTTATTTTCTTATTTTAGATTATTGGCAGTTCTCTACTCTTTGTTCATGATAACAGCCGTGCTGGTGTGTGGATGATAGACTTTGGTAAAAGTGTGCCTCTTCCTGAAAATATTTACATAAATCATAGAACCAGCTGGAAGCTTGGCAACCATGAAGATGGCTACCTGTTTGGTCTTGATCATCTCATTTCCATCTTGGAGAGCCTGCACAATGCTTCGTGATAACTCAGTAACAATTAAGATTGTAATAATAATAATGCTACTATTACAGTGTAGTATTTTACTGTATGTACTCGCTGACTCCAGTTGTATGCGGTCAGTTTCTTTTATTAATTTGACCCATGCTGTTTTGGTCAGTTTTTAATATTAATTTGACTCCAGTTTGATGCGGTCAGTTTGATGTATAATTTTAATCCAAGTTGTATCTTTTATCAACATTCCAGGGCAGGATTAAAACAAAATAAATTCAGAACATTAGGTACATAAAAAAATATATATATATAATAATAACATGCAACGTTTTAATTCACTCAGAAAATGAACTGGTCACTTCAATATTTTAAGTAAGGTTAGTCAAAAATGCCAAACATTTATTGTTGTTGGTATCTTACACTGTTCTCTTCATAGTAACAAAACACAAAGTGACCATATACCCTTTATGATTTAGTTCAATAAAATGATCTAACACCTACAGATAACAAGGTGTCAGATACTTCAGTAGGCTGATGTATTATGGTTTTTATGTATTGTCTTCCATAAGCAAGTGGTTGATGGGGAGACCTGGTATGTTAAAACTAAACATAAATATGTTTGTGCATACTGTACTGACTGATTTTTCTGAAATCTCTGATTGAACATGATAAAAAATCAGCTTTTGTATCAGATTATGTCTTCTAAAAGCAAATCACCATGCAGTTACAATTAAGTCCCTAAATTTAAAAGAACAATTTCTGCTATTAAAATGATCTGTAATACAGACACAAGAACAGCAGTAAATCAAGAGTGATGTCTGCTAACAAAAAGAATGATAATTTTGTTTTACACACACACACACACAGACAGACAGAGGCATGGATATAGGAACAATCAAGGATCTGAACACCTCCTCTATTCAAGATGACCAAACATTTTCATTAATTTTTAAAATGCTTTTTCTTATGTACAAAGATCTATTTTCTATTTTTTATTATGTACATATATAAAGCATGTATGTTCATCTAATGATAAATAACAGCTTATATTGCTTTAAATTAATTGGCGAGTACATTTTATACTCGTGAAATTGTGGGTGTCAAAATTGCCTTAGACTACCTCACAATAAAAGTTCCAGAATTTACCCTAGAAGATATCAAAATACTGACTCATTACACTAATTTGAGCTGGATAAAGAGTAGTTTCTTTGAAACAAGCGTGTAGAAAAATATTTTTTTTGTTTTTGAGAGATGTAGATAATTGTTCAGGTGTGTGGGATACCTGGTATGTTAATGTGGTTCCTACCAGAACTTTGGGTTTCTAATGCAAAGTGAATGTATTTCATGTCTGTTCTGATTATTCAGGATTATTAGTTTAAATGTTTCAGTTCAGGGTATGTTAACCATTACTTCAGTTTGGTTCAGCCAGTTTTTAATTTTAATTTTCTGTGAAAGTTTGTTTATTTGCATTAAGCTGTTACACCATGTTTCATTTAATAATAATTTTATATACTGTTACCAAGATCTGGAAACAGAATATGGCAAGATACAAAGACTTTAGATTGCTTATAACATTATCACAGGTAAAAAGTTAATTAATAATATATTCTGGCTTAATTTAACTGAACTTTATTGGCCATAAATTACATTTGTCACATAAATTTACATCATGTGTCAAAATTATTTAGAGAAACCTCTGTTTTGAGTTATGACTAATGGCAGCTCTGTAATAAGTCAAATTAGTAAGGTAATGCTTAATTAGCTATGCTTTATAATCTAAAATATTATTTAAACCAAATTATTTCAGTTTCTTTTTATTTGTATACCTTTTTTTTTTTATTTTTGGATTAATAAAATAATAATTAGAAAGTTAATACTAAAATGGCAAAAGATAAGAAAAGGAACATGACTAGTTAGACCAGTGGTTCTCAAACTTTTTGAAGTCGGGGCACGCTTGAAGTCTTCCCAAAAATATACACAATATACACAAAATGCTAAGAAATATAATCCAAAAAATACAAAAAATAACAGAAATAACTGAAAGAAGGGTATATACCTTTATTCATCATCTATTTTGTGCTGATGAGAAGTGTGAGCCAGACGTGTCTTGGCAATTTCTTCAATGTTGAGGCATATGTATGATAAGCAAACTCATGTCCTCATCAATAGCCTGAAGATTTGTTCTTTTTTCCACTTGATGTTGGTGAGATTGGAAAATCCTAATTCGCATAAATATGGTGTTGAAAATTACAGTAAAATGGCTAAAGAATGTTTTAATGCTGAAGTGTGGATATAATGTACTATAAATCAATTTTTTAGCATCACAGATATCTACCTAGATCCTAGAATTTTGTGGGGCACACTCTTTGAGAGTCAGAGTTAGAGAATGATAACCAAATTATTAATAATGTGATTATAATTCACAGGAAGGCAGCTAATGAATGTAATGACACAGTCAGTCATTTTTAAAGTGACACAATGTACTTAAAGAGATGATTAAAGTTATTTTATATCATAAATTGGGGTGGATGCCATATGTTTGTTATAGAACTAAGACTTCAAAAGACTCCCAGTTGAGAAAAATTGAAAGAGGCATGATTATTTTGTAAATGTTAAGCCATTTTAGTTTTTAACATTAGAAACTGTTATTAATATTTTTCATACATTTTTAATGCTTCTTCATTTTTTCATTTCTTTTTTTTTTATCATACAGAACAAGGTTATACCTTTTTATTTATGTTATAATTACATTTAATAATAAATATGATATAACTTGAGTTAGTTTTCTGTTTTCAGTAATTTCCCTTCATATATTCACAGATTACTGAGTCTCTGTAAAATTTAATATCTGTGATAAAGAACCAAAATTATTACAGGAAAAAAACTTTTGAATTGAACATTATACCCAACATGGAGACTAAAACATTAAACAAAAATTGTGACAAGGAATAACGTGTAGAATGTAAACTTTGACTATAACACACCCATTTCACTGACATATTAAACACCTAAACAAAATCTCCTAATTACATACCAGCACGTGCGTTTTTACAAAAACCAAGATGCATGTGCACTTGCTTAGACATTCATGATACGTAAATATTCTAACATTAATCTCTCTCTCTCTCTCTCTGTAGATTTACTTTGTTCTAGTTATTTCTATATTAAAAATAATTAATTTTAAAATAATAAAAATAAAATATGTTAGGAAAGTCTTCGTTTCTCACGTAGTTTATATCAATTAACTGACGTGTTGTGTGCCTAAATGAATCTCTAACTATGTAATCGATTTATATGTCACTTATTTTCGTTATGATCAATGTAAACAATCATTATGATAATGATATACTTGTATGTACGCGGATGTATGCTTGCACAGAATGAATAACACTCGCCGCTCAATTTGTTAATTTAACATGGTTCTTATATTTTGACGTGTTACAGACACATGAATCCTCGCGAAGACCTATTTTTATAAACGTACATTTCGCTTCCCTATGCCAGTCATAACTGTGCTTTTCTACGTAAAATAACCTTTTTGCTATTAAAAAAAAAAAAAAAAAAAAAAGTTTGTCCATCGATTGGCGGTAGAGGCTTTCCTCTTTTTGTCAGCAAATACCTTACAGATAAGTTTTATGTAACAGCTTACAGCTGTTTGAATACTTCTTTAAATGAAACATTTCTTCCTTATATTAATTTTTTCTATTCTGAGGTTATTGGCCATTCGAGAAACCACCAAATTCTGACAGAATAAAATATAAGAACCATGATAAAAAAAAATATCAGCAACAAAAACAGCTTGTTGCCAAAATAAATATTGTAATTTAATGCGCTTTAGAATTTGTTGTTTACTGTCATTTACAGTGAACAGGCCTATACTGCGTTATTGCACTTAATGTACTTAATCTAGAAACAGCAATTATCTAGCTAGTTCGAAAGTAGGGACAAAGATTGAAGATTACGAACTGATAATATTTAATTAACGGTCACGTTCGTGAACGTAAAAGTAAATAAAAGGAACACTAGATAAACACAGTTATGTGTTTACATGAGATTAAACTTAATTATAATAAACGAAAGTAGGTGAGCAGGTAGTTTTAATTTAAAATTGCAATTTTGCCGGTCACCGTGACTCCAACGTTTGTAAATATACGTATCCAACTGCCTTCACAATTTGAACAGATGTGGTTACATGCATCTTAAAATAATAATAATAATAATAATAATAATAATAATAATAATAATAATATTTATATATCTCAACATTTTATGAGGTACTATACCGCTGGCAGAATAACTATTTTTATGATTTATTTCTCCGTAACGCCACCACCCCCTTTTTTAAAAATACTTCTTCGTCTCTGCTAATAAACATTAAACGAATGCTCGACAGTTATCTACAAACGACTGATCAAAAAAAAAAAAAAAAAAAAGTTATCTAATCTTAATCTAACCAAAAATATTTCGCTGAGGTAGCACAATTCATAAACCTATTAAAAGTATTTGGACATACATCTTCAGATATCTTGCGCAATAATAATTATGATTAGTGGTCAACACGGGTTTTGTTTGCTGAGATAAAGAGACGGAGGGAGCAAATGAACAACTAGATAATGATGGTATAAATTTGTAAATCTTCTGTTCGAAAAACGGTTTTACACTGGAACGTATATAATGTCTGATGCAGTTAAAATGTATTTTCATCTTCTAAGATGTTTATATATATATATATATATATATATATATATATATATTCATTTCGCCTCAGTATTATACTATTTTCTCGATGGTACACATTTATAGTTACATTATTTACCAACAGATTATGTTAGACACTAAAACCTACAAGGCTGCTTCACTTGCAACAATATAATATTATACAATATTTTATTGTTATTATTATTTTTTTAAATTTTGGAATACTTGTAATTGTTTTTTTTTTTTTTTTTTTTTTTTTTTTTTTTTGAATACTTGAAGATCTCAAGAATTTCCTTTCCAAAAACACAAACTAATGTGTTGAATTTTGCTGATCATAGTGCAAGTTGTATTCATATTAGCGAGAGTTCATTATATTCAGAGACATTCCTGTATCTATGTGGTTGTGCCGCATACCTATCAACAGACATGCATGTAGCCTAACAGACAGCCAGACGGATTATGCAGACACAGGGATATAATAACTGCAACATAGTGGTGGGTGGTGGATTTTCGAGGAAGTGTGGTTTCATTCTCCTTAATCCATTAATCTGTAATCTGGACATTCACATACTTACAGACAGGCTACAGTATCCCACATAACTACAAGTTCGTGAGATAAAAATCAGTATTTAATGTCGTGAATTAATTATGTATATGTTTGTATGAGTGGGTATAATTTTATATGTTATCGTTTCTCTTCTATTATAATTCGCGCAAAAGGTTAACCTATTAATTAGCTAATGTTATTTAGCTGATTTATTCGATATTTTAATATTATCTGGGCTTTGAAACATATTTTTTACCAACTAATTACATTATGAAAAATAAAATAAAATCATGCTATGCATATTTTTATTTTCTAATTATCTAAAATTTTATCCCTTCCTTGAACAATTGCACCTTGTTATTTCTGTTATTATACTTTGTGTCGTTCTCCCATTCTACTGCACTTAACATTTATATGGAAATATATACACACATAGGCTATATAAATGTTCTGTATGGATATTTCATGTTTCATCCAAACATTGTCAGTATTTCTTAAAGCAATTCGATTGTTCAAATGAATGTATGTCTCCATTCACTTTCATACATAGTATGTAATATTAGTTCAGTAATCGTGTTACTAAAAATGACAGTCATAAATTCCTGGACCATGCTTACTTTTAACTATCCATATCTTATCGAGAATGGCGCCTCCCTGGAAGTACAAAACGTAAATGATCTTAGAAACGAATTAGTATGTAAATTAACAAAAGAAAATCGACAACAAGAAGTTTTAACAATCATGAAAATACTGATTTTGATGAGAGAGAAAATACTAATCGCAGCTTAGAAGTTGCAACAATAATGATATGCTTGACTGCGTTATTTATGATAATGAATGTGTCCTGTGCAATTTGCCGATTCGTATTAACTTAACATTGCGTCGCGCGTTGTTAAGATCGGTAAAAGGCGCGGCATTTAATCGCGAGTTTAATTGATTTTCAGTATGATATACCTTATTTACGGACATTTCTTCAAGGTACAGGTGTGTAGCGTTCTGGACAACCATTCTTGTATAGCCAAAATCATCTGTGTGAAAGGCAGTCCTTTCAGCAGGTACAAAAGGTGTTTGTGGCTCTCGATTACCCTTTTAATAGAGAAATGTAACGACAGTAGATATACAGACAGATAGACTGACACAGAGATACAGACAGACGGACAAACAGACAGAACGAATGTAAATAGCGTTATCTTTATTAACAAATTATTATTATTATTATTATATGTTGGCATAGGAATACTGTTATTTCTTTTAATGATATTATTCTGAAAATAAAATTATTAAAAAATCAAAATACAAAATAAAAAAAAAAAAAAAAAAATAAATAATAATAATAATAATAATAATAATAATAATAATAATAATAATAATAATAATAATAATAATAATATAAAATAAATATATAAATACATAAAATAAATAAAACTTACAGCAGATCCTGTTACGATATGGATTGGAGCTTTAGGGTCGGTATACGGAGTGTCGTAACTACCGTTACATATCTGAAATAATAATCCTTGCCATAAAAATAAGAATGCAAATCAAACGCTTAAAATACATTCTCAAATAATTAAAAAACTGAGAGCATTTGAAATAAAATATTTTAATTCCAAATACACTACCTTGCTGAATATTTGGTTCAAACTGATTCAGTTTAAAAGATTTCGCGAAAGATCAAATTTCAAACAGGTCACCAAAACTGATCATTACTATTCAGACTGCTCCTGTTTCATATCTAAATACCTATACCTTGTATCTGTATATTGGCCACATCCTTTCGTAGGAATGTTCGTGTGCGTAAAAACCCAAATCAACGCCTTGTTTGTAAAAAAGTTCCTCCAAACTTGCGTGGAATGCGTGATTGCCAATTCGTACCTGAACATTAATACAGAAATATTAATTCGCGACAGCGTTATCATCTAATTTAATTACCAGTCAAACGTAACAGATATCAGTTTCATTTGAGTCAAACCTAATGATTTAATCATTTAGGTACGAGCACAATTTTTTTTTTTTTTTTTTTTTTTTTAATTCGTCAAGTTTTAGAATACAACATTATGATTTTTTTTTTTTTTTTTTTTTATTTATCTATGTCCAGTCAAAACTATATTTTTATTTCGTAAGTAATTAATTTATTGTAAAGTGATAAAGTTCCACTGGTTTTAATATACAGCACAAAGCATCTTAATACATATATTCTACACAGTATTTATTGTTTTCTAATGAAAATGTTATATTCATTTTAAATAGTTATATTCTATTCTTGGTCAGTGGTATATACATAAAAAAAAAATTAATAATAAAAGAAAATAAAGAAAAAAGAAAGAAAAAGAATTAATAAACTAGAATTAAAATAGCACTGATAATCACTGGAAAGGGCATCCATTCGAATTCTAACATATTTACTGAGATCTTCATAAGTACAACATTTTGTATTGTCGAATGACTTTTAACATATACTCCGATTCTATCAAATGTAATATATTTATGATTAGAAAATCAGCTCTCACCTTTCTTGATATTTATAGTTATATTAGTTATCTATTCTATTAATTCAGTATTATAGTCTTCTTTATAGTTCTTCTACGAGCAATAACGAAGAATGACACAATAAAACAATGTTAGGTGAACATTAGTGAGTATTATATTTGTAAAAAAGAGATTCGTTTACCGGGTTTTCAATTTCCCTGCACAGTTCATCATCATTGGCACAGTACATGGGTTTGTGACCCATCACAATGATCCACGGTCGCTTTGCTCGGTTTTCCGGTTTGTTTGCTTCAGTCAGATCTCTTACTAGCCAATCATATTGGGCTTTGATGTTTTTCTTCGAAATATGGTAGAAATACACTTCCGACGAGAATGTTATTATGTGAGCTTTGCCGATATTCCAACTATAGAATAAAACAGTATACAGTGAATTCCTATTATTATTCATTTTTCTAATGCTGGATTAATAAACACACTATAGAACATTGTCAGTGAATATAGTCTTTAAAATCTGTTTTGTTCACAGAAAAAAAGCATGCCGGTAGTCAGAAAGCCATGATATTTATAGTCAGTATAATTCCGTATAGTTATATGAGTTATTTATTCTATTAATTCAGTATTATAGTCTTCTTTGTAGTTCTTCTACCAGCAATAACGAAGAACGACACAATAAAACAATGTTAGGTGAATATTATTAAGTACTGCTACATCCGCGCAACGCTGGGACTTTCATCTCGAACTCGCATGTTTATTCAAATTTTAATGGGGAAGTTAAAGAAGAAAAATATTTTGTGTATGAATGTGTTGCTGTCACGTATTACTTAAAAGCCTCAAGCAGTTCTTCGTCAGAGAGTGCTGAGTTATTTTAGAGTTTCTGCACATTATTCAACAAACTTAAGGGTGGAAGACCACTTGAGACGTAGCTGTACCTCGACTGTTGCTAACTGTGTTTTAACTGAGAGGTAATGTGTTTGCCTAATGTTGGTTTATCAAAAACAATAGTATGGGCTCTCCTGTCTTTGGGAAGGTACGTTTGAAAGCTACATCCTTTTGAAAAACTGTACAGAACACCGAATGACCGTAGAGGTTAAACCTCTTAACCACATATGAGTCAGTATATAACCAAAAATTAAAAATATGTTGAGTACTGATTCTTTCTTCCTATCCTCCCCACCACCAGCAACAATAATAAATAAATAAATAAATAATTTTTTTTTTTTTTTTTTTTTTTTAAAGATTAGAATAATAAATAAGAAATGTCAAATAAAGATTGTACTTTTTTCACTAATATGGCATTTGAATGTTTATTATTATTATTATTATTATTATTATTATTATTATTATTATTATTTTGTTTTCCTTAATATTTTTGTTCAGTAGTTTCAAGTGATTTTTGAAAATGTGTGAACAAACGTTTACCTGAACCACATTCCCTCGCCATCGCCTCCTGCTATTGGCATCGTAAATCTGTTTCTATAGTTAGAAAAGTTACTAAGAAAAGAACAGAAAAACAAATAATAATAATCCTTTGTTTTGAAATACATGTGTAAATACATTTTAAAGGATTTTTTTTTGATTTTTTTTTTTTAATTACTGTTATTTTATTTATTATATATTTATTTTTTAAATAAAGAAGAAACATAATAAAGGTTTTTCGAATCTCTTCCGAGGCATCTGATTTTGTATAGTGATAACTAAAATATTTTGTTTGGCAGTGCTACAAAATATTCATTTTCACACACACACACACACACACACACACACACACACAGAGAGAGAGAGAGAGAGAGAGAGAGAGAGAGAGAGAGAGAGAGAGAGAGAGAGAGAGAGAGAGAGAGAGAGAGAGAGAGACAAGTGTGCAAAAAACACAAACGTAACAGAATCTCGTTCAAGCAAATGCCAGTACCGTTTATAAAAGGCGTTGTATGATATTATTATACTGTCTATCATTGCATCACATAAAAAAGTCTTTGCTGTAAATCAGTAACATTAGTTCGTGGCGCTTTGTTTTCTTATAATGTTATTAATATCAGTCAAACATCCGTTAATGATAAAATACATTGTACAATGTTAAAAAATCGAGTTAGTTGTAAAGAGCCGGCTTATTCCACTTTTTACTGTTGCATTTTTTTTTTTTTTTGTTGTTGTTGTTTTTTTGTTTGTTCAGTTTCACTCTCAGTAATAAATTTTAAAATCAGGACTTTATTGATTATCCTCGGTTAATTTAGAAACATTGTTGGCTGATATATACCAATCAGTTATTATTATATTTTATTGTTTAATATTTAAACTTCAATATTCATGAGAGAGAGAAAAAAAATAATAATAAAGGGAATAATAATAATAATAATAATAAATAAAAATAAATAAATAACTGAAAAGGGACAAGCCGATTCCGGAAAACAACGGTGAAATATATATTCATTTGTACAAACAAATGCAAGCCACATACTAAGACGCCTCATGGTTACCCACACAAACCATGTATGGTATGTAGGCTGCCACCGGCTCTATCTGTCGCATGAATTCGTCCCCAACTCTCGCGTTGTCCTAAAGCAAAAACATAATATTCTTTATCTGGAGAAAAACGTCGAAATTTATGAACAGGTAGTTGTTTTTGATTTTTTTTTTTTTTTTCTTTTCATAAATTAAATTGTACTGAATAAAATGAATGTACTTGCATATTAAATTTATAATTATAACTAAAATGATGCTAAACAGCCAATTTTAAAACCGTATTTAAAGGTAAATTAAATGAATTTGTATTTACACGTATGGCATAATGTACATATATATGAATGTGCATATTCTGTGAATTTATGGTTTTGCGACTGATGTTATATGACTACAAAAATGAAATGAATCATAAAAAAATTTAAATTAAATTAAACTATCTAACTAAAATAAATAAATAAATAAATAAATTAAATAAATAAATAAATAAATAATAATTAAATGATTAAAGTTATACATGAACAATGTCTTTTACTCACTGTGCTAAAGTCATATGCAAAATCACCTAAAAATAAGATAGGAAGTAGGAAAGTAGGCAGTTCCAATGTCTATGCATGTGTAGCATTTCTATAATGTCTACTTACTTACCTTTTTCACCCTCCCATACAAATTCTGTCTTTCAGTTACATAAACATTTGTATCATACTTCCAAATCTTTCTCTATATATATTAATGTGTGCATGCCTCCGAGTGTGTGTGTGTGTGTGTGTGTGTGTGTGTGTGTGTGTGTATTTTTACATGTGTGCCTGTATATTTGTTTGTCTATCTATTATCATATTTCCTTCTTAATGGGTATGAAGCTGAGTTGCGACTTCAGAAACAGATCAGAATTTGATCAAATTAATGCATAAATTTTATAATCTTGAGTTAATCTAAACATTGGAAGTTTTGTGTCAACTAACCAACGTGTAGGATGGCGTCCAGTGTGCCTTTCTGGGCTTCCTGTTGTAGAAACGGCAGAGACATGGCATTGCTGTTTCCCATGTCTCCATAAACACCCAGCCTCGGTACGTAGTCAGGATCATCTCTCATTGCAGTAAAATAATAGACTGGACTCCATCCGGCTTTCCCACCACAGTGATAGTCTGTCAAGATCAAAAATACTGCATGAATGCATCGTTATAGAGGGTGTGTAAGCAAAATGGCGGAAATTAAAAACTAATTTAAAAATGGTAAAAATTAATGACTAATGCTTGGTCTAACCACGAGTCTTTTATCTGTTATTGCCACTGTAGTTAGACAGATACATGTTTTGTATTTGTCTCTCAGGTAAAGTAATTAGATATATAGCGACATAATACGTCTACGCCCACTGCTGAATTTGTGCTTGAATGATCACATTTATTATTTTGGTTATTGCTGTTGTTGCCGTTGTTTTATTCAATAATGACTTTTATGTGTTAATTATCTTACAGTATCTCTGTCCTGGACTTAGGCTGTTCAGAGTTACTCTGTGGATGTATATCAGACGATGTTCTGATCCGCCATCCATGAACACGGTTGTTATTCCCGTTTTGTTGAGCGTTAAACCCGAGGTACCATATTCCACTACCGGTTCGTGGTACGTTTTGTTCAAAGTGACCCACGTCACCGTCATGTCAGTTGGGTTGTCTGTAATAAAAAAAAAAAAAAAAAAAATCCAAACATATTTTACTTCATTATTTTCACCTTCAGTATTTTCCGTCGTATGTTTATGTATGCCCGAAAACTAACTTTTATTGTAAGCAATATACAGGAACCTTTTTAAATACCTCATATCATAGTATTATAAATTCAGGATAATGTCTTTTTAATAAAATATATTATTTTATTACCTGCATAAGACAGGTGAATCTGCTCTGGCTGTACAAGCACAGGCTCCCATCCTACATCCAAACTGCTTTCAGCGCAAACCGAGACCAGAAGAAACACCGAGAAGAAAAGACTTAACGTTGACATTTTTCCTAGCCAACTATCTGTTTGAAACAAACAAAATCTATATCACTGTACTCTAATGTTGTTTTTATCGTCGTCTGTAATTCATCTGTAATTATATTACGGACAGAGATCAAAGATTAATATCCTAGATGTGATACAAACTTATTTTAATCTGATTGGTGAACATTTATAAAAATGACACAGAGTCTCGTGCTAATAGTTTAATTTTACGTCATGTGTCATCGTTCTTCGATATTCGGTGCCACTCACTAAATATCGCGTATGGATCGGTTTATTCAATAGCTACTCACGTCACTACCTGAATATATAGCAGGTGTTGTAAGAAAAAGAAAAAAAAAAAAAAAATCATTTTGAAAGAGTTAACAATACGTGTCTGCACCTTAAAATAATCATGAAAAAAGAGAGAAAAGAAGCAAGTGTTTCTACATATGTATATATGTGCAAGAGTGTGTGTTTGTGTTTATATACATATACATTAATAGTTACAACACACACACAAACACACACACACACACGAATAAATTCCTCGCTGTAAAGAACATATATATATATCTGATGTTATATTTTATTTTATTTCATTATAATATCAGTATACATTCTGGTTTGCAGCTGACGTATAAACTATCTTGTCTGTACATGCAAAATATTTTTTAATCCTATAAATCTGTCCATGGGAACCTCACAGTATGAGATTGCCCATCAGTAAGTAATAATCATTTATTTAAAAAAATAAAAAATAAAAAAGTATATATATATATATTTTTTTAAACGAAAGAAATACATAATTAAAATCATTCCAATGAAATATGATTGAAATATTTTAATGCGTTACAAAGACTCAATTATTTATTATTCAATGTATGAGTGTGTCGTTGTGTGAAAATGTATACGTGCGTCAGTATGTTCATGCAGACACACCCACACCTATAAACCCGTATACCTACACGTCCTACGTTCATACATTAAAACACATACGTACGTACGTGCGCACACATCCATACATACATACGCATGTCCGTACGTAATACAATATTTCAATGTATGGTTTCTGATAAATACTTTTTAACATTAAACACAAAAATAATAACAAAATAAGAAAAAAAAATAAAACATTTATCATAGATTTTACTGTATATGATTTAGATTTTCTTTTCTTTCTTTATTTGTTTATTTGTTTTAATAATTTTATAGCCCTCAATGATTTTATAAATACTTATTTTGCTTTAGAATTCTTTATGAAATACGGTTGTTAGAGTTATCTTTCTTTATGCGCTGTTTTCAGTGAGGACGCAATCTTGTAATACAAATATTACACAAATTTCCAATACATACTGATATAAAGGTCAGTATGACTGCATTAATTATATGTTTAATCTTTATTGATAAAATCATATTAATACAAAACAGACAAACAATTATTAAAATTATGATTCAGAAATGTGGTTTCAGATGTGAAGTGTTTAATGACATTTCAGCACATTTTAATAGGCCATACATATTAGATTCTTCTTTTTCTCTTCTTTTCTTTTTTTTTCTTTTTTTTATATCAGTGATTCATTCAGTCATTAAAGTCATTTTTAAATTCTGCCGAGGTTTTGTGGGCCTTGGGTTACAGTAACAGAAAGCCCCCGCCAGCCATGTTATAAAAAAAAATAAAAAATAAAAAAATAAAAAAAAATAAAAGATAAATAAAATAAAATAAAGTGAAGTAAAGAAAAGTAAAATAAAATAAAATAAAATAAAGTAAAATAAAGAAATATTATTTTTATTTTTACTAGACTATCAATAGCTACAAATCGAACAATTGCTTTGAAACAAATTTCTCCAAAACATGGGTAAATTGCAAGTTCTTTAGAACATCATTTTCAATTAGCATAGAAAATTTAGAGTTTCGGTAATTATACTTCGATTCATCATTTACACTTATTTCTCACAAGGTCCCTAAATAAATAAATAAATAAATTCTACTAAATAATGTAAATAATGTTATTTCGAACAGAAGAATGCGTGTGTATCTATCTATCCAAACACACACACACACACACACATATTAATAATAAAATAACAACAGTCAGTTAATAGTTAGTGTAAATCGTTTTATGTTAAATGATGCTGTAATAATTAAACATTTTTTTTTTTTTGAATATTTTTTGCAAATGAAATTGAACTCCAGTGCATTGTTGTTGTTTTACATTATTACCTGTTTCTTTTTTTCTTTATTGATTTAATAAATCACGAAAAGAAATTGTCTTTAGACCTACAACAATTATATGAATATGGCTGTAAGGGGACAGGCGCTACCGTCAGACCAACTAAGCACCCCTCGGAAGAGTTAGTTTTGTACCTATTAAGAAAAAAAGAAAAAAACAAGAAAAAAAAAACAACAACATAAAATTAACATATACCGGCAACAGTTCTTTTTAACTAAAAGTTACACCGTAACATGATTATTGTTTTCAACACAACAAAATTGTTAAACTTTAAAAATGTTTTTACAAGACGAAGTTTCCAGTTGTTTTGCCGGGATTTTAATTTCCCCTGGAAAGGAGGATGCAAGTAGTTGACCTTGCCAGTGGCGCGAAATAGTCTGGCGCTGACACTGGCTGTAATTAGCTGTTTCTTAAACAGAAACTGTATTGGAAAACACAAAAACAAAGAACACCAACTCCAAGATTTAAATATCAAGTTTAAATATCACTTACTTGGAGCTTGTGTTAATTTCGTTAAAATCATAATTAATTTCCGTCACGTGTATCAAAAATCACATCACTTGGTTTCTTCCGTAATCCCTTTTCGCGCGTTTTTTATCATGCAAACCAAAAAAAATTCTGACGTCATTTCAGAACTGCTGTATCAATAAATGACAAAATGTTTATTTTACTTGTTTCATTATGAATAAGCCCATCTTTGATTCAAAAAGCTGATATTTTAGCGGCTTCAGAACTGTAAACAATTATTTACATTACATCACAAAGTTGTTTGTTTTGAGAAATCAGTAGATTAATGTTTGTACACTGAATGTTTATTTATATATGATATATAATAATAATACATAATATATATATTACAATATAATCTTTACACAGTGTGTATGTGGGCGGTTGTAGACATGTATACGTATATATGTACATTTTGTATCATTTCTTTCTTTTACTAATTTTTTTTTTTTTTTTTTAGTTTTCTCATAAATTCTAACAAACAGATATATTATATATGTGTTTTAAATGTAAATTTAAATATCAGTAAAATTTTGTCACTCTAGCATTTTACTCCAGTAGGATATGAAAAAGGTAATTAATTATTTCTTTTCCGCGTCTCCTTAACTTGAAAACGGACACAAACGCATGTAATATTAATTGTTAAACATACGCGTTAAAAAGTTTTGCTATTTATTATTTATTAGTGTTGTTATTTTTAACTAAAACTATTTAGTTTATTGTAAATCATTCTTTGCTTGATCGTAAATCGCGTATTTTTTATTTTTTTATTTTCTTATTTTATTTATTTATTTTTTTTTTTTTTTTTTTTTTTTTTTTTTTTTTTGATGTTTACCATTATGTATATAGTGTTACATCATGTAAAAAAATAATTTATTTTTTCTACTTTTCTTTATTTTCTATCTTTCTTTCTTGATTTATTTAACATTATAAAGATTTTTAAGAAAGTGTCTGTTGTAAACTTTCTGCTTATATTTTCTGTTTTTAGGATATCATAACCATTGTATTAGTTGTTAGTTTGTGTCTTGAAATGAAAGCCTGGTAATTATATTTACTTATTGAAATATTATATTATTTTACTTTGATGTCAGGCATTTTCTTTCAGTGTGTACACTTTTTAACATAATTTAATAGATTCTGTCTCATGTCTTTAAGTTTTTTTTTTTACATTTTGCTACCTACAGGTCTACAGGAATACATTGAAGCGGTTTCATTCTATCATTTTCTAAAAGAAGGATCTTTGATCAGCCTGGCACAGATACAAAATTATCTGGGATTCAGATCTGAGGAAACACTTCTATAAAACAATAATAATAATAATAAAATGAAAATAAATAAATAAATAAATAAATAAATAAATAAATCAAATAGCAAAGACAGACAAACACGCACAACGACTACGAAGGAAGAAACGTTTTACTACGGCGCCTCATTTCGACTTCAGAAGGTGCTGCTACCCAAGCGGATTCGGGCTTGTCGCATCTTTCTCTTTTACAAATAACTTTTCACATTATTTCATCTTATTGGTTATTGGTACCCATGAGAATTAATCCAGCTACAAACGACCTCTTTGAAAGGCGATTTAACTGTCAAACAGTCGTTTGGTATTAATACTATTATGTTTTCAGAAAAAATGTAATAAAAAACAATTTAATTATGTTTAAAAAACAATTTCAAAATTAATAAGTAAGACTAAATAAAATGAACTAACTAAATAAACTTATAATAATAATAATAATAATAATCTTTAATTCTGTTTCTCTTAAAGCAATGCTCATCTGTCAGTGGTCGAATTTAAAGCAAGAAACAAAAATAATTCCCCCGCTGGAAATCTAATTTATTTAAGATACTGGAAAGTGTTGAAACGAAAATACTTTAAATAGCATTTTGTAACAGTGTAAACGAAAACCATGGCACAGCATGCCCATGGTGGTGAGTGTGAGTTCATATCCACTATAATCATTATATTTCCATTTCTTTCAACTAGCACTGTTACATGACTGTATCAGTAATTCACCGTGTTAGTATTTTGCTACATTAGTACATATAAATTGTTATAATATATATTATTATGCCTTTAGGTTATCTTATTTTCATTTAACTTTTAAGTACTTAGCGTTTATAGATAATATGTTATTATTATGAATTACAAAACTGTAAAGAATATCACTGACTGGGTAAATCATTTGAAGTTTAAAAGTAGTTTCGTTTTGAAGTAATGTAAATGTTATTTAAAAATTTATTTAAACAAAATAATAAAAATGATACGTATTTTGTATTCAAATATTTTTCTTTAGCTGTTACAGAAATGTGCACTATTAAATTATGTGGTTCGGAAATTAAAACTTTTTATTTAAATGTTTTAATTTCATAAATAAATGCCTAATTTTTGTTTTTATTTTTTCAAGTCAAAAGAACCCATAAGGGAGAAGCCAAGGTGAATGAATCATCACCAGTGGTCCAGGCATTCCGTCTTTACCAGCAGGAACTTGATGCTAAACATGACAAGTTTGAAAGAATTGTCAAACTTAGTCGAGATATTACAATTGAAAGCAAGAGGATCATTTTTTTCCTACAGAGAGTGACAGGGTAACATTTTTGGTTCTCTGTTATTCAGCAGTATACTGGCATTATGACACAGAATAGATGTGTAGTATACCATTGATAGTTCAAACAAATGACCTGAACATATTTTGTACTCTTTCAGTTTTATAAACTTTTGGAGACTTTTGATAATAACAGATTAAGTGACAGTAGTAATCACTTAATGGTGAACTGATGTGACTTATCCCTTTTTTTATTTTCTGTAAAACAAAATAAACAAATTATACAATGTTTTTATTTCATCTTGCCAGTAATCCTTTTAATGTGTATGTCTTTACAAAATAACACCAAGCTTTGAAATAGGCACATAAATTGTAATCAGGAACCAGAAGTGTTTAAAAAGACTTACACTGTTACAGAAATGGAAATGTTTGGACTGCTATGAAAATCCAGTAATAGACAGTTCTGCATTTGGTTTTGATCATTTATTTCATGTGAATGACAAATACATTTACATCTGGATATAAAATGAGACAATTTTAATTTTGTTTAAAAAAAAAAAAATAATATGAAAGTCATTTTATTTGTATTTAAAAATAATAAAATAAAATTTTTTTTTTTTTTTAATATAAATTAGGAAAATCTAAACCTTGTTTAACATGGCGTGGGTTATTTGAAATGTCAAATACATGATTAGTGTATTTTTATATTTTCAGGACAGATTCACCTGAAAATCTTCTTTCACAAGCATTAGAAAAATTCAAAGAGCTTCATGAAAAAAAATTTATGTTAATTGCCAAAGAGTTACAGGGTGAAGACCCATTTCAGTTTATTAGAGCTTATTATCCAGGTGAGAAAATGTTTTCCTAAACAATTCATTTAACTGGATCATAATGTGTGTCAGTAATATTGCACCCCTTTACAGCAGTGATTTACAAATGGCATTAAAAAAGCCACATGTTTCTTCCTGGCTCTTGGAAGGCACAAATAAAAGATTCCTTGTTGCTAAATAATAAAAATAACTTTTGGAATAGCAGCATTGGGTTTCCTTTCTCATAGTGTCATTATAAAAGAATGCAGTATATATAATAACCATTAGTAGTAACTGAAATGTTAGTGAACATTCATTGTAAGCTTAGATACTTAATAATTTAATTAGATATTAATACCGATGTTAGTCTATACATTTTTAATGACATCTTAAGACTCGGTTCTTATTTAATAACTTGTTATTTGGTATCAAAAATAAGCTTTAAAAATGGGGGAAAATAAATGAGTCTTCTTCATTTAATATTCTAGCAATGTCTGTTGTAAACTTTCTGCTTATATTTTCTGTTTTTAGGGTATCATAACCATTGCATTAGTTGTTAGTTTGTGTCTTGAAATGAAAGCCTGGTAATTATGTTTATTTATTGAAATATTATATTATTTTACTTTGATGTCAGGCATTTTCTTTCAGTGTGTACACTTTTTAACATAATTTAATAGATTCTGTCTCATGTCTTTAAGTTGTTTTTTTTACATTTTGCTACCTACAGGTCTACAGGAATACATTGAAGCCGTTTCATTTTATCATTTTCTAAAAGAAGGATCTTTGATCAGCCTGGCACAGATACAAAATTATCTAGTATTCAGATCTGAGGAAACATCTAATGTCACAAAAGTTTATATTCCTCCACTTGAATACATGCTTGGGATTGCTGATCTGACTGGAGAGTTGATGAGATTGACAATAAATAGTGTTGGTGCAGGAGATTTGGAAACTCCTTTCAAAGTTCGAGATTTCATGCAGATTATCCACAAATCATTCGAGTCCTATGGGAACACTGCCAAAGAAATTAATAAAAAGATGTTTACATTGCGACAGAGTTTGCAGAAAGTTGAAAATGCCTGTTACACCATTCAGGTTCGAGGGTCAGAGATTCCAAAACACATGTTGGCGGACGTTCTTAAACAGCAGCCACTGCAGTGTTCAGATGACAGGCAGTTTCAGGAATAGCAGAACTAATAGTGATGAGGACATTTGTTATATTTATGTCATAATGGAAAATATAAGGTTTTTTTTGTTTGTTTTTAATTTAACACCTTGACTGGTCAAGATTTTTGCCTTTATTTATATATATAGTAGATTTATTTAGCTTTTATTTACAAATTCTAATCTGTCAGACCACATTATGTTACAGTTTTTACATTTAGTAGACTTTATAGAAATCAATACTTTTCTTTTATTCAGACTTTTTAAATCTATGTAACGTATCAAATTTGTATCAAATTTGTATCACTGGTAAATTTCAGATATTTTTAATGAGGATTATTTACTAATATTTTTATTAGGTCAGTATTTTTTTTAGCAGTTTCTGCGAATGTATTCACAATATAATTTTACCTTGCAAAAAACATGTCTTCAGTATCTGAAATGCATTTTATTTCCTGGAATAATTTGTATTTGTAAAACACTCAAAAGTGTAAAACTGCCAACTTTGTACTATTTTTGTAACTTTCAATATTATACAGTAGTTCTCTTTGCATAGACAACACAAATAAAATGTTTATATTGCTTTATTAGATTGTTCCAATTAGTATTCTTCGGATTACAGTAAACAGTAACTTAAACCTCAACCTAAAGTATATATTTCATACACAGTACGAACAGAACACGTTTTCCAAATAAAAATGTTTAAGACATCAGTTTAATACTAATCATAAAAAACTATTTAATGTCCTAAGAACATTATAACTTTAACAAAAACCGTACTATTAAAGGAAGATGATCAGATGACATCGTCTTGTTGGGCATTACTCCAAATTCATCTATTTCCCTACATGACATAAGACCATATCGAGCAAGAAGCATCAGCTTTCCTTCTTGGATATTTTCTATTGCCTCTCCTCCATGATGCAGTTTTCTCAGCTTCTTATTATGAACATTATAAAATATATAGTCCACTGTACATGCTGCCCTCTTATGCCTAGTTGTCACTTCTGGTGTCTTGTACTTCAAACGTTGTATATAATGATTGTAGGATGATACAAAATTCAAACTGTGTTTCAGGTGACCAGATCTAACTGTTTTGGTATTGTATTTGCTTCCTATATTTTCCTTATACTTTACTTTTTCCCATGATTTATCCTCAGAACCGGTAGGCTGACTGTTATTTATTACAGAAGAAAATGGTGAGGTTTCAGCAGGTTTGTCATTATCTTGTTTGGTTTCTTTTTCTGTTGAGACAACATACTGGCAATGATCAGTAATATTCAGTGAAGAAAAAACATCACTTTTAAGGTATGCATCTCCCCCATAGTAACCTTCTTTTTGTCCAGACACATCTTTACAATTCAGTCCTTCATAACGGAGATGGCCATGACAGATCATATTGTAAAGATGACTATGTGGCTCTATGTTAAAATCTCCACACAGTATTATTGGTACATAAGTTCCATCAGAGCATCTGGCAAATTTATCAAGTTCTGCAAACAGAACCATGAGCTGACCAATTTTCACATCACCCCTCCTGGGATTGAACAGAAGGTGTGTGGTAGCTACACAGAGCTTTTCCACACTCCCATTATAAAACCTGGACTTTGGCCTTAGTTCAAGAATCACTGCTATGTTATCTCTGTCAAGAAGGCCTCCTCGATTGAACTTTATCACATGCGACTTCAGCAGAGTGAACTTGTCATGCTTAAAGAAAATGGCACACCCATCACATTTGTCACCAGTTCGTTTTTGGTACACACCATCATAACCTAAAGCAAAACATGAAAATAGTTAATGGAGTTACTAACACTTGATTTAGAAACATCATTTCCATGTGCAACCTTTTTTTCAAAAAGGAAACCTAAAGTACATGGGAAATCGTATTCTGTAATAAACTGTCTGTTAATACGCCTTCTGCCACTTCAGTCAGGATGAGTGAGTGAGCGGACGTACATTTCTTATCAGAGGAAGGGTTACTATTTTTATCAATTTATGTGACAAATGTAAAACAATAGTTTTTATACTTTTATTGGTTTTGTTTTTTTAGAATTATTTTTCTATAGATACAAACAGATTCTTTTGGCAACATAAATGCAAAGAGAATTTCAAAATCATTAAATGTAAATGACTAAAAACAGTAATTATGATAACAAACTTATTAAGTCTAAGAGGAATTACAAACTAACTAATGTATAAGATTAATAATTACAGTTCACTTAGATAATCAGATATTCTCTGAATACAAGCATTGTATCAACGAAACACACATTTTTACTGAACTTCTTTTAGATGTTGCTATACAGTCTTACCCAGTTTTTGCAGTTCTGGATTTATTGAATCATGGTAATGATTACTTTGAACTTCTTGAAGGCAAATAATCTAAATGAATATTTAAAAAAATGAAAACAAAATTAATTAGGTTTCTAAATCATGTAACATTTAAATATTTACAATGTTTTAAACAAAACATAAAAAAAAAAAAAAAAAAAAAATATTTGAGAAAGAAATTAATTATTAATTATAATTTACAATTTTTCTCAACAGACAGCTAATTGAACATATCAATTAGTGTTTTACTTTACAAAGCAAAGTAAACTTTTTTTTGGATAAATGACATTAATCTTACATCAGAGTGGTGATGTGCAATTTCCCGAATAAGCTGTTTACTTCTGTAGTTCCAGGACAAGTTGTTATTTCTGCCTTCGTACAGATAGGCATGTTGTTCCAAGAGATCCTGTGCAAGAATGTTGTATGACATCACTGACATCTCTGACCCTGTTCTCTCCCTGTGACGATGATCCCTTCCATATTTTGTATACTCCCACTGACGGGGGTACCCTATAACATCTAAAACAGAAGAATACAAATACACAAATATGTATACACAAACATGAGTATTTTTGATGTTTATTTGCTACTTCTAAACAACAAATGCTAATTTAAATATTCCAAACAAATAGTAAAAAAAAATGCTAAGAAGTCGGTGGCCCATTTTTCTGAAAGTTACCATTTAAGCATATAATATGAAATATTTTTCTAAATTTCCATGTTTTAAATCATTCGTGAAGTAAGAATCAATAAAAAAATAAAAATAAAAAGTGTTACCATTAGAGAATTTAGATATTTTTACACCAACAGGATTTCCAGCTGATGTTGCAGGCCCAAACTGTCTTGACGTACTGGAAGAACTATACTGTAAAGGTCCTGAGTGACATTGCAACAAAGTGGGAGGTTGTGATGCTGCATATGTTGCTTTTTGTAGATCATGCATCCAAGGATTATACTGTGGATAAAATCCAAATGCACTGTAATGCTGAGCTGCTGCCTGAAACAGCGCTGAAACAGCAGGAACCATGTTTAATGCAATTGGAGTATTGACACGACAAAACGTCATTCCTCTATTAGATATATCAGGCAATGCACTAGGAGTGTACTGTTGTAATGGAATTCTGGATGAATCAATACAGTCAGAGTTTGAAAGTGTATCTTTTGCTAATTGTGGAGGAACCTCTGTTTCAGATTTTGAAATTGGAACATTCTGTAATTTTTTGTCACATTTTTTTTTTGTCTGATGTTCATTATCACATATATCAGATTTTCTTTTTGTAGATGAAATTTGATTTATACATTTATCCATTGCAACTGCTATGATCTTTTGTTAAATTTTCTTGCCATGCTGAGAAATTCCAGTATAACATAGGAACCTGAAATAGTGATGAATAAAATAGTAAGTGATCATGTCTTAAAAATAATTGAACTGTAATTAACAAATATAAATTTGAAATCAGCATTTCATTCAGAAGTCAACGCAACTTTGATCGCCAATGGCGTAGTAAATTAATAATGAAATCATTTAATAAGAGTTTAGTTCGACGACCGTTATTTTACTTATTAGGCGTTAAGTTACGTTATCACGGTTATGCTAAAAAAAAACAGATCGATGGTTTAATTTACAAAAAAAGAAATGAATCTGAATATTTTACAAAAGCAATTTATAGCGCTATATCTGTCTATACCATTTCCATAATATATAAAACAAACAGATGTCAAAATTAAGACTAAACGTGATACACTAAGTCTTAAAATGCTAAAAAAATCTTGATTTCTTTGTAATTTCCTCCTTTATTAAGTTAACCCTTATTTACCTTTCCCAACGAAATTAAATGCTGATATCTGGATATAGTGCGTACATATATCCTGACAAAACTATTAACAAGTTTAGTACAATATTTTGCGCTGATTAGTGTAATTATTTTTTTTAAATATATGTTTTATCTGTCCTAAGTGCATTAACCTGTAAACAAATAAAATATTATTATTTTTTTGTGTAATAAACACTGCTGATAAAATATTTAAATTATACTTAGTATGAACAGATTATATGTTATTATTTGGATGAAGTAAGCTAAAAAAATTATTTTTATTTTTAAAAATCGTTATTGATACTTTTTGAGGTGCGTAGATAACAGGAAGAAAATACATAGAAAGAAAAGAATGCTAATAATACGTCAGTTATTTCCGGCTTGGTGTCTAATGTCAGTTTTCTACGTTCATGTCAAAATGTAATTTCAGAAATTTACTGCATATAAAGTAAAATATTTGGACTGATTACGATCTGATGAAACGTAATGGCATGTTGTGAGTATTTAAGTACCAAGAAGGATGTTGTAAAAAAAATCGTTATAGTTGTAATGTACATGATGTAATGATAATCGGTAACCGTAATGATAATTTAGTTTCCAGTTCCACTGTTCGTTTATAGTCAGTAAACCACTGCATGACTGTTTTTTTTTTATTCCAGAACACTTTGGTCCAATGAAAGTTACTGTAAAAATAGAGGTTTCAGACCTTTGTGAATGCAGACAAAATACTACTGTTTCATAATGCATAGTAACAATTATATGTAACCTTAAAATCCTAAAACGTGTGATTTCTATTATTTTTTTTATTTTTTTTAATTTTCAGTTTTCCATCTTTTGATTATTATTATTATTTTTTTTTTTGGTTATTTAATAATAATAATAATAATATATTTTTTTTTTTCATTTCCAATTTATAATTATTAACCGTATGCATAAAACAGAAGAAAAAAAATGAAATAAAAGAGTTCTGCTTACTGTTTGATAAATCTGTATAATTAAGTGACCCATGGGCTGTTTTAGCATTTACTATTAGTATAACAGATAAGGGCCTGTAACAAATTACACTTCAGTGGTAACTACCATGAGCCTTTTTTAGCCCCAGTTATTTTTAATATATGATTCACTAAAGCAACTAATATTATGAAAGTTATTATATTTTGTTCACAGAATACATTTATTAAATACAAATTTATTAATGATAACTATGTCTGTTTAAGTATTTATGGTCCAACTTATATGAAATATGGATCCATGTAAAATTACAACACTCTGCCTCTCTTATTTTATAGCTAATGATCCAGACGCTATAGAACATTTGGAAGAAAATGTTGAAACCAACTTTACTACAAATAATTTGACTTCAAATGGAAACCGTAATATATGTTCTACACCACTGGTAACAGAATGTAAGAAGGAGAAAGTGAGTGAATGTTCTCAAGTAAGACACAGAATGCACAGGTCAGCAGTTCGACCATTCTTCTGCTGTGGCAGTGAACTGTCATTAGTTAGCTTGGTAGATTCTCTAGAAGTGAATGACTCGTGCAGTGCTCACTGTCAAGAATCTGGAAGAGAGCTGGGAGAAAAGGGAGTTTCACTAAATAAAACAATAATTTCAAAATGTTGCCACACATCACCTGATGTCTTAAATCCATGCACTACATGTCGTCGATCCAGTTTACCAGCAAGGCGAAAAAAGACAGAAAAAATACAAGGAAGGTCAAAGAAAAGGTTCTGGAGTTTGAAAATACGAGGAAAAGTTTCTCATGGTTCAAGAATGGCAACCTCACACAGCCATAGTCCGTCTGAATCAACCCAGTGCCAGACTGGTTGTATGTGTGCTTTATTAAGAAAGAGAGATTCTGACAGTAATGTTATAGCTATTGAAAACCAGATAGCTGCTCCAGTGTTTAGAAGACCTCAGTTGATTGATATGTCCATGGTATCCAATTTTGATGAACTCTATCCAGTTGAAGATATTGATGAGATAAGATTAGCAGAAAGAGCTCAAGAGATTGAGCAAGGAATTGAACTTAACCAAGCTCCTTTTGGACGACGATGGATGCGATTACTGGGTGCCAGACCTGGGTCTAGTCATATGCTTGGTGATAGTCACAGTTCACTTTCTGGATCTATCTCAAACCCAGCTTTATCTGCATTTAGTCATAATCTGTCTCATGATGTTGGTGAAAGTAGTGGGGAATCTCGTTATAGTGATTGCAGTGATTTAAAGATGGAAATTCCAAGTAGCAGAGTTCCTTGTGTTGTTCATACACAGATAGACTATGTCCACTGCCTTGTTCCAGATCTCAGATGTATTACAAGCTGTAGTTTCTACTGGGGAATCATGGATCGATATGAGGCAGAACGTTTGCTGGATAGCAAACCTGAGGGAACATTTCTTCTCAGGGACAGTGCTCAGGAAGAGTTCCTTTTCTCTGTGAGTTTCCGTCGTTACAGCCGTTCTCTTCATGCAAGAATCGAGCAGTGGAACCACAAGTTCAGTTTTGATGCTCATGACCCTGCAGTCTATGCATGTGACACAGTATGTGGTCTCATTGAGCACTATAAAGATCCAAACTGTTGCATGTTCTTTGAACCGATGCTAACCTTGCCACTGAACAGGAAGAATCCTTTTTCACTGCAGCATTTGTGTCGGTCTGAAATCTGTTGTCATGTCAGCTATGATGAAATCAGTTTACTGCCACTGCCAAATTCCCTGAAAGAGTATCTTAAGTACTACCATTATAAACAAAAAGTCCGGGTAAGACGACTAGATATCGTTTGACTTTGTAATTTTGGTACAAGTTACAACAATTGATAGAGCTTCTTATCACAACTGATTTGTTAAAGACCAGAAATAATGTACATTATTAGAATTATAAATAAAATTTGAAATATATAAGAAAAGTCAAAAAAGAAATAAACAGCAAATATAGTAATTGGTGAGAAACAAATTTGGTTAAATTAAACTAATGTATACTTTTAAAAACAGATTTCCCAAGGAATACAAATTCTATCTGTTGTTTAAGCAAATCAGATTTCAGAAGATGAAATAAAAAGATGTATGTGAAACAAAATTTTACAGTTATTAATTTCTTTGTAAATTTATATACATTTTAGTGTATCATTATATGTATTTTGTTTCACTATATATGTTATTTTATTTTAATATAAATGGATATAATCCAAACTGCATATTTTTGTTAAATTTGTAAAACATAAATAAATAAAGAATGAAAACTATACTTTAAAAAAATGTAACGCAGACAGTGTAAATTATTACTAATTCTTTTGTTGATTTTTATCAGGAAAAACATTTCAGTCATTATCTTTACCATTTAAGTTTCTACTTTTTAAATAATCACAAAGTTAATTTCTTGTAAGAGTAGCTTTATATATATATATATATTATCTGATGTCATTCTGTGTGATATAAATTTGGGTAATTTTAAATTTATTTTTTATATGTAAAAGAATATTAAATTTATTTATTATATATACTAGTTATATAGAGGACACATGCTCTGTTTCTTAAAAGTTTATTTTAAATGAATCTATGGTTATGATAGTTATATTGAAACCAAACTTTTGTAACTAAATCTGAGATAATTTTGAATATACTCCTGTAGATAACTTCAATGTAGATTGAATGTATAATATATTTCAAAAGCATTTGTTATTTTTGTTTGCTTTGTCATATACAATTATTTGGAAATATCTTTAACATTTGACAATCAATTAAGTCCTTATTTAATCTGCCAAGAGAAGCCATTTCCTATTTTTAGCTGATCATTTTGTACATATGCAAATGGCTTCATTGCATATTACATGGGTAATATACATATTTTATTTTATTTTTTTTTTACTTTATTTTTTTTTTTTTCAGATGTTAAAAATATATTACATAAATTATTATGTGTATAATATAAGAGTGGTCAAGGACTGACATTTTCCAAATACTGCTATGTTTAATACATGTCATTTGTTAGGAGTATACATACATTAATGTGAGTCCACTATGCTGGTAATTTTTGGTGAAGTGTATTAAATTTCATTGTGTTATAAATGGAGTAATTGGTATGATTATGTTTGTTTTTCTTGTTTTTAAAAAAAAAAAGAAAAAAAAAAAAGCATTAAAAAGAAACTCTTAGATAATGTACATAACATTTCATGTTCATTGTGCAGTACTCTTTCAAAACAATCCTGCACTGCATTATTTTTAGCCATTATGAAAATTATGAAAACTGTAAACATCATAAAAGATTTTTATACACGGATGTCATAATGGGATTTTTTACAAATAACTGATGCTAAGTGTTTTTCACGTAAATACTGTGTATTTATTGGTAATAAAACTGTACTCATATTTATTATTTTGATTATGTATATTACCATTTTATTCATTATGAGCATTTTTAGTTTTAAACTGATATTTTTAAAACATTTTCATTTCATTACAAAATCATTGTTATTTAAACTTGATAAGTGCTGGATTGTTAAAGTTTATCATACATCTGTTAAGCCAGTATGGTATATCTGAGAGTGACTTTGTGATGAAACTTTATATCACAAGTTAAAAATACATATTTGCACAGGATGACATAAATTTGTTCAAAAATTATGTTTTTCCGTTCAGTGTATTCTTGCATGTTTGTCATTCCATGGAATTACAGCAGGGCTATATTTTTAATTAATTAAAATATTAGAAAATTGCCATGTTTTAACACTCATACACACACACACACTTTAAATTGTTGCAAAGTTTTGTACTTGTAAAGATAATTTATTAAACCCCAATTACATTTATAGTGTTATCAAAGTTTTCAGACTGTGTTTTCATATTTTAAGTGTTGCACTAGGATGAATTAAATCAGTTTAATTAAAACACTGAAACTGAAAGATTAATACATTTATTACAAAATGTCAGATGAAAATGCTATATAAAGTTATTTTTCTGATAGCTCAGCTTTACAAATTATTTTTATTTATTTTGTTAATTGATCATTTGTTTTAGTGCTGCAAATTCTAAAATTTTACATCTGGTAACTTTTTGGTAGATACAAAACTATACTTGTCAACAGTTAAACTAATATTACTTGCATTTCGTACGAGTAATCCATACATTGTGAATTTATTACTAGGATGTTTAAGTATTTTACACTCAAAGATGCAGTCAGACAGTTCAAAAAATAACTTTTGTCAAATTACATATTGACATGACTACAATATGTGGCAGAGTGCTTTCAAATTGATAGGATTCAGTTTGTTCTGTTGCTGTTTATAAAATTTATATAATACCTAGATACATATTATATCTGGGTAAGTACTAAGTGCAATTTCTGTTATTGTTGTATATCATGGCTTGCATATTTAATATCATGCACACATGGTACAGTGTTGTCACTCCTGTGTACGATTAATTGTGTTGATTTGTTCATTCACTATATTTAACTGTATGAAAAACTAATATTTGTAATATTAATGTTTAACTTGTAATACATATCTTCATCTCTTTATATGTAAGCAGTCTACTATTTTCAGGCAATATTCAGAATTTAAAATTACATAACCCTGTCATATTATTTTAATTCCACAACAGTGCAATGTCAACATTTTTTAAGTATCTTAAACAAAACAATGGCGATAAATTACTTACTTAACAAAGTAAAATGTACAAAATTCTTGACACGGTGCCTTTTCTACAGTAAAAATGTTTGTTGCAATGAAAAATAAACTTTGAAGTATGATGCTTTATTTATTTATTATTATTTTTTAACTATGTAGATTTCAGTTTGAATGAAGAATACTGCAGGTAGAATCTATTTTGATGTCAACTTGAGAAAAACCACCTTATTTTCATTACACATTTATGAGTTTAAAATACATTTTAACTTCTGTTATACCATTGTGTAGAACAACTCTTAAATATAATAATTAAGTTTATGTGATATATTCATTTTTCTGTTAAATTAATATGATGCTTCATTACTAATAAGCCTATCTGCATTCCATGAAAGACTGTTAAATGTTCATTTAGAAAAGTAAAAAAACCCAACTAAATGTGCACTGAAAATTGGATTTGTATAAACATTGTTACACAAGGAACAGTTCATTTTCATGAAGTCATCATCATAAGTCAAGTAGATATTGCTTGATGACTACATTTATGAAAGATGAGAACAGTTGGTAGTTAGTAATGTGTTTCTGTGTGTGTGTGTATGTCTGTCAGTCTCTCAGTATATATGCACATTTCACATAGTCAAACCTGCCTATTATGACCATCAAGAGACCATGCAAAAATGGTTGTCATACAGAGTTAAAGTAAAAATGCAATTTAACAAATTAAGACTACGAAAATATATTCAGTAAACATTATCTAAACAGAGACATAAACCAAGACATTTAATTTCAGAGATGGACATAATTCATAGGTAAGTTTATTCACTGTTTGTTTCAGTGAAACAACCTGCAAAAGATTTATAAGAAATTATCAGCTTTAAAAATGTTTAATTTAACTTTATATTAAAAAGAAACAAAAATAGTAAAATGAAAAGGAAATCTGAAAAATGTAAACAATAATTTAAAAAATATAAATAAACATCTAGGAAAAAGAAACATGAAAACAAAATGTAGAATTTTTAGAAAATATAATCAGGTCAGAAAAAGAAAAAGAATATTTTAAAAGTGGAAGATAAGAATAAAAGAATAGTTTTAGAAATGAAGAAAACAATGGGATAAACTGAATAATACAAAAAAAGAAGGAACTGAAAGAATAAAAAATAAATATATAAACACACATTGTAGAAAAAAGAGAAAACAGAAAAAAAAGAAAAAAAGAATTACACCCCCCCCAAAAAAAAACATTATAGTAGTAATGATGATAATAATGAGATAAAGAAATTATAAAGGCAGAGAAAAGTTGAACAAACACAAACTAGAAATATAATGATTAAATAATTGTTAAAAAGAAAGTATGAATTAGAAAAAATAAAAAGACAACAAAAAAATTCAAAAATCTAAAAGAAAACTACCAAATGTCATTGTTGAAAGAAATTGACTAGATAACAATGGGGGGAAAAAAATGAAGTGGAAAAAAAAAAGTAACCACAAAAATACAAAATATCAATATAGAAAAAAACATATATAATAAAACAATGGAGAAAAGAATTGAAAAGAAAAAAAAGATTAAAAATTATTTAAAAGAAGAAAGTAAATAATAACTTTGTAAAAAGAATTGAAAAGAAAATGTGAAAAAAGATTTGGTAGTAATGATAAAATGTATATATATATATTGTCAGCCAATGGATGTAATCTGTCTATACTTTTGGAGGGATGGAAAAAGACAAATAAATGCTTCAAATAGAAAAATTAAACAAAAGAAAAAAAGAAAGAAAGCAAGAAAAATGTTATGCAATGAGACTAAATTCATGTATAACACATCTACATACCTATAGATATGTATAAATAAAAGAAAAGTAACAGATGTTTTTTGACTATTTATTTATATCACCAAAATTACCCTTTGGTAAACATTCTTACATGCTTTGGTAACTTGAAGATGACACAAGATTATTTATTAATTTATCATTGTTAACACAACAAAGAGAAAGTTATATAATACTAAGACATTCCAAATAAATACCTTTATTTAATTATAATGAAAATATTACCATCACAGCATGCTTATAAATATATAACATAAATATCTACAAAACAAAACAGTGTCAAAAGATGTTTAGATGCTGTATTTGAGACATTAATTATTTAAAAGCAACTAAAAGCAAATATATTTAACAGTCTTCTGTCTTTGATATTAGAAAACATATGCAGATAAAAACAACATAATGGTTTGAAGAGTGCTTGAAAACTGTATAAAAGTGAAAAATACAATTTGATAGATATACTTTAACCCGTAAACTTTTTTTTGTATTTTAATGGGGTTTTGTTTATATAGTAGCAATAGAAGTCAGTCTTCACAGATTTCAGAATGAAAGAAAAGTACCTGTATGACTGGCTTAATATTCAGAAAAACTGCAGATATAATATTTTGACATAACCATTTGCTTGAATAGTTTTATTATTTCTGAAAGCATTAAATGTAATTTTTGTTTTTCTTTACTAATGTGATTTTTTTGGATGATCAAGGTATTGTCTAAGTTAAATACTTATTGAGTTGGTAAAAATAATGGCAAATAAATCAATTGTTTTTGTAAGAACTTAAAATTCAGTCTTCTCATGGAACTAAAAATCAAAAAATATATTTAAAAACATGTTATATAAAATTATTTTAAAAATGCAGGAATAAAAGTTGGACATACACAAATGTAAATTTTCAAATAATTTAGAATAAAAAATATTGTGTATAGGTTAAATAATATATAGACAAGTGCATTAAATTTATTCTGATAAAAATTAAATTAAATTTATCATGATTCTTGGAAAATACACTCATACTGTTTTAATTTGTTTGACATCTATTATCATAACTAAATACGTGAATTGTGATAATAATAATATTATTATTACTATTAATACACTACATGAATTTTTAAGATTTAATAAAACTGTCATGATTAGTTTTTTATTTAAAACTGCAAAATCCACTGTGTCTACATATTTCTTAGATATTGCACTGAGTGTCAGTTTTATTATTTTCTGTCTTAGATCAGCAACATCAGCATAAAATGAAGTGTTAATTATAATTTAACACTTTACAGTATCATTTTACTGCTTATTATTAATTACAAAAATGTCAAATGCCACTTTTAGCTTATTGCAGACTGTTGCAAGATGAAAGTAATTAGCTGAAACATGTTTTTCATATTCTAATTTGATATTCCGATGGACTTGAATGGTCACTGTTTTTGTGTTTGACTGCAGCAGCTTTTTCGACAGATTTATTCACAATTCCTGTTTGCCTGAAAACAAATCGACAATGATTACAATAATTATAACATGTTAGACAATATTTCTTTGTATACAGATTTAATTTTACATGGACAATTACAAAACAGACAGTGATATAAACAAATACTGATAACTGTAACATTACATTTTCAAATGATGCATGGATATAAATAAAATATAAATCTAACTGGTAAACCAATAATAAAAAGAAAAGTTTGGACTACACATTTACTGTTTAGATATTCTGTGAATTATAGATTCAATAATATTTTTGAAATATTAACATCAGCCAAATTTTGCAACATATTTTCCACATAAATTGTACAATTTGTATTTTCATAATTGTATCAAATTTAATTTTAAAAAAACAACAACCCCATAACCTGTTCTTATTAGGAATTAAGGTTAGAAACTAGTTATTATTCTATATAAAATCTGTATGTATGTGTGTGTGAGGGAAAAAAGAAAACAAATAAATAAACAAAAATAGAAATCATATTTACGATCTACTAATTCTTGTTGATGTCATCTGTTTTGTTATATAAGGGCTTTCTTTAAAGCTGTCAACAGACGTAGCCATTTTCTTTGGACTGTTTGGAGGGACTGTCCATGACCTGGCCTGAAAATAAATTGAAAATAAATTTTGATTTAATTATTTTCATTTTATTATGTCTGTTCACTGGAACGTATTTATATTGGAAACATTTCTGCTATGAATCAAACTGTTTAACACAAAAATGTGCAGTAATCGAAAGACAGAGAAAGAAAAAGATAACTTGCTTACTTTAGCTTTTATTAGTCTCGAGTGCTGTTCTATTTCTCTTGCCATCTCCTTTTTATCTAACTTAGTAACATTGAGATTCAGCTCCTGAAACAAAAGTTACAATGGTAAAAACTACAGAACAATGATACACTTATACAACTTTCAGTGTTACAAATGAAATATATTTTGTGGAATCATTTTTTGTATTAAAATTTTATTCTTATATATGGAGATTCATAAATATTCATGCACATTTTATATTAATAATATTAAATAAAATTAAAAATTAAAAATTAAAAAATAAATGAGTTTTGCTGAATGACTTACCTTTTCAAAACTTAAAATTTTAAAATGAAAATTATTTTTATAATCAAAACAAATCCAGAATAAAAAAACTGATTTAAAAATGTAATGACCTATTTTAATAGAATATTCACATATGTATCTTACCTTCCAGTCTATCATCTCATAGCTATGAGGATCATGAGAGACAGGCAAACCTATCCTGATCTTTTTTAAGACATGCAAATCTGTGATCAACATAAAATAATAAATTTCAGTTAAGTTAAAAATAAATTTTGATGTAAAAGTATTTACTGAAAAATAACATAGAATAACATACTTTGACTTATTTAATTATTTTATCTTCTTTCAGTTAAATTTGTATTTCATTCTGGTATTCAGCATATATCTGAATAATTATGGTATTTAACCTTACTCTACATAACTAATATCACTTTTTTTTTTTAAATGGTTGTAAAAATATTATTTGATAATTCTAAATAAAAAATATATTCCAGTTTTGTTTTAAAAATCAGAAAATGTCTGCCAAAAACATTTCAAACTTCTCAATGTATAATAAGTGTTCCATTGTAAAATTTACTTGTGAAACTCACATTTATGATAAGATCTTTGAAACTCAAAAATAATTTCTGCAAGACTCTGAAATTTGAAATATATTATAAAGTATGATAATACAACAATAATGTGAACTTCAAAAAAAAAGAGAAGTGCAAATAGAGGTTCATATTTCTATTAAATAACCAACAGCAAATTTGTGAAAAGGAAAATAACAATTTAAATAGTAAATTAAATTAAATTTTCACTTTAGTATTAATTACGAGTGCCAGTAAAATGTTCAAGATAAAAAATGTATGTTATTTCAGCTGAAACTTAATTAAAGATATATTCATATGTGTATGAATATGTGTATGTGTTCATGTGTGCGTGCATGCATGTTTGTGTTTATGTATGTCTGTATGTATGTACCTATAATACAGACCTTGTACACCAGTGGTTTGTACATCAGATCTTCTCTTCTACTCATACCAAGAGCACCATATTTACCACCATACTGAATTCCTAAAACCACATGTCTGTGAATTGATCCATTAAAAGAACTCTTAAAACTGATTGGGTATCTTTCCACTCCCATCATTCCATTAGTCAGGAAACTAAAGGTGTTAAGTTATACAAATTTCTTTTTCAAAGAAAAATAAATTACAAATTTCTTTTTCAAGCAAAAGTAAATTACAAATTTTTTTTCACAGCACGATATGGAAATTTTTATACATAATTATTTTATTATCCTGTTAAATATTTCCTAATATATACGCCACTTAATAGCAACAACTGGTGTAATAATTAACTAATCAGTATAATTTGAGAATACTAAGTCAGATAAAGGATACATCCCAAGAATGATAGCTTCCAAACATTTGATAGGCAAAGCTTCTCGAATCATATCCTTGGCACATTCCATTAACCTAAAAAATGTATATTATGGGAAAGTAATAGGTATTAAAATAAAATCAAAAACTCAGCAATAATTAGTAAGTTGAATAGTCACATGTATACACCAAGAAAAATATATCCAGAGGCCTTTCATGCTTCAAGAGTAAGCTTAACAGCTGAGATACATCCTTTGTAAATTGAAAAGATAATGTATATCACAAAAAAATTCAGTGAATAAAAACCAGGAATAGTAATTATATTTTAATTAATAAAATGACTGTTAAAAAAGCCTGTATATTTAACAAATCATAAACTATAAGTAAATTATAAAAATGAAATTTATCTTATGTTAATATAATAACAATAACTAGAGGTTTGAATATATATATAAATAATAATGCACATAAGCAATATGAGAGAATTTCTTACCCAGAAATTGGTCTGTTTTTCTTGATCTCAAAGAATTGTGTTCCAGTATGATTATATCTAATTTGGTAAAAAGAATTAAAATTTCATTTCAATGGAAAATCAATTTTCATTAAATTTCATTTACATTACTACATGTTCTTAAAATTTGTTATATTAATAATTATGAATTTAATATTATTTTGTAACTGATGAATTATATTTTTGAAAAATGGCTTTGAATTGAAAGTAAATTATAAAACCCAATCAATACAGTATGATATAGCATTAACTAATAATGTATAATAATTATAAAAATAAATATGGATACTGTAATGTGTTCATGTAATTTTGAATCTTTTCCAGGCGGTCTGCTACTGAAACTGATGGATGAAAATTAAGTGGTGGGTTAGGAAATGCAATCTGAAAAAATACAAAAATAAAATAAAAGAAAAAGAAAGATATATAAACAAAACATCAAAATAATTCTACAATAATAATCAGTGGAGAAACAAATTCTGTTGCTAGTCCAACTAACTTCATGAAAATTTTAAACTATTAACCTACATTTTGAAGATAAATTTTTTTTATTAATTCGAGGAAGAAAAAAAGATTTATATTAACTTTACATATACAATCCCATGTGAACATGATTTTATATGTATGTGACAGATGCATGAAAATGTCTGTGTCAATGACAAAAATTTACATTAATACTATCTAAAAAATTCAGTTTCCTTTCAAATATTGCAGATCATTCTATGAAGTCTGTTAGATGCAACATATGTCAAGGTGAGAACGATACAATAGATACTAGCTTAAATTAAACACTAGATGATAAGTATACAGTATTAAGTATGTTATTAGTATTCTGAATTCTAGAAAAGATATTTATCTATTTACATATAGACTTAACATGATTTGTATTTTTTTTTAAAAGAACAGCTAAAACAATAAACATTCAATACTAACAAAAATCAAGATCAGAAATTATTATTAGGTTTGTTGTTATTATTATTATTATTATTGTTATTATTATTATTATAGTTTTCATCATTTTACTCTGTCCACCAAACAGAAAATTGAAAACAGTATTCACTTTTCCCTCTTTTTCACATAAATATAAAATAAATTTTACTGAATACCTGTGGCAAATCCTTTTTTCTTATATTTTGAGATAAACTGTTTCCTTCTGGATGAATTTTTGATGCATGACTCCACATTCTTTGCCAGGTTTTTTCATCAATGGGAAAGCCATTTTTGTTTACCCAAAACAGAACACCATCTTCTTCATTGGTTTCTTCCTCATCTGCCATTTCAGTTTTAGCAGAAGAAGAAGTCTTCATAATTTTATTTGGCCTTTTGTTTTTATTCTTTTTTTTACTGTTCTGTGTTCTTTTGAAGGCTTGGTACATTTATGGATACTTTTTATATATTACCAGTGGTTGCATATATTACATTAAATTGTACAAAATCGAAGTACGTTTTCTAAGGTTAAGGTATACGTATTTTTACTGTTACATTAGCATAGCTAACTATGAAACATCAGCTACCGACGTTATGGTAATGACTTAATAAATAAATCTGTGCTTAATAATATTAAATTATTATAATAATTATATCAACATAACATTTTCATGTCAGATTGTAAGACTCGTGTAGAGCCTATATTTATGTTTCAGTTATTCCGTTAACAGACAACTGAAAAATGAAATTTGTAGGTTACTGGGATAATAATTATCATGTTTTTTGTTTTTTTTACAAATATATGTATATATGTGTATATATAAATATTTTTTTAATCAATAATTTTTTTATTAGTTTCATTTGTTTACATGTTGTTAACGCAATTCGTAGACACTTCCGGTAGCGTTTACGACATTATCAAATTCGCGTATGCAAAAATGTATACTATTATGTATGTAACTAATCATATGTATTAACATTTACATAATAATAAGAAGAATAGGAAAACTTTACAAAGTATTTTTAATTTTAGAAAGTCGTAAAATACTTAAATCTCACACCACCGTTTGAAGTCCAGTAAATATGCGATTAGTCAGGCCAAAATAATAAATATCACAAGATGGACAGCTCAAAATTAATATATTATTTAAGGGTTTGGATTGGTTTTGTTGGATTAATGGCTTTTGGGAATACGGTTCAGTGTTTTGTCGATCATTCCTTTGTTAAAAATCGTTTGTATACCGAGGAACCATCGCAAGGTGCGTGCTATTTATTTAGTTTTATTTTTTATTTTATTTTTAATACTATTGACCACCTCGAGGTTAAGCATAAATATCTTATGATTTGTTACGATTATGATTGACATAACGTGCAGTTTGTGGTTATGCTTTATCCATCCGAACTTTTTCACTTTTTTTGTAATCAAACAAAAACGTATTATTTGGTTTCAGTAAGCGCCCTTGTTGCACGTCTTTTTGGAGTTTGGACATTGTTGGCTGGTGCACTGAGGTTGTATTGTTCAATTGATATTTATAACAAAAGGTGAGACATAATATTATTGATATTAATTACATATTGATACCTCAGTAAAACAAAAACAAAAAAGTATTTACCACAATTCTGATGAACCAATTATATGGAACTAGATGGCACTGCAAATAGCACTGGGAATGCATACAATTACCAGTTTTCTATTCATCATTAAACAAAATATTTGATAATAAATAAAATAATTTGATATAAATAATAATTCATCAATGCTTGTACTTATTTCTACCAATACCTTTTCACATTAATTAATTAATTTATTTATATATTTATTCACTTAAAAATGGTTAATTAATTATTGTGATTCATCAAATATGTCAAAATAATGCACTGAGTTTCCATTTTAGTTTATACAACCTGACTTTTCTATCATACGTTTTGGCATTTGGGCATTTCCTGTCAGAACTTTATTACTACAGAACAGCTCAGGTATCATTTGGAGTGATATCCCCTATTGTTGTCTCAGGTCAGTTTCATATTAATATAGTTCATATTGTATTGAAAAAAGTAAGAAAATAAAGAATAAAAAACAAAAACAAACATATATAATATTACTAATCATGTATATTTAATTAACAGTGTTTGAACATTATTATCAACCCAAAACTCTTATATCGCTTGTTTAAAAGAATATTCATGATCAGTTAGACTATTTTGAAACAGAATTTTATCAAAGACAGCAAATAGTTTATATGATAAGCTTAATTAATTAAATATACATATGGATTAAAGTTTATTTTTAGCATCTGAAGTAACATTTCTGCATTCAATCTATTTTTTTTTAAATGTGAACTGTAATTAGAGTAATATGGTTGTAAATGTTGAAAAGTTTGCTCTCTGTCTTTGAAATCTTTATTTGATTAACTTTTGTATTTATTACATTTTAGGTATCTCCATGCTGGCAATGCTTATAGGATACAGATACCTGGATACTTCAGTTCAAGATAATCGTTATAAGTTTAAAAAAGTAAATTAATATTACTTAAGAAATAACAAAAGTACTACGGACAGTGTGGTACCACCAGGTTTTTTAACAAATAATGTAACCACATCAAATGGCTGACCATCACTAATTTTTCATTAGTGGCAGCCAATGAGTGTTTTACTTTATTTTTCATGAAATTTATTTTGTGGTGAATTTTACATACACAAGAATGACATTACCTACTATTTTATTAAATTATGGATTCACTACTGCAAATTATTATTTTATAATGCTGTATATGCATTTCCTATCTTTTTTTCTTTTTTTTCACATACTTGTATATTTATTAACTATTATTGTTATGCAGTTGTTGTTGTTTTTTTTGGGGGGGCGGGTTATAAAGGAGAACTTCATGATATATGTTTTAACTTAAATTATTAATTTTGAAAACTGTTTCAGTTTTTTAATTTTATATTTGAAATGTAAAACATTTTAAATCCCAAAAGTTAAAATTTTCCTAACTTGTAATACGTTTGTGTGTGTGTCCACAATAACTGCCAAATCACTTGTCTGAAATTAATATCTGCATGTGTGTAAAGCAGGCATAGGCTACTTTTTTCGAGAAGCGGGCCACTTGAGACATGGCTCATCCTCAGGCAGGCCGCAGGTACTAATTTAGGCGATTTTTGTGTTTTTATGTAGAGTTTATTTTATGAAGTTTTTCATGTTCATTTACTCCAGGAACTGTTATAATAAAAAAAAATTACATGTGTTTTAGTATATTAGTAGATACAAAATAAACTTACTTTATAAAATTTGAATTAACGTGATTTTCCTTGTGAAAGTAGGTGGGCCACTCAGAAAGCCGCGCGGACCGCATGCCCCTGACCGGTGTAAAGCATGCTCATTATGAATAAAAATTCAGAAAAGACCAGAATATATATATATAACAACAGTATTGCAGATATCTGTACTTGAATTTTATCTGTCACTGACAAATATTATTCTAAAGCAAAATGTAATTTCAAAAATCCAAAACGTTTAGTCTTGTTTACAGAAGATCTTTGTGTTCTTAAAAAAAAAAAGATGTTACTATGGCTCTTTATGATAAATTAAAAAAGAGTATTTAAAACACAAAAAAAACTTTAGTAGTATCATTTTTTTTGAAATGGATGTTATATTATTAACACTGACACACATGACGTAACAAAAAAAAAAAGCGTGATGTTAACGCCATCCGCGTGCGTAATTGCTCTGTTACTGATAAACTTTCCTAGCAATATCGTTAGTTCGCGTCAGTTTTAAGGTAGTAATCCGTATAAATACGTGCAACCTTTGGTCACCGTGTAGGCACTTTAGCAACCTCAATGACACCGCAAAAGCAATATGAAAATGTGACTCGCATCTGGGTTATCTAATGCGAAGTATTGTAGGCATCCTTACCTGAAAAATTCTGCATGTCGCATTTTCGGATTTAGACATCATCACAAGTCGACATTAATGAGATTAATAAAAAATATATTTGTTTCAGTAATTGAAATATATCTTATTGTTTCCTGACCGTTTTAAATTTTCCTGAATGTGCCTATAATAGATCGTGTATTAAAAAAAACATCATGTAACATTGTTTTTCATTTCTGTAATTGCTTGAAATTAATTAAATCGAGAAACCTGAATGAACGAGGTAACAAATTGACTACATTAATATTTATCAAATAGGACTAATTTATTTATTTTATTAATTATATATATGTATGTATGTATGTATGTAATTTTTTACTAATAAAAGCAATAACACGCTATAGTTTCAGTGGGAATAAAATTAAATATGTAAGATGTGATCGACGTCACACAAATCGCTTTCTTCCGTTCAGATTTGTAAACATCATTTTATGCTATGACGTTTTTAATGTTTCCGACTAATTTTATTAAGTAGAACGCATGATACCCAATAATTGAGACATTTCTGTTATTAACATTATATTTATTTTATATATATTTTTATTATAATAATAAAGCAACTTTACATGCGATATTATGATCCTGTTAATCCGTTAACCATTATCAGAGATGTTATTTACTTTCGTTGATCAGAACAAATAAATATTTATTGTTATTTTAAACTGAGTTATATTGTTATTGGTCATCTGAAAAAAAAAATAATAATATAAATAAAAAACGTAGGTGAAATAACGAAGGAAATATGCGCAGAGATACTTAGTGAGAACTGAGGTAGTTTGAAAGGACTTTTAAAAATGTCATTTTGACGTACTCCATTTATTTAATCATACCATCATTATTCAGAATTTTTGGATGATGTATATTTATTGACAGCAATGTTTATATAAATTTGTATTGGAAACCTATCATGTTTTGTTTTGTTTAATCCCCTGCGACCATCTCGGATCATACAGTCTTACCAATCCCCTGTCACCAATATGGCTTTAAAGTAAATATTTGGTGATGCGAAGAAATAGTCCAATGTCAGACAGCCAAGTCTACCCTGTTGCGTCACGAATCTTGGTGTTCAAACGTAACCCGCTCAAAACAATAAAATAATAACTTGGAATATTATTAACTCATTCATACGTACCTCTACAGGTACATTTCAAATTTCTCGTTTTATAACCCCTCATCAACAACAAACAAAAAACACAACCCCCTAAAAAAACAAAAACAAACGATAAAAGACAACAAACAACCAAATTAAAATAAAATAAATTAAATTAAATTAAAAATTAAATAATTAAAATTAAATAAAATAAAAAATACATATATATATATATATAGACATAAAAGAAAAAAGAAGAAATATACATTTTAATAGTTTATTGTTAGTTGATATGGAATATCAGAGTATTGATTAACTTAATATTATTATTATTTACTTGTGGTAGTGTTAGGTGTGTCGTTGATGCTGTTGATGTTCACTCTGATTTATACGATAAAACCACATATAATCAGGTAGTAAATTACGATACGTATCAATTCTGGGTGGAAAATGAAAAACACAACTTTAATAAACTTTAACTTTTGCATTATAAATACATATCCATGCATATATAGTTTATTTCTTTAGCTTGTTGGTTTATATTTTAAGGTATAATTCTAATTTGCTGATTTCAGTTCATGAGTAAATTTGATAAAAACGTTTGACTAATGCTTACCACCTTGTTTCACTGCGTTACATGTCAACCACTTAGTTTATTTTTTATTTCTTGAATTTTTAAAAATATAATCAGGCATATTTTACGCGAAATGACAGTGTATTTAGTATGTTTACTTAAACCAGAACTTATATTTCCCCCATCTACTTTCAAGAGTTATTACAATTATGTCACTCTTTAATGAAAAGAAAGTAGAAAAATAAGACTTCCGCTCATGTAAATTGGATAAACGTCAATCAAAAAACATTTTCAACCAATAGGATCATCTGAAGGTATCGGGAAGCTCCGCCCTTTAGTTGGATTTTGCATTCAGATTCACTGAGAACTTCTCCAAAAAATATTTTAATAAAATAAAATAAGAAAGGGACATCAATACAAAATATATATTTACAAACTTTAATTTATCCACTATAAATTGTATAACGATTAATTGAAATCCAGATAGAATGAATATTTTTAATTGTTGATTTCTTATCCCCACTATGAAACACGTTTTCTCCTATGTATCCATTTAGTTCAGCTTGGTCAACGCATGACCTCTTTGTGAAGAGTGTACGCCATAAGCAATCACGTCTTCAGACCAGTGCCAATTTCGCAGACTTTTTGGATCAGATATGGTTTAATTCATCATATATATATCGTGTTAGGTACATTAGGGTATCGAAGACTTTATTAGAGGACAGGAGGAATCTGTTCCATCCATTCAGAAGCAGTCTTTGTTTTTCCCTCCAAAATTCAACATGCCTCTTTTACGACGGCAACCATTTCATCCGGAAAAACCTTCATCTGACTTACGAGATGACGACGAGGTATTCTACTGTAAGATCACAAATGAAATATTTTCAGATTACGAGTAAGTATATTGGTTATTGTTGTATTTGTTTACTTTTACTTAGGTGACATGTGCCTAAGTTTTCGTCCGACTTTCTGTTGGCATGTCTGCTGATTACTATGTAGTCTAAGCAAGCACACCATCAATGAACGACCAGCGCCATTTTCTCGTAGATCCGATAATACTACGGTTGTTGAATTTCTACGTTTTCTCAATGAAAGGGTGAACTCTGAATCGTGAATATATATAAAAACAATCTTATGTTACATAATATAAATTAGACAGCCCCATGTATCGGCATGATTCACTATTATTTTATTATAAGTGATATGCTCGATAATATTACTTAATTATAATAGTTTTTAGTAAATAAATAAATATTCAAATTCAGATTTGTTGTTATTAATTTTCATAGCCATTAAACAGATATATAGCATGTTTGGTTTTGTGTGATTTTGAATGTTATTTATAAAATCTTAAAAGTAATGTGACAACCTTTTTATTTTAATTTTAATTATAGATAATTAAGAAAGCCATACATTTTACCATAGAATTTTTTTATTTAAAGAAAGGGTTATTTCTATACTATTATACTGAGTTGGTAACAGAATGTGTGTCCAGGAAATATAAAATTTGAATAAACAGAAATTGGTGAAAATTTTACATCACCCTTATAATATCTGTTAATAAGTATTTTGAATACGTTAGCAAAATGATTTCTTTAATTATTTTTTTTTTGTATTAAAATGCATTCAACATGACAAATAATTTAGTCCATTTCATTGTCACTTTCTTAATGAATCCATCACATTGCCTTATTTTATCCTCATTGGTCAGTGTTTTGTGCTGATGTAAAAATAATACGCAATTAATAATTTAGTATATCTTACATTTTCAGGCAGTTTTTTGAGCGCATTATTTTGTGCAATAGTTTGGTGTGGTCATGTGCCATTACAAACAAATCCGGGATGACCTACCAAGAGGCTCTGGAATGTGAAGAAAAGGCAAAAAGAAATCTTGCAACCTTTCCCAGATACTTGAAGTTACCTATTCTGTTCCTTGTTTCTCTGACTCACCGTCGTTGCTTGGGAGATTTGAATGATGATATTTTTGTCTATGCCAAAGATCGTTTCTTCATTGGAGAAGAAGTTGACGTACTTATTGGAAATGACAGGTCAGGAGCATAGTCTTTACTGTAGATTTTACCGATAAAATTGAGGTGTCTTAAATTATATACCAGTGCTGGAAGTATATATATATATATTTTTTTAACAAATTACACAAAAATGTATACATAATTATCTTAGTTACTTTGTCTTGAAAACTCTTAAGTTACTTGAATCTTCTAAACTATTTAAAATTTCATTATATTATTATATATTATTTTACTGTTATTATTTTTTTTTTAAACTGGGTAAATTGCCTCTGTTTCAGAAAAGTGTGTACAATTGTAAAGGTTGTTCCTCCCCCAGAACCTCTGGAGAATGGTGATGTTATTATTATTGACTGTGACAGTGACTCTTCTGAAAAAGCAAGGTATCTGTTTTAAATTTCATTGTTCCCTATCACAAAAGACACACACACACACACACACACACACACATATTCTTGGTTTTTCTACAGGGAGTGAGGATGAACATTTCCAGATATGAACATTTCCAGATATGAACATCCATCACAGAACTGACCATTTATATCAATTTCTAATATTTTTTTAAGACATAAATGCCTTTATATTCTGTTTCCAGTTAATTCTTAGTTAAAGGCTAAAATAAATACAGGCTACCATTTTTTCTTACTGTTCTGAATTATACTTTTCTGTCTAACAAAATGATTATATCATTAAGATGCATGCTGCTGCAACATTGTTTTCATATGACATAACCTAACCAGTGACCAGTTATGTTACTAAATTAACATAAATTATGGAAACTGATTAAAGATGCTGTGGTCAAGGTGGTGGATACTGCTGACACACTGGACACCACTGACATGGTGGTCATTGCTGAAATCAGCTCAATAATAGTCCCATTCAGAGTCTCAACCAGTATCATATTCACTGCCATTTAAAATCCCTTTGTCAGAATTTACGAACACACAAATACACACACTTGTATTCACTTTTATATGCATCTGTGTGTGTTTTGTGCTCATAAAAAAAATTGCAGTCAGAACAGTGGAATTAAATTGTTTGTAATAAAAATGTTACTTTGGCTTTAATTTTTAATCAGTTAATGAAGAAAGGAGTTAGGATATTAGTGATGAGAAATTTTATTTTATTTTATTAACACATTTTGGAAAGATTATATGAATATTTGAAAAATATTCTTAAAGGTTATCAATGTAATTAAAACACTGAAATTGTAATTAGTTTGTCTAGTCAGAATTTGAAGATAATGAATTTGAATAAAAACTGGGTCTTGTGTTACTGAAGGAGGTAATAAAACATATCTAAATTCTTATTTTTTCCATTTTAATAGTGTTTTTTCTTCTCTTTTTTTTCAGCACTGCAGGAAAATCTGAAAACTTTGGTTCGGATCCAACAAAGTTTCAGTATGTTGTACAGCAGGCTGGAAAGTCTGGAACTATTGTTGTTAAGGCCTCAAAAATAAGGTAAATATATAACACAACTCTGAGAATTAATGCAAAATGTTTAACTGATCAGATTATAGCACTGTAAAGTTAATTATTTTTCTTTATATTTTTTTTCTGCAGCTAGTCTGGACAGTGGGAATAATAATTTATATGTTCCCACCAGTCTGCTGCTTGCAGTGTTGCCATATCTTTCAGTTCTGTTTTGAACATTTACTTATCTTGTTTTAGTGGAGTTTTTTAAAACTAATATGGCATACTATGAACTGATAATGTATTTTGATTTTGGAACATTGGTACATTTTCTGTCTTTTTTTCAAATTTATTTGGAATAGAGTTTTATGAATATATATAGATACATTTTTATTTTATTTATAAAAGCCGAAAACGTGGTTTGTACACTAGAGACAAGAGCAAATTATTCCTGAAGTTCAATTGTGAACCTCAAAATGGCATTTGGCAAGTTAAAGTAAGTTAATATTAGTATTAGTAGTAATCTGTTACTTTGTTTTTCTTACTGTCATGGGACTGATAACTATTTTCCTTAGATAAAAACAACACAAGGAAGTGATATATTATTGCTTGTAATATATTTGACCATTTAACATGCCTAATAAACTTGTACAGTTGAAACCAAAAATGTCATTCTTACAAACAATACAACTGGACCAATACTACTTGTAAGAATCTGTTAATTTAACAGAAAACAATAATTTCCACAAATCATTTATAAATGTTGTGCTTATAAACACATTCTTTACCAAAAAACAACAACAATAGTATCATAATAACTATTAATAGTGTTGGTTGAATAACAAATAAATTATCATAATGATTACATCTAAATTGTAACTTGATGTTTGTATAAAAACAATTTAAAAACAGTTGAAACGTTATGGATTTTACAGATATATGTTCCTGAAATAATTCCCATTTTATTTTTCAAACTTTAGCCTGAAATTATTCGGAAGCTTAAATTGTCATCAGCTAAGTTCAGTGACTTTTTTGCTGGAGATTTTCCTGTTTTTGTTGTGTCTAAAGCGAGAAAGAAAGCTCCTGCTAAGACAATTCATACAAGTGAGCCAGAACCAAGCATTAGTCAGGAGAAAAAAAGGACAAAGAAAAAAGAGGAGAAGTTGAAAAAGAAAGGACACAGTGAGCAGCAATAGTTTATTTATTATTAATTAATTAATTTGAATTTTTGAATTTTTTTATTTATTTTTTTAAATATTTTATTTACCATGTTTTAATCTATATACTGTTGAATGAATAAAAAGATATATATCTATAAAATATAAATAAAAAATATATAATATTAGTAAAGTTTTGGTCATTTAAATAAATTTACTTTTCATCGTTATTCAAAATTAATACTGACTTTAAAACAGAAAGTAAAAAAAAATAATATAGGAAAAAAGAAAGAAGTATGAGTAAAATAAAAATAGAATTATATAATAAAATTGTTACAGAGTCCCCTGCTGAAGAACCAGCTGCTGAACCTCAGCTGACACCAGAAGAAAAAGCTATTCTTTTGGAAAAAATCAAACAAGAAAAAATGGCAGAAAAAATGGCTAAGAGAGAAGAATTGAGAAAAAAACTGGAAGAAGAAAGATTAAGAAGGAAAGAAGAAAAAGCTAAGGTATGTGAAGCTTTTTGTATTTTAAAAATAAATTTAATTTTTTTTTTACGCATGCTGCAAGTTCCATATTAATTTGAAAATGTCTAGGTGAAATAAAAAAAATATATATTAAAATGAGCGATTAAAAAGTGAAAAAGAGGATATTTATTTTTTTTACATTTGTCCACTAATCTATATTATGTCTCTGGACTAGGGGTAGTATTTCATTCATTATCTGTTTTAAAGAGGACTGAATCAAAATATACAAGAAACTAATATTTATTTTTATTTTTTATTCACTTAGGAACGTGAGAAACAGCGGGAAAAGAAACGTTTACAGATGGAAGTTCTAAGAGAATGGAATCGTCAGAGGGAAGACTTGGAATGTGATGACTTAAAAGTAAGTTACTTTGTATTAACACGATATCCATAATTCATGTTTATAACTATCTTAGCCATTTTATAGAATGGAATATTCTAATTAACTTTATAGATAGATATCATAATGGATGTTGATGTAAAATATAATGTTAAAATGGCTAAATTTTGAAATAATACCAGCTTAACATATTAAACTATTCTGATCTGAGCAGTAATTTGATTTGCAAACTTTGAATACATCTGATGGAATATTATATCTCAGCCTTATTGCATACTTCCAAACTTAATTTTTATTTTTTTATTTATTTATTTTTAATATTAGTTACATTGCAATATGTTACTGTTAATTTCAGCTTCTGCCAGAATTTTGTCCTGTAACAACAAGAGTTCCAGCTGAACTGTTTGGTGATGCAGTTATGGTTCTTGAATTTGTGCACATCTTTAAATCTACATTTGACTTTAAGCAGTTCTTCCCAAAAGGATTCACATGGGGTGACTTTTTAATCACTTTTGTTCTGTCATAGTTACACTTCAGTATTAAAATTACATCTTTATAAATACATGTAGTCTCCAAATGTGACTACTTAGATTTAAACACTGAATTAAGAAATAAAATTATTTACCTTCATTATTTTTAGAACCTGTTCACAAATATTTAACTTTAAATTAAACTGAAATTACATAGTGAAATGGCATTTTAAGCCTGGTTATGCAACTGGTATTTTTAGTAAAATTACCTAAGTGAAATACTAGGCTTAATTTAAGTTAGTGCAGTGTGCCTAGATAGCTCGACTAGTGTCAAAAGGCTGAAGTAAGTATGTCATCACTTTTTATTTTAGATGCACTATTAGCCTTTAGTTTTGGTGTTTGTTTATATATTTTTGAATTCAGAATTGAATTAATAGTTTTTAATTTCTTAACCGTGGATTCCATGATGTTTATTGTTTTTAATATGTCTCAGGAATGCTTGAGTCGGCGCTACTTGACCATGACGTTGATGGTCCACTCTGTGACCTTCTTCAGATGTTACTTCTTGCCATCTTCAACCTGCAGGAGGAGGAAGCAGAAGAAGTAGAGGAACTTGAACTCAGCAAGAATGACACTAGTGAGAAATTTAATGTTATTTATTAGAAATGAATTTTTTTTTTTTCTGTCTGCCAGTGTGCAGAGAATTAGAAAAGATTTCAGTGGATGTCATTTTTCTCTGTTTTCACTAGTAATTAACCTATTTTAATTCCATTTGTCAGCCATGACATAATTCTTTAAATTCTTTGAAGACTTTTTTGTTTTTGTTTTTTGCAAATATTAATATTTGATCAAAAATTAACAATTAATAAACATTACTATTTTCAAAATTGTTATTTTATTATGTTTTATATTTTTTTAATTGTTTTATTTTATTATTATTATTTTATATTTTTTTAATAATCTAGAATAAGTTAATATGTAAATGGAAAAATGTCAATGTTAATTAACTGTATTTTTAGGTGTTGAAACACTTGATGACACTCTGGAACAAGACTGGTCAACTAACCAGATGATCCATTCAGCCACCATGATGAGTCAGAACCCACAAGTCTTTCATGGTTAGTATAACATTATTTTATAAAACAACAGTATAAACATACTAATCAGACTTAATATTTATTATTAGTTATTTTAGTTTGAAACTTAATTTTTGTTTTTACTTTTTATTATTACGTTTCGATCTTATTATTCTTCTTTTTACTATTTTTATTTTTATTTTTATTTTATTTTATTTTATTTTATTTTATTTTATTTTATTTTATTTTATTTTATTTTATTTTATTTTATTCATTTATTTATTGCTGTTCTTTTATGTTTTTTTCCTGTCACGAGACGGCAAATCTTAATGACGTTTATTTTGTTAATTTTTTTCAGGAATGCCTTTGAAAGAAATGTTACTAGATCAGTTCACCGTAACAGAAATCCTGCGCATTCACATTCTTTCATCAGGAGCCCGAGCTGGTGCCAAAAATGCTCGTTTTCGATACCAGCAGAGAGGAGGCTACACTTCACTAGATGATGCTGGTCTGGCTTTGCGTTACGAGGAACCTGCAATTTTGAAAGCCTTAACTACAGACAACATATTTGACCTACCTGCAGGTAAATAAAACCTCTTTATTTGTTGGTTTTTGTTACCACATTGTTACAGTCTGATTCCTTATCATCCGGAATATCGAAATCCTAAAACCTCCTCAATCAAAATTTTTATCCCAGCAGCTGAAGTAGTAATATCTTAAAAGTTTTGGGATTGTTTTGTATACGAAAATATTATTTTCTACACAACATTTTTGAAAATATTTCAGCATAAAGAACCTGTTTGCTCTCTGTATAATCTCTGTATAAAATATAAATTCATGTTTAGACTTGTATCCTATTCTCAGGCTAGGTCCTTTTATTCCAAAATCCAAAACATTTCTGGTCCCAGGCATTTTGGATAAGGGATTCTCAACCTGTACTACTCTCACAAGAAAATAGTTCTGTAATATTTATTGCTATCATTACAACCAGCATTTATTAATTATAATGTTTTAACTGTTATTTCAGGCGACAAACTGAAAATTATCAACACTCTGGTGCAACAGATTATGTCATATGCTGCAACTCGAGACATTATTGAAGAAAGCTATGAGAAACTGCGACTGCTTAAATATGAACTTAAACAATTACAGTGGGCTGAACAAAGGCGAGAACGTGAAGAGGCACAGGCTAGGTTTGTAAATGTTATATAATATTTTATGTTATAATTCCACCGTTTTCAATGAAACTGATTTGTTTCCAAATTTAAATAAATTAATATTGCTAATACAAGGAAACATTCCTTGAGCTATTGATACAGGTTAACAATATTCACTTATGTGTACTAATTATTTCAGTATTTTATGTAAATATTCAAGAAAAACTGGTAATTGTTTTGGTTGTTCCACGTTTGTTTTTAACATTGATACTTTGTAAAAAAAAAAAATTCTGTTAGAATAAAGAATACATACTTTAATTTCAATTTTTAATTTTAGATACAGAAGAAAAATGGAAGAAAGACAAAGGGAACAGGAACGAAGACTACTGAAATTACAAGAACGTGAACAAAAATTGAAAGCTGAAGAAAACCAGTAAACTTTTATTTTCAGTGTGGAATTATAGATTTATTAACATAATATAAATTGTATGATGGACTGCTTATATCACATGATCTACATTTTAAACTGTTGCATTAAATAGCTGAATATTTTAGTGTTAATGCAATTTTAATATAAAAATCTTTTAAGAAAAATGAAACTTTTGATTGAAAGATATTCTCTCAGAATCCCATTTTTTGCTGTATTCATTTCTGCACATTTGCAGAAATATTATAATGTTAAATATGGCCACATAAAGGGTAACTGTTTTAAATTTTAAAAAAAACGACAACAAACTATTACTTTTCTTTTTGGTTTTTTATGGTAACATAAGGGGCTTATTTCCACCAATTTCAATTCTATAACTTTTTGCCAAATATCTCCTGAAAGCAGTGTTTTACATTAAAAGTTTGTTGTAAAGTTCTTTTATTATAATCTTTTCTCAGAAACAACACCAATGGAAATGGTAAGAAAATGAAAACATCAGTAGTGGATGGAGATCGAAACACACCAAGTCCTAGCATAATTGTGGATGATGAGTTAACTCCAGAAGAGAAAGAGGAAAGTAGGAAGAAAGAACAAGAAGAGGACGCCAAAAAGAAAGCTGTGTTTGAGAAAAAAGAACAAGAAATGATGTTGAAAATTCTCGAAAATCAAAGAAATAATGCAATATACCCAATCGGTCGTGATCGTATGTACAGACGATACTGGTTATTTCATTCCTTACCTGGACTGTTTGTTGAAGACAATGAGCTGTTTATCCCAGATGAGATGATTAATCCAGCACTGCCAGGTTCCACTAAAAATGAACCTGATGTTAAAAAAGAACCTAGCATTCCAGATTTAAATTCAGCTGATGAAAATAATACTAGTACTAGTAGCGACAAGGAGAATCAGGCACTTGACATAACCGAAGGCAAGGCAAAAAATTCCAGTACGGTAATTGTTCCAGTTTATTCAAGGCTAGAAGCTTTGAGAAACATAGATGAGGACATGATAGTGATTAGTGATTCAGAAAGTGATAGCCAGGGAATGAAGGAATTATCCCAAATGGTGGAACCGGTGGCAACCAAACGGGAAGTGGAATCTCCATTTCTAACACGTCACAGTGAAGTTACAAAACAGATTCGAAACAGACCATGTGCCAAATGGTTCTTCATCAGTAATTTTAATGTGGTTAATCAGCTCATGGACAGTTTGAATAGCCGAGGTTTTAGGGAAAGTAGTTTGAAACAAAATCTAATGGAAATGAAAACAGTCTTGTATAAACTTTTAAAGAACTGTCCCGTTGATGAACTGACATTGCCACCTGATGCTATAGAAGAGGCGCGAGTGAAAGCCCTTTCAATGACAAGAGGTATTCTTGGAAAGAAGGCAGCTATGGGAACAGTGAAGAATGATTCAGCTGAGGAGACACTGGAACTCAATCTCAGGGACACTTTGTTAGACTTGGAAGACAGGATTTATGCTGGAGCTCTAGGAATGGTTAAGGTAGCACTTCATTCTCTGAATTATTACAGGCGCACTGTTACTAGCATTCTCAGAAAACGGACCTTTTAATTTAATTTTTACCTAAATACGAGAAAATCATTAATTTAATTAAGAATTTTTTAGCTGTAGATATATTAATTTCAAGAAATAAATTTATTCTGATAAATATTAATAATTTTAGCTGAACCTGTGTAGTGTGTTAATAATCAGTTTAATCTTATTTTAGTGTGTAATTGTCACTTATTGCAGACTGACAATCGACTGCTGTGGAGAGAGACAATAGAGAGAGGAGGTTACAGCCCCTTGACTACAGATCCCCTTTTTTCAAATGAGAAAAATGGAATGTATGTTTTTATAGCAGAGCACACTGTTCTATTATTTACTCAAAATTATCTTTCAGTTAATAATATTGTCTTTTAATGGAGAAAAAAGATTTAATCAAAATTAATGTTTTTTTTTTTTTTATTTTTATTTTTTTTATTTTTAATTAAAAACTAAAGAAAAAATAAAATACAGAAAAAACAGGCACAGACAGTTGGAAAATATTAAATTTTAACAAGCAGAAAATGATCAAAACTGTACTGAACGTGATATTTAAACTTTTCCTGCTTTTAACAGTTTAGTTATGTTGTAGCATGTTTTTCATTGTCTATACCTTTCTGTTAACTGGTTTTTTTACAGAGAAGAAGATGGTGCTTCAAGTTCAGCAGCCTCTGAAGGTGTGGTCAAAGATTTGTCAAGAGCATTACTGCAGATTGCCAAGGGCATAGATGACAGGTTTTTGTTGTTGCCACTTGGTAAGAGCAGTTTCCTTCATTTTTTTCATACTGGCCTAAATTTTTATTTTTAACAACTAAATTCTATATAGTGTGTGTTTTAACAGCTAATTTTAGCAGCTTAATTAGATTTTCTGATAAATGTCACTTCGATGTGTTACATATAGTAAAATCAATATGAGAAAATGAGGAAAGTGTTAAACTGGTTTCATTTATTTTATTATCCTTTATGTAGGTGAGGATGCTGCTACAAAGAAAGCTAAACAAAAGGCTGTCCTGGTAGCTATTAAGGAGAAGGATAAGAAAATGAAAGCTAAGAGAGAAAAAGATAAAGTTAAGGAAGACGATAGTGAAGAAGGTTTGTTGCTCTCTAATTTGTTTTCTATAAAAGCCTTTTCATTTGACAAAATAAAAATCAAATTCCAAAGATGTCAGTCATGAAGCCTGTTAAACTGCCTACATTCGCACATATAAAACACTCACAAAATAAAAAAAATTGACTCTTATAAAATTGACTGTCACTTCAGCTACATGTGTTATTAATGCAATTAGGACATAATTTATGATTCAGGTTAACAGCAGAATATATTTCATGCTTCAGATTAAGTTCATTAACAGAGTTTAAAGATGTCTTTTGTAATTTACTGGAATTAACTAGACAATTTGAATTGATCTGTGTGTTACAGAAGAGAAACCAGAAGTGAAGACGAAAAGTCACAAGAAAATCTTTGATCGTTGGTCTGAGTCTCTCTTGTCATGTACAAGTCTTTCACAAGTTTTTCTGCACCTGGCTACATTTGAGAAGAGCGTGGCCTGGGCCAAGTCAGCACTACACGCCCGATGCTGTATCTGTCGCAGGAAAGGTGATGCGGAGAAAATGCTGCTTTGTGATGGATGTGACAAGGGTCACCATATGTATTGTTTAAAACCAAAACTTGACGTAAGAAATTTTAAAAAAATTTTTTATTTTAACACTTGTACATGTTTAGAACCTGAAACATGACAAATAGGGAAATACATAATAAGAAAGGCTTGAAACATCTCTATTTGTGTCAGTGTTGGGTTTTTTTAATCTGAATTTATATTACTAATTTATAATTAGATTATTAAATAAGACTTTCAGTTTATTATTATCACTAAAGATCATGTAAATCATAAACCTGTAATATATATGTTTATCACAAGAATATATAATATATAATCTACATTTTTGTTTGCTTTGTTAAAACAGAAAATTCCATCTGGAGATTGGTTTTGTATAAACTGTCGACCTAAAGAAGTAAAGAGAAGCCCAAGAAAAGATCGTCGCCGTACATTTAGCCAAGAGTCGTCTGCAGAAGAAGAAGATTCCTGTGAAGAAGATGAAGATAATGAGATGTATGTTACTGTTTTACTTGACTGAGAATAATTGAAATACTTGCTTTTTCACTTTTTGCAGCTCCGTTTTTACAGTGTTGGCCTGTATATTTATTCCTCCCTTTTAGCTATTTCCCATTTCCTCTGTTGTCTAGAGATGTGCATGTAAAAATACACATTGCCATGGCAGTAGTGGATTTCATTATTAAAATTTAAAATTTCGTTAATATCTTTATTAAGAGGGTAACAGAGAGGACATAAAACTAAGTTTAATAATGCTTCATACAGTGATTTATTTGAATGATTTCATAATTTAGTTTATTAGCAATATTTCATCTGCATTGTTAGCAGTAAAATTTCTCACCAAGTTGTTGGGTTTTTTACTTTAACATTTATATTTGATTTTAAGATTTTATCACCATGTTGTTGTTTTTCTTTAACATTTATTTGATTTTAAGATTTTATCACCATCTTGTTTTTGTTTTTTTCCTCTAACATTTATATTTGATTTTAGATCTGCAAACACAGAAAGTGAGTCAGAAGAGAATACCTCGTCCACTTCTAGATCTAGAGATTCATCTGATGATGAGGATGACGAGGATGATGACCATGACAACACATGTACGAAGTGTGGTAAAGCAGGAATGTTGTTGTGTTGTGATAGCTGTCCAGGTTCCTATCATCTCCATTGTGCTGACCCACAGCTCAAGAAAGTTCCACGAGGAAAGTGGCAATGTCATATTTGTTTAGGACTGCACAAACATGGCAAAATAAAAATTGGAAAAGGTATTACGATTGTTTGAAATTTGTTTTAATGAATTTTGAAAGAGTTGAAATTGCGTTTTATTTTATTTCTTTAATCATTGTATAATTGGATTTTTTTAAAGTTTCGTTTAATTCATAGCTAACACATGAAAGCTGTAAAATGTACAAAGAAAGTCATTTTAAATAACAGACAGATGAGTTACTAATGTTGCTTTACACACACACACACACACACACATACAAAATTTATAAATTCGAAATTTTGCCTGTGTACACTGCCAAATAATTTTATAAAATTCTATGCTGAGAACACAGACGTAATGCAGATTCAGGATGGGTTTGTGGCAGTGGATTGGTGGGGGGAGTTTGTTTTTGTAGGCAAATCATTTTTGAAATGTTTTATTTGCAGCACCTATGAAAAGGAAAGCTTCAAAGACATCTACCCCAAATTCCAGTCGCCCAGGTTCACGTAGAGAGAGTCCACGTGACAGTCCAGTACCCACCAGACCATCTTCTCGAAAACACGTAGATTCAGATGAAGACGGTTCACGCAACAAGAAAGCCAAAACTACCTCCAGATTATCTCAGGATTTTGTTTATGGTTGGTTTTTTTGTCAAATCAGTAGTATTAGATTTTTAGTTAAGCTCAAACTGAGCGTGTGCTTTGTCATTTTCAGCTTATCTTTTGGAATGAATCCAGAATGTTTCATCTGGAAAGGGTTTCTGATTTCTGAGTTTTCATGTGCTGTTTATAGGATGTTTTTACCTTATTAAAAAGAATTTGTACAATTTTACCTTAAAGTATGTATCATTTTTTTGTTACCTTCCGAAATATTTGGTATTTTCTTAAAAATTTAACTATTAAATTATTTCTTGACACAGAGTGAACATTTATGAAGTACTGAGATTAATTTTGTATCAGGAAACAGGAGTAGGATAAAATTTAGAATTTTCTTCTGTTTTAGAAAAAGATTCATCTCCTAAGTATGTAAGTAGTTTCCGTGGCAACACTGAAGTACAAAAGATAAAAATGTTAGAAGACATACTGCAGGAACTGATGAAGCATGATGATGCTTGGCCTTTCCTCAAACCTGTTAACAAAAAGGATGTAAGTAGCTGCTGAAGAATTGACTGCAAAGTATATCAGTTCATTTGCATTAATGATTTAAACACGCACACATTTCCAAAATTGTAATGCAAATTATTTTGTTTGATATTAAGTGTTTGGTACGTTGTTATAAGCAATTTCTAAGAATTAATTTAATTGTTCAGATTTTTCAGTTAATCTTCTGTTTTTCTTTTTGCATTTGATTATTAAACACTTGGCTGTCAAACAATGTTTTTTGTTTTCTTAGAAATTGTAAATTTTGTGCTACATTTAACTTAATTGCAAGAAACTTGGGATTTAAATATATATATATATATATATACATACATACACACACACACACACACACATATATATATATTATTTTTTTAATTTTGTTTGATTTTATGAACTGTATGCTACATTTAATTGCTGAAAGACTTGTTAAGAACGTGTTTTATTTTTTCAGTGCTTAATTATTTCCAAATTCTGTATATATTGCTTTGAAATGGTGAATTTTGGATTACAGTTGGTGATTCCAAGGTTTAAACTTAATTACTGATTTATTTCAGGTGCCTGATTACCACAAAGTGATCAACAAGCCAATGGATTTTTCTACAATAAGAAATAAAATGCACAAGTTTGCTTACTCTGAGCCCACTGCCATCATCAAAGACGTCAGACAGATCTTCATTAACTGCATTCAGTACAACAACCGCAAAACACCCGAGTACAAGTGTGGAGGAAACCTGTCGAAGCTGTTTGAGATGAAGCTGAAACAAATGGGATTGTCAGACTGTCATGATGTCACAGGACCTCCAGCCAAGAAATCAAAAAAATAATTGTTCTCTGTAATTTGTATTTTGACTTCTTTCCATTACTTTTAAAATGTTTTAGCTGGGGTGTTGTGGTTTTTTTTTTTTTTTTTTTTGGCATGTTCATTCTTTATTTGATTCTGAATGTTCATGTTGCAGGGTTGCTACAGTCACAATTGTTTGTACTCCATGTTCATGTTCAGATGAACAAGTTGGTTGTCTGATTTTTGATGAAAAAGCTGTGAGCAATGGAAAATATTTTTTGTTTTCTCTTTTTGTCTTGTCCTTGTTGTTGTTGTTTTTGTGTGTTTTTTTAAAAGAAATAGGTAGTTATTTTTGTAATTTCATATATAATAATTCCACATTCTTTTTTTTTTCTTCTTTTTCTTTTTTTAAAAATGTTTATAAGAATACATTTTTACTTTAAAAAAAAAAAAAAAAAAAGAAAAAAAAGAATGTAGGATGTTTCTTGCTGAAAGAATTGTTTTAAATTCTTGCAAATAATTAATCCACATATATCATTTCTAACTACTACAACAAAAAGTATTCATTAAAAACGTGTATACTGTTTAAAAGCTGGGTATTAAAGTTAACCACATATAATTTTATTCTGATATCTGTGAAGTTTATAAATACAGTTTTATATGTATTATATTTATTTTTCATCTATATTTAATGTCTAAATATAGTATAAGAATTGAGATAAATAAGATACTTCAGTTATACAGTATAGTCAACAACTTCACTTATGTTTCTGTTCCTTAAAGAAATATGAGTATATACTTGAATAGCGAGTGTTTTAAAAACATTCCGTCTATTATATTTAACACAAAAAGTGCTTTAATGTATTAACTGTTGAAAATGTTTAAAAGAAAAAAAATTATGTGATTTTTAAAATAGGAAACAATTTCTAGGAGTTTAATAAATTTTTAACGAAACAGTTATTTTTAAATAAAACCCTAAAAATAACTTATTTTATGTTAAAAATAGTGAAAAGGTATCATTTGTATTTAAAAGCTATGTGAAACAACATAGAAAAATTATACACAGGTGAGGTGATTTTTGTTTGTCAGATTTTTTCCTGCTAAATATTAAAATATAATAAAAGTATTCAAGAAAATTTCTTAAGACTTTTATAATGTGCAATCAGTAATATTTCAATTTTTATAGTGTCACTAATACACTAACAGTTTTCAGTTTTCTTTTTAATAAAAGTTGTCACAAGAACTGGAATAAATGTTCTGATTTCATCACTTAGGTTCATATTAAAAATGTTCAAACATACCTGAATATTTGAGTTGTTTTTGAATTAACTACTATTAAATGACTTTTTTTTATTATTATATATATTTTATTTTTTTCTGATACTTACTTTTTTAAATATAGTAATATTCATCAGATTTGTTAATATATCAATGGTGAAATGAACAAATACTCTAAATAGGTTTCCAGAAGATAGTTTTATTCATTACTGTGAAAATACAGAATAATATAAACTGAAGAATGCATGGATAATGGTTTCATGTGGTACAATTTCAGAGAGAAACAAAGACAAAAATCCCTGACAAAGTATTTGGAAATTTGGCAGTCATTTATTCAGTCTGAAAAACTGTATTTTAATATTTGTTTTTCCCAATACACAGAAAATTTAAGCAATGCTAAATGAAAAGTGCTGATTCCACTTAATGGATTACTCTTTATAGATTATTGGCTGCAGATCTTTATTATGTGTACTTTGTCTTTGATGAAGACCATGGATTATAGCAGCACTTTGTAAAATATATATAAAATTGTTACACAGCAAACATCATTTGGGTACTTAGCTGAAACGTTAATGTTTATCTCTCAGTATCAGTGTGTAAACAGCCATGGTATTTGACAAACGTTTAACAGTTGGCAGACTATTGAGAAAAGCTAAATTCGTTTGGATAAATCAGAGAACTGTGTTGGACCTTGTTAAGAAAAATCAACAAAATAACAAAGGCTTGGCATTTTCATCTAGATTTATTGAAAAAAAAACTAGATTCATATGCATAAAGTGTTGCAGATATAAAATAAATAATCAAAAACCAAAAATCACAGTTAGCTTTGTAAAACTGATTATTTTCTTTCAAAATGGCTGGTAGCTGCCCTCCAGAAAGAAGCTACTGATGCAGCAGCTGATGTTATCAGTCCTTCAGAAGTGGAATGCGTTGTTTCAGTGTTTGCCTGCCTCACAGAATGAGCCACAGTATACACAGTAGACGTAGCACCCATCCCACTACGAGTGGGTACGTTAATCTCGGGGTAGTCACTGGACACCCGCTCCCAGTCAGTTCCTATATCCAACTCGTCCTCGGTGACCACGTGCTCATCATCACTCTCTTCAGATATGCTGCCATCGGTTATGGACTGAATCATTGCTTCATTCACTTCAAAAGCATGCACGCTGAAAGAAAAGTTAAAACTAGATTAGGTAGAAATGTCTGAAGAGGTTACACTAACATGAAATGGAGTGTAACTCGTTTGCAGATTGATAATTGGTGGATCAAGTGGCATTCATTATTGCCTTTAAGTCAAAACAAGGAATAACCAACAACTTGTAATTTATATAAAATTCTGTTGAGATATCAGTAAATGTGCTGATGATTTTTGTATCTTTTTCTTCTTATTTTTTCAGTCATTTAAACAGAATTTGGTGTCACAGTTTAATATTCTGAAATATCAAAATAGCAATTAAAAACTAATAATATTCAATATAGTAAAAACTGGAACTGTCTTCCAAACAATAAACTATGTAACATCTGATTAAACTGATAGAAGTGATAAAGTAACAAAAAGAACAAAGTAATGTGAAACTGAAAATTGAAGAAAACTGGCTCACCGGCCTAATTTTGATGATCTAAGCAGCACCATTATGTTATGAAGAGAATGACGTGCAAGTAGTAGTCGAGGACTAACATTCTGAGAGAAACACAGATGGAGTATGTTGTGGTTTAAGCGGGACACGGCGCTAGATAGCTGCTTTTCTGTTAGGTCATCAAGACAGAATTCACTGCAAAACAGAATTATTACAGTATTTCAAACAGTTCATATAGTAGTTATCTCCAACACCAAATGACCTATTATTTTTATGTGCCAATATATATTCACTTATCATAATCAATACAAGTGTACCAATGCTTTCACTGACATACTTCTCAGCATTCATAGTAGGGGAACAAAAATCGTACAAATTAGGTTGAATTTATTTTGTAGAAATAATGACTTAAATAAAATCTCATCAATTAGTTCTAATGTTTATAGTTAGCTGAGGGAGGCCCTAATTGTCCCTAGAAGATGAGTTCTGTCCCCATGTAACTTGGCAGAACAATGGTGCCTGCAGTGCCACAATGTCCAGATATTGCGTTAGATTTAAACCCAACAGAACACTGCACCATGAGTAGCAGAACTTTCCAAAATGTGCAATATTTGATTGTTTCCATATGTCACCACTGTCAAGCTGTCATTTTTTTTGTGATGGTCATAACCTATACTAACATATTCCCCCACCCCTCTGTCAAATATAGATGTAAGTGTACATGCTTCAGATGGATGCCCAGAGATACTGTTTTGGATGTGTGCTTGTATCATTTCTACCAGTCTGTTTTATTAAACTTTGAAAATCAGCGTCAAGATTTTTTTGTTTGGTTTTTTTCAGTATGTTTGACTAACCTGTAACATAGTTTTCTGGGAGGACTGACATCCAGGATGTAGATAAGAACAGATACCAGCTGAGCTGTGTAACACAGAGCTGCACTGATAGTGTGACCAGCGTTACGCTTACCCGACTCGTGTTCTGGGGCAGAACCATTCTCACGGTTTTCTGCAGCTGAAGGAAGCCATTAGTTGAATATTACAGTTATTTATCATCTCTTTTAATCTGTCTTTATATTTTAGGTTTTAAAACGTAAAAAAAAAAAAAAAAAAAAAAAAGTAATTCTTTGTTCTCTTACTTTTATTTTTGAAGTGAATGACAATCAAAAGAATAAAAAAGACATTAAAATACTAACATGCTACATGCCATTCTACAGACCATTCATTAAAAAAAGGGCCATAAAATAGAAACTTAAAAAAAAATATATATATATATATATATATATATAAAACAAATGAAAAATAAATATATTCAGGATTGTTGTACGATGGTGATTTTATAAACGGTATTAAACACCTACCCCAGATGTTGTATGCAGTGTAATCGCCATTGCCTGGCAATGTGGCGTGTTCAACAATGCGGTGGCCGGTGTCACCAACCGTGTCGGTGTAGACCCAGTGGCCGTGCACAAGTGTTGTGTGACAGGCCTCCTGCAAGGCACTTTCAGTACTTAGATTAATGCTCTCTGTTTCACTGGAATAATGAATTTATAGAAGTATAAATATTAAATTATGCATCATTTACATGTTCAGATCCATTTTCATCCTTTTGCTTCATAAATGAATAGTTCTCATTAGGAAAAGCAGCTAAGTAACTAGTCAGGCTTATGGTGTCAAACAGTTTAAACTGAATTTAACCCCAAAAATTATATATATATATATGTATATAAAATTTTGGCTCCTCAAATTACTATATAAAAAATATTAATATATCAAATTACTACATAAATATAATTTTAATCCATAAAAATTAATCAAATAAAATTTCTGTTTTTCAAATTACTGTATGAATAAAATTTCAGTTCTTAAAATTACTGTGTAAATGATATTTTACTTTTTAAATTAATATATATATATATATATTTATCTATGCAAGTATTAACACATGTAATTAATTAATACATATATGTATCATACCTTCTTGGTTGAATTTCTTCTATGGGGAATATGTACTGAACCAATGCATCAACAAGGAATCGTCGTTTAGCTGCCAAATTGTCTTGTACTGTAGACGCTTCATCCTGTCTTTTGGCAGCAGTATTAGTGATGTTATCAATGAACATCTTTAATTTTAGCCATTTTGTCACTATGCCGAGCTGAACTTTGTTGTTTCAAGGCATTATCTTTTCTTGCTTTTTCAATATGTTTTCTGTCTGAAATAATATTTTTTTCTTTCTTTAAATGAATTAAATATACATTTGTTTCAAAAATAGTTTATTCAAGTTATATCATTTGTAAAGCATTAATGAAACTGTGTCTCTTCATTTAAATGAAAATTAAAAATAAATGCTTTAAATGTGATTGTAACTTTCATACTGGATGTAGTAGTAAATTAACAAATAACATAGAACTGTAATGTTCACTAAAACAAAAATATTTATACTTTAAATACCATTAGTATAAATATGTAAACTCAAATAATGGGATAATTTGGTACTTTGGGAGATAGGACAAAAAATTACCTTCTTGAGCATATGTTTTTAAAGTATTTATGTATTGCTTAAGGGTTTCCACTTTTTTCTTGCATTCTTCAATTTGAGTTTGCTAAAATAAAATAATTTATATTCATCTCAGTTTTAAGTTAATACAACAACATTTCTGAAAAAATACAGTATAAAATCATCTTTTTGTTTTTGGTTCAATATGTCACCAGTAACAACAACAAAACCTTTAATAAAGTAAATACAAAAAATATATATATATATAAAAAAAAAAAAAATTATAATAACAATAATCATATAAACAAAAACTACAATGCATATTTATACAATTATATACTGTATTCTCTTGCAAAGAAATTCAAACAAATCACTCTGATTATCTGAATTAAAGATGTTAAACATGTTATACAAAATATTTTATGTATATAAAGCCATAAACATTTCATAAGAATGTTGAACAAGTTTGCACCAGGTCTTTTATTTGTGTGTGTGTGTGTGTGTGTGTGTGCAAAATTACCTTTTTTGCTTTATTATGCAGAGAACGAACTGACTTTTCAATCCTAAAAAATTAAATTAAACTGATTATATTATTTTAAAAAGGTTTAAAAATAAAATACATTTTTCTACAAAAGTAACTTTGTAAGCTAGGATTACAGAGACACTAAAATTCAGTTTAAGTTTGTCAGTCACTTAGTGAAAATTAACAAATGCATGCAAAATAATTATTATAACTTTATTGTTGAAAGTGAAAATAAATAAATAAATTCTCTTTCCTATACACGGCTACTGTGACATTACGGATTTACGCATCTAGTATTTTCCAGTATTCTGCCATAAATACTGTGAAAACAAAATGTTTAGATAAATTTATTATTTTAATTAACGTTTAACGGTTTATTGTATATTTGAATTTTTCTCCATCGTTTGTACTTTAGCTGATCACAAAGACAATATATTCCGGTTTTCACAATCAATCAAACAAAGAGCGTTAATGCGTGGGTGCGTTTGTTTAAACGTCACTGCTATTTTTAGAAAGTGTGTCAAATTACTTGTTTTTAATCTAAAAAAACAAAAACGAAAAAAAAAAAACAAACCTTTCTTGTAATTTCAACTTTTCTTTTTCTTGTAACTCCCATTTTTCTTTTTTCTGTGCGTATCTGAAATATTAATAATTTGGAATGGTTTGTATTCGATCTACGTATATGCATTTTAAATATATAGTGTAACATAAGATGTAGGACAGTGCGCAATATTCGGTTAATAGAGTAAACCTACCTCTCTGGAAATTTGGATGTTGAATGTTCAAATACTCCTTCGTTAACGCATGTTGTACAGTAAAACGGGCGTTTAGCTGATGTACAAAGCGGGCACCGCTCTACCGCAACTCGGAGCTCAGCAGAACTTTCACATGACGAATATACATGGAAGTCGATGGGAGCAAGACTGCTTTCACAACTGGAAGCAGCCATTACATCACATCGACAGTTTTTGTTTACTACAAAGTATTGTGGGATAGCCAGCTGATTTGCGTAAACAAAAGAGTTACCTCCCTTCATATAAGCAGGGGCGAAAAGAGGTTACGACTACTGGTCGCGAGCTGTTAAATACAAAAGATTTTCACTGAATTAATGTATTAAATAGTTTAATTTTATGTTTGCAAGTAATTAAAAACCAGTTTAAAATACCGTATAACAAGTAAATTTTCTTTAATGATAGTTAATTCTATGTTAATTCTATGTTAATCGTTTAATTTATAATAAATAAATAATGAAATGATACTGTTTTGAAGAAATTTAAAAAAAAAAATGTTGAATTATGTTTAAAGAATATTTGTAGAGATTAATTATATAGTGTATTACGGTCTTTTTCTGAGACTCTTGATCTTACAACCACAGAGTTGCCTTCTCTTCTGGAAGCAGCCTCTAGAGATTCAAAGAAATAAAACGAGAGAGAGAGAGAGAGAGAGAGAGAGAGAGAGAGAGAGAGAGAGAGAGAGAGAGAGAGAGAGAGAGAGAGAGAGAGAGAGATTACGAACATTTTAAAACACATCCATCAAAATTGTTTACCACTGTAGACAAATGTATCGCTTTTGGCAAACACAGCCGATTCAGAATTATATAGCTAAAGTCGTTTTCGGTCAGAAGGCTTGGAACCATAATAATATATGCAGTTCTTAGTCCGTACAAGTAATATTCTAAACATGCACACAATTTTCAGCGATTTAGACATACAACAAAAGTTATTTTAACGATTTCGGTATGACAGGCAATTGGATTCAATTAACAGATAACATCAAAAAGGTTAAATCCAATACAGAAGTTTCAGATTTACTTATATTTTGTAGACGTTGAGGATTCGTAATGCTACTTTCACAGAGCTCATCTCATTTAGAATATTCGAGAACCCAGCATCCAGGTTAAACAGTTATTGACTAGATGAGATTTATAATTTTGTTACATATTTATTTTACGAAAGACAAATTGCCTCTTGCCTTACACTATCTAACCATGATGTCATAATGAAATATCACACACAGTTCTGCAACTCATGTATTAATTTGATATCCGACAAAACGTCAGAATTACACAAGTAAGACATTTTAGTGGTATCAGTCTACTTAGTTGTCTGTTTAACAAAGAACTATGGAATATGAAATTATATTACAACTGGAATTAAAACGAATTTAAAATGATAAATATTTTAATTGAGTGACTTAGTTAAATTTCATTTTAGTAATTACTATGGACTATAACATAATCATTCAATGCTATTCTTAGGAAAGGAGTACATAATTATAGCTAATGTAAAAACTAATGAGTTCTACATACCAAAGTAATAAAAAAATTAAGCGTCTATACTTTTTTTTTCTTCCTTCTTCTTTTAAATCTTATAATAATAATAATAATAATAATAATAATAATAATAATAATAATAATAATATTATTATTATTATTATTATTATTATTATTATTATTATTATTATTATGTTTCAAAATCGAATATTTTAACACCATAACATAAACAAATCTTAAAACTACAAATAAGGGTAAAAAAAGATTAGGACAAATTGTCCTTACAACTTCAAAAAAGAAATATATTAATCCAATAAAAGAAGGAAAGAGAACAAAACAAATATGTGTGTGTGCACGCGCGCGCGCGCGTTTTCGTAAGTTATGGTAAAATAAAAAAAAAAAACCACTTATTACGAACAGATGCTTCATTTTAAAAAAATTAATGTCATAATGATTCCTAAGGAAACGATGATGCTTTTCTCGATGTTTAAAATACCGCTGTGGTCAAACGAACAAACAGTCCTCCAAAAATATTTGTTTGTTCCAGATTTTATTTATTATTTAAGGAGACTGTCATCGATAAAACAAAGAATGCAACAAAATAACATTGTTATAAAATATTTGAACGCCGTCATTTTACCCCTTTACGTTTAGAGTCTGAAACAGTCCGATAGCAGAATTTGTTTCTGTTCGATAAATCTGTTCCTTGTTGTTTACGTTTATTATGAAAGACAAACAAATATTCCTACCCATAAAGTATACGCGACCCCCACCCATAGTCTGCCGAGGCCCACCCATGAAATGTGTAAAAAAAAAAAATAAAAAAAATAGTCCGACGATGTGAAATTTAGTTCCCAGAATGCAGGAAGATGCAGCTCCTGTTTTCTGGATATAAAATAATTTCGGAGTGGCATGTCCCCGGACCCACTAGCTACTCCAGCCATTTGGGCCGTCGCGTACCCCCACCCCCACCCAAAATAATTCTGCTTCCGGGCCAGCTTCGCCTATATATTCATTGTTAATCAGTGGTGTCCACAGTACATTTAACTGTTCACGTTTTAAAAACATAATAATTAAAACAAACAAAATAATAATAATAATCTGGCAGTAGGTCCTGGACGTACATCACATTATATTTACGCATGCACGTGTGTGTTTATAACCATTCTTCCATCCATCAATCCACTCACCCACCAACCTCTCTCTCTCTCTGTCTCCCTATCTATCTATCTATCTATGTATTCATCTTATCTAATGGATACATTCTTCCCCCAACAAATGCAAAGCCATATTAACAGCACTGACAAAGCAATGCACTGGGGCTCCTACATATATAGTTACGAAACAATTAACTGGCACCAAGCCATAGAATACAGAGACTGCATTTTGTTTCAAAATCGAATATAGCTGTACAATCAGGACAACAGCTGTACACGTAAAGTCTTTGGAATTACACACAAATTGGTATTTTAAAAATGAATTATAATTTCACATCTTCTCATGTCCAGCTGTGCTGTTTTCTTTGTTTTACCATGAATCACCTGACATATTCTCAGTCTAATAATCAAGTCAGAGAAAAATATTCTATCCAAGCAGATTAAAATGATAAAATATAACTTTAAACCTATAAAACCAGAATTAATATTAATCAAATAAACAAATTTATAATAATAATAATAATAATAATAATAATAATAATAATAAATGCAATAAAAAATAATTTAAAAAGTTAGGTTAGTTAAGATAAAATAAAAATAAAAAGACAATTTAAATGAAGGGCATCATGGACGAATTCTCTTATTCAGACGTGCACGTGATAGACCAAATAGAAGTTTGCATTTAAATCTCAGACGTAATTGGATGACTCGCACAGTTTGTTATTTACTCGCTAGCTTGGCAGACATCTTTAACATTTTGGAACGTTTACGTCGAAATACTCCTAAATTGTGTGTGTGTCACGATCTGCGCTTTTTGTCTCGATTAATACCGAGCCGAGCCGAACCCAGACGAATCTTCCCGAAGTCCTTCTGCATACAACGTCTCTAAAACGTCCTATAGTCGATAGTCAGTGAGAGGTCCGGCTCAGTTAATTTCAGTTCTATTTGTTCTAGGGGTGGCCAAAGCTGGTGACAATCCCCGAACAAGCAGTAGCTAAATTCCGTCCTAAATTACTCCTTCGTTTGAGAGCATCTGCAAAGACAGTTTTAGGAAATAACAACAGTGACAACATGCGCACGCCTTTAGAAAATTGAGAAGAATTGGAAGAAAATACTTTCAGGAAATTATTTTAAATTATTAACATAAATAGTGGACGATTTGATAAAAAGATGGTGGGAATTCGAAGGATATTTTCTTTTTCTGGTTTTGTGATTTTTATATTAAAGGTAGGTTTTAAGCTGTTTTTTTTTTTTTTTTTTTGTAGAACGATAAAGAAAATGCGAAATTATTTCGACTAATATTTAGCAAATAGACTCTGGACTACGTTTACATTCTGAAATTTATTTCGATAATAAAATCATAGCTTCATAACAATAATTATTAAAACCAAAATATCTTATTACTTTTTATGTATATCTTGAAAATAGTTTAATAACTGAACTCTAACAATTTTAAAATTTAATGCTCTTCTTTTTCTTTATAAAAGTGCTTCTAGATAATGTTATATATAAAGTTTATTCAAGTTAGTATAAAATTAAATACAAAGTATAGTATGTATAATTTATTTATTTATCTCTCGGTATATTTAGTTAAAACGCTTAATACTTAAAAGTGATCCCTTTTGTTTTCTTAATAAGGAATAAATATATAGATATATATCTTAGTATTTTAAATAAAATATTGTTTGACTCTGCTGTGTTTTTTTTTTTTCTTTCTTTCTTTCCTTTTTCTTTTATCCATTTTATTTCAGATTTTGTGTGCTGTGAAATCAGACTTCGTGTTAGACATGGATATTAGTGAGTTCGTTCAGCAGCAGTCAGATCTTGTGAAAACGACAGTGTGTTCTGCAGTGCAAAGTCAGAGATGTACAGGCTTGCTAGAGACTTGTCTTGATGAATATCTGAAACATGGCAACTCTGAGAACGACAGAGAATGTTCCCTAGGATCACAGTCTTTGCCTATTACAGGTAAGTTTAAACATTTTATTTTTTATTTTTTTTTATTTACTTATTTATTTGTTGATCTATTGCTGTTGTTGTTGTTGTTGTTATTGTTATTATTATTATTGAAATAATAATATTTTATACAACAGCAGATCAATATTTTTAGTGTTACAGATGATGAATAATTTTAGTAAACAAGTTTTTCTTCGTGCCTACCAGTTCTTATGAACCCAAGCCATTCGTGTCAGTTTGCTTCAGTCAACGTACAAAACTGAAATATTTCTATCCTCATTTGATCCTTTTTCTTTGATATATTATTCTACCAAGACTTATTTACGCCAAGATCACCGTTCATTAAAAAGTTTCAAAATAACGTTATTTTTATTATTATCCTATTTTCAATGAAATGTGTTTGCTTTTAACCACATTATTACACAAGTTTTCGCAACTGTTGGATGCGGCTTTCACCAAAACTTGTATCAACACGTTCTGTAGTCATTTTAGAAATTCAAATTCTAGAACATGTATAATGTGTGTATCGAGAGAATTTCTGAATGTATTTCACATTATTTTTCTTTCATATTTTTGAATGTGTTTAAATTTAATTCTAGAGGCGTATCGTCGTTGCTGAAAAAATAAGGATATTTTATTTTTCTTCTGAAACGCTTTTAACGTTTTAAACTTGAAAGAGTCATTCCTGTAAAACTTTACGTCGACTGTCACATTACGGAAACACATTTTGACGAAAAAAATAAGTTTTCCTGTTTGTTATACTGTTAAAAATAAAGAAGAGTTCATATAATTATTTTTCAACACACACACACACACACACACACACACACACACACACACACACACAATAAAAATAATAAAAAAAAAAAAATATATATATATTACTAATTCTTTTTACATAGTACATTAATTAAGATCTTAGAGGCTGAGATCTTAGAGGGGTACTTTACTTACTTTTAAGGTTCTCTGTCTTGTTATCTAAAATTTAGATTTTACAAAACTAAAACTTATTGCTGAAACCAAAAAACTGTTGTATTTATCTGTAACTTCCATTACACACTCACAAAGACATCACTTTCTTTATTTTACACTGCAAACCACGCGCAGTGTCATATCTTTTTAAGCGAAAGCCGATTTGCCCCAAAACACTTCGCTAAAAACAAAAACATATAAGAATAGAAAAAGAACCAAAAAACTATGTAACATTTTTTAAGCATAGACTAAATATATACGACAAACAGTTATTATAAATCTGTCCGTGAGAATGCGTCTTAAGATGATGCTTAGTACTGGACCGTGTTTTAGCCTCTCATACTATACTGTGTACGATGTATTTTTGTCGCCAAGTCGTCAAATAACAGCATGGTGTCACGTACATACATGACTAGGGAGCCAGTCTAGTGACAATAACGTCTCTTAGTTTTCTCTGTGCACTAAGACTACTGAATACTACAGAGCTTTAAAACAATACGTGACCTAAGCAGAGTATCTGGGAGGTCAGTCAGTGTCTGAATATTTATTGCGTTCTAAAATTTAGACAGATTTAATTGTAACCAAAATGCAACATTTAAAAAAATATGCATATCGCTAATATCTCTAAAGTTGCAACAAAAATATTATTCATCTTGATAATATATCAAATTTTGTTTTGAATTTTCACTATTAAATTGTACTTACGTTACCATGAACAAAGAGCAGCTTTGACTTAAGTTGCAATAAAAGTTATCGTTTTATTTGTTACTTCTCACCAACCTTTGCTGATAATAATAGATGAATAGAAGATGACGATTTCTTGACATCATTTCATAACCACAAACGTAATACTATATTAATGTCTCCTGTAAATATCTCTCTCTCTCTCTCTCTCTCTCTCTCTCTCTCTCTCTCTCTCTCTCTCTCTCTGTGTATACATATGAGTAGTGTGTATGTGTATGTGTGAACAAGTATATATATATATATATACAGCTATCTATCTATCTCTCTAACTGTCTACCTTTCCATTTATTATATTTCATTACTATTTCCTAAAAGGAAGAGTAAACTTTTAAAATAATTAAATACATTTTCTCCATTGTTTTAAAACCGTATTTATGCTGGATTAACATTTTACGTAAGAACTATTATTTTCTCACCTTTGTGTATCTTCCGGGCAGATTTGGTTTACGTGACTGGATTAAAACAAGCATAAAAAACAAAACAAAAAACAAACGAAAAAAACAACAATACTATGTGACAAATGTTTCAAAAGGATGATAATTCTGAGACAATATCATAACACAAGTGTGGAGTTGTCAAGGACCATGTTCAAACTCAGTGGAGTTGTCGATGATCTTTCTGTATGTTTTTCTTAGATTATTATGATTACGTTGGCTCACTTCTTATTCCGTTTAAACCCACAAACTAAATATTCAATATTTACCTGTATTCGATATTGTAAAACTTATTATTAGATTAAAGCCAATTTTTTAAAATAAAAATGTGTGTGTGTGTCTTTAAATTGAATAACTTCCTGAGATATTACACTGGAAACATAACTAATAATAATAATAAAAAAAAAAAAATAAATAGAAATACGAGGGAAATATTTCAAACGATCAAATCTGAAAAAGATTCGAAGATTAACATTTTTCCTTATTTTTAATGCATAAAATATCAGTTGCAGAATTATGTACAGACATATTCATCTTGATTTTTATATTTAGCGTTTTACTGAATATTTTTCTTGCAAATAAACCGTGTAGGCATTTTATTGTCTTTATTCAAGAATTTCGGAAAACTGTGAATGTTCTTACTATTCTGTACACTGACGTTTTAGACCCAAAGTTGCTAGACAAAGTACAACAGTGCTGTTGTTACGTATTCTGTCCAGTTTTCTTCTACTTGTTTTCTCAGAGTAAAGCTGAAGGATTTTTGTTTCAGTCTAAGCGACTGAAGTGTTCAGCATCAGTGGCAGACTTCTGTCTGTAGGACGTAACAGACGTTCTTCCGTTCAAGGTCTCCTGAAAGACAAACTGATCTGATTTTAAACTGAATGACGTTAATTCTGACGTTTTCTAATGAATGTTTAGTCAGCAAACAAACGAGACATAACAGCATTAAAATTATTATTATTATTGTTATTATTATTATTATTATTTATTATTATGTTGTTATTATTATTTGTTATTTATTATTATGGTTGTAGTCGTTATTGTGTTTATCATTAATTTAGTTTAAGTTATTTTGTTGGTTTCTTTTTATAGAAAATATAAATATTTCTTATAGTTTTATTGTGATATAAACTCAAAACGGATTAAAATAAAATTTAAAAATATATATATTTAACTAATTACTATATTTTTATATATAGTACCTTTCAGTTTTAATGTATACTATTTCTAACATTTCAAATACTGAAAACCCCAACAAAATAACGTTCTTCTTCTTCTTGTAAGTTAGATTCATTTCAGTTCCTTCCATGGGGAAAAGTGACTACACCCATCTATGTGTCACACACTGTCACGTGTAAAACAGTGTCACACTGAGGAAGATTTAAATGTCAGGAAAAGAAAACCATGTGACATTTCACAGATTTAGAATGTAGTCAGTCGTTACGAAAAACAAATAGTGGAGGGTATATCGTAAAAATAAGCACGACACTTAACATATATAATGTATACATATGTTCTTTCTTTTACCAAGTTATATTTAATTAAAATTGCAATTACATACAAGAGAGAGAGAGAGAGAGAGAGAGAGAGAGAGAGAGAGAGAGAGAGAGTTAAAAACGAGAGAGAGAGGAACATAAAAATATTGTATTCATTGCAAAACATAATTCTACGACTACTACTACTACTACTACTACTACTACTAATAATAATAATAATAATATTTTAAAGATATTTAGTAATTAACAAACACGAAGACTCTGTTTCTCTGTTTTAAATGTTGACATACCTCTTCCTTTTCGACCATATCTCAAACGTTACCCGTACATTCTTTCAGTGTTTGTCTGTTTGTTTATTTATTTATTTATTTATTTATTTATTTATTTTTTATTATTATTATTATTATTATTATTATTATTATTATTATTATTATTATTAAAAATATAATACCTTGTTACTACTGAATTTCAAAACATATCTACGGAGACATAATTTTAAAAGTAAATTTATTCTAAATCAGTATCTGCTTTGAATATACAAAAGGTTCGTTTGAATATACAAAAGAAATGTCTGTGTCGTAGAATCGTGTAAATAAAATTCTACAAGAATAATGAGTACATTTAACACCAAAACAGACACATTTCTCTTGTTTTTTATCTGCCATTTGTCTATTGTAGACCAAATGAGTTATTTATAAATACGGAATACATTTTTACCGTTCCTGTGTGTTGCTTTAGTTGGTTCTTGTACGCAATGCAGCCATCATCAGTTGTCACAAAGCAAACACAGAAGTCAGGACTCCTTGGTTTACACTGTCTGATAATTCGGTTACAAACATCTCCAAAGAGAATCGAATGGAGGATTTATTTCCGCGTTTATTTGCATCTGTTTACTTTGTAAAGAAAGAGAAAAACAAAAAGAAGAATTCTACGGACGTTTTTTTTTTTTTTTTTTTTCTAGACTCAATAATAGAACATTTATGAACTGCATATTTTTATACTTTTGTAGTTTTTGTTGAACAGATTTATAAATTTGTTAAATAAAAGAATGTAAATGTTGTTTTTATACAATATTTTTAGCCTTTTGAATTGAATAAAAATCATTACATATCACGCCGAACCGTTATTACAGTTAGTGTAGATGTTGTTGATATTATTATTTTGTTGTTCTGGTGGTGATTATAATTTGATATGTTTTATATTATCATTTTCTTTTTTTCTTCAAAACAGATTTAACAGAAGTATTCGAAGAGGTTCCAGATGATAGTTTGCAGACTGAATTTACAGTTCCTGGGCCAGTTAGAGTAAGTAACTTATAGATTGTGTATGTGTGTTTATATTTGTGAGTGAAAACGATTATGATCGTGGAATTAATACGGCTAAACTGTACTGAAAACTGAACGTACGATAGAACGAAGACACTATCAAGTGAATACCTTCTACACCGTCATTATGTAGTCGTTAATTGTATTCCGTCATGAATAAATGCGTAATTAAATTAGAAATGGATATTGTCAATTTAATACTATAAACTTTAAATGTTAAGAATATTTCCATCATTGTCAAATTTATCTTCATCACGTCATTATATATTTATTTTGATACATACACGTTTGTCCTGATTATTTGCTGCAGTTCTGTTCTTCATTTTGCTGTATACGCCACGGAATGATCTTTGCTAATACGAAAGAGTTTAGAAGCAATGATGGTAACCTTTGTTTTTTAAAAATTCTAAATTTCGTCCCTACGTGTTACATTCTGCTGCGTGGTTATTACGCTGCTCTCCCCAAACGCTAAACTTCAGGAGTGAATTTACGTAATTACTGTCGTAAACAGTTTAACTCGCCATGCTAAGTCACTAATCCAGGAGCTAACGTCAAGGTCACTACGTCATACGTTAAGTTTAAGGAGCGCGCATTTGGGATAAACAAACTGTGGAGTGAGACCGAATCAACTAGGATTAGCCAAGTTTTTGGAAGAATTTTGAAAGTATCCTCGTACTTTGCAAAAACCAGAATTTATCTGTAGAAGCATGTTCTTAATTACGTGCTGTCTGAAACCGTGTTTAGAATTATTTTGTGCGTTGTTCTTAAAATCAAGCCTAACCTAATTATATCAGGTAATTTGTTTTTAGATTTTCAAGTTATGCACATTTTAAACTGTTGTATGCAAATATCAAACAATTCATTAGCCTTGTTTTTATTCCCTTTATTTCTTTAAATTATATAACGTATTTTTATATCAGTTTAAAACACAGAGTTCAGTTATCGAGGAGATAAAACAGTTCATATTTTAATACTGTTCGATTATTACAATCACACCAACACATTTTATATTAACTCTTATTAAATGTTAAACCCGATTTTGTAATGATAGTACAAAAAAAAAATTCCATTGAAACTAATCTATGCGATAATCTATAATTACCTTTTTAGTAAACAGAAAACTATTTGTAATTGCTTTTACTAAATCTATCGAAAGTATTGCACAGGTAATTAGGCAGAACAGAATCGAATAATCGAACCGTCTGTTACTCCTGACTTTTACTGTTAGTCTCATCTCTGCCTCGGCTGATTAAAGAAAATGTTCATTCATGTTAATGACTAGATTTAACCATTTACTTACATATATTTATAAAATTAGGCTTTCGTCACTGAAATAATATTTTGTTGTTTAAAAGACAACTGCTATGACATTAGCCTACCTATTCATGTACGAACGCGGCAATGAAAAAACTACAGTTAAAATTTAAAAAAAAAAAAAAAAAAAAAACATGTCCAGGGAAAAAGAAAAAATGTTAAAACTAGAAACAAACTAAAAATAGGATTCGCTAGGGAGTATATATAATATTTATCTATTTCTTCTTACGTACGAAGAAGAATATTTTAATTTCGTATTATAAATAAATAAATAAATAAATAACAATAAACATAATCATATATATATATAGGTTATTTTTTTAATCATTTCATAGCATATACTAATAAAACTTTCACTTCTCATGATAGCATAAATCATATTAGTTATTTTGCGATAATAATAATAATATAAACAACAAGAAGAACAATAAAGGTAATTATATAAACGAAGATGATGATTATGATGAGGTTATAAAGTAAATTAACAAAAAGAAGAAAAATCATCTCGACTGATAAAATAAAAAAATAAAAATAAAAAAAAAAAAAAAAACAGAAAAAGAAAAAAGAAAAAATTTGAGATCCTGTTTGCTATTCACCACACACATCACAAAGAAGCTGCACCTCAAACGCTTGCTGTAGTTTACTGAGCTTGAATAATGAGAAGCAAACAAATCCGGGTTCATTACAAACAACCTAGTCCTAGCTATGATGCTCAAACAGATAAAAACAACACCTGTTACTGTATCCTCATTCCTGTACACGTTTCTGAAAATACGTTAAGCTTTCTTTGTATGTTACGTGTAGGACAGAGATCACAGTCAACTCGTTTTGCAAATGGAAACATGAAAAGACACATTGGGAATATTGCGTTATGTAATATTTGAAGCAAATTTAATAAGACCAAGTAGATTTTTCCTTGTATGTTCGAGTGATAAAGACATTCATGGTGTAAGAATAAAACATTAAACAACCTCAGTTTGAAAGGTCTAACAATAAAAAAAAAAAAAAAAAAAAAAAAACAAAAAAAAAAAAAAAAAAAAAAAAATACAATTAAAAAAAGAAAAAAGAAGAATACTTAAACAAAACGAAAAATAAATAAATAAATAAACCAGAAAATAATTATAAAATAAAAAAAGAAATATATTAAATTAAATAAATATATAAATAAGCATACATACTAAGTATACCAACAGTTATTTAACCAAACAAACCAGCAAATAAATAAATAAATAAATAACCTGATTTAAAAGAATCTATCTATAAAACCCTCTTTGAACTTCTTAACGGTTCTGAAATAGCGGAGAGACTGGAACTCGCGGTCACAGACAAACACGACATCACTGTGCGCGTGGTCGTGTTTGTAGAGAGGTTCAAAGACGTGACATGACTCATCAGCTAAGTCATTCCGATCATGTCGCCGTCGATGTCGTTACAGACAACATCCAACTCAGTATCACTGAGTACACTGCCGTGAAGTACCACAACAAACCCGTATCAGTTACCAAAATCTGAATATATTGTTTTTCTACTTATAAACTATTTTTAAAATGATCCTCGCTATTTATGGAATCTTTGTAGCCTCTGGTTCCTGTGACATCATGCTGAATTGTTACTGTAATTACTGAAAACATGCATGTATGTATGTATGTATGTATGTATGTATGTATGTATATGCATCTATGTATGTATGTATGTATGTGTGTATGTATATGCATCTATGTATGTATGTGTATATATATGTATGTATGTATGTATGTATGTATATGTATGTTTGTTTGATAAATGCTAATGCAGTTCTATTTTTAATCCGTCACCTTTTCTCTAATTTAGATTATGATATTTACATACTATTACGCACATGTGCGTCTGTAAATGTGCGTGTGTGCGTGTGTTTGTGAGAGAGAGAGAGAGAGAGAGAGAGAGAGAGAGAGAGAGAGAGAGAGAGAGAGAGAGAGAGAGAGAGAGTATTTGTCTCTAATGTCATACTTCAATTTGAAATTCCTGAAAAACACCAAACTATGTCTGTCTGAAGTTCACCAGGTCAGTAGGCCTGTGGTAAATGTTAAAAGATTAAATTATATACACGGAAGAATTTAAAAAGTCAAAAACAAATGTGTTACTGAACAATGACTACCTTTAACCTTGATTCAATATATTTGCTTTACGTTTTCATTACAGTCTATTTACTTTCACTTTTATGATATTCCGCAGCCTTTATCCATACTTCTCAAAATCGAGTATCAGACTGGGGAGGACATTCCGAGACCATACACAGAATACGTGATTCACGCAGGGGACGAGAACAATGAGTCAGTGATGCAAGGAAAGTCTTACAATCCAAGTTTAGTGAAATCGGCCGTCATTTCGTCATTTGATGTTAGTATTACGTCACCAGTCAATATAAGAGTAAGTACTTTTTCTTCTTCTGTTTCATACACGCACGTACACATACACAAACACTCATACATTAACACAAATATATATGTAGATAAATTAAAAAAACGCGCGCCGCACTCATATATGTATTTAAACAGTCACTCATTTATAATACATGTGTATACAAACTGACACTACGCAACTGTTATGTATATATAGAGGACTGTCTTAACAGCATTACAGAAATGCCCATATGTGTGTGTCTATATATATATATAATACTGATATATGGATGCATTCAAATATTTATCCTAGCACATGCGCACTTTATGTAACTACAGTCTGAATAATGAATACCTTCCAGTGGTGGAAAACTGAATCAGTTGATTGTTACCTTCTGTATTTTACAGTACCGTTGTTTAGAACACTTCTATGGAGATGACTGTAGTCGTTACTGTGATGATGTAAACAATGACAGATTCCGTTGTCGTGACGACGGATCACGTGACTGTCTACCTGGCTGGGGTGGAGAACTCTGTGACACAGGTAGAAGGAATCAATACATATTATTACATTTTGCCAAACCAAACCAAAAATTAAAAAAAAAAAAATAATAATAATAATAAGAAAAGAAGATAAACAAAAAGAAAAGAAAAGAAAGTAATACATTACAAACAATAATTAATAAACAGAGGGAAATTAACTATATGTTAACTTGAAATGTGGTTGTTAACTGCTTAAAATTAAGCTGCACTATTGTAGTTAGGTTTTCTGAAATCATGAATACATCGAGGAAAACGTATTTCGAGTTTCTGTGGATGTTATTTTTGATACCCCAATACATAACATTTTTATCGTTTATTTAAATTTCACATTACAACATATATTAGGTTATATATTATTTGTCTACATATTTTGAATGGTGAACACAATACGTGGTTGAAATATCTATATATTGTCTTTGGATTTCACTTTAAACAAAAAAAAAAAAAACAACAAAAAAAAAAAAACTTTTGTTCCAATTAAGTAAAAAAAACGATGGGTCGCCACAATTTTAAATTCTCCTTTCAGCTTTGCCTTTAAACAACAGCACAGAGTTGACTGCCTCGCACCCCAAAGTACGAATGATTCATTACAAACTGGAACAAGTTCCAGCAACCAACCAGACACAAACCAGACACAAGCGACAAGCCGTCAGAGGTGAGTGCTAAAATAAGTCACAGGGCAAAACACACAGTGTTATAATGATGTAATGTAACATGCGTAATATATGTATTAAGGTGACGTAATAACTCGGTACTGCCCAGTAATGTAATGTCTTCTGAGGTGTAATAGAGTTTATTCAAGGACTTGTATAGAACAAAATTATTTCGGTCATTTTGAATAAGTTTTATTTTAGTTTTAATCTATCCATCTATACAACCATCCAGTCATCTATCCCTCCATCCTTCCATCCATTCATCTGTCTGGCCATCTATCCGTCTGTCTGTCTGTTCGTCTTTCTGTCTGTATCTATATATCTATCTGTCTGTATTTCTGTCTACCTGCCTGTCAGTATGTTTATCTATCTGTCTTTCTCTCTGTCTATCTATTTATCTCTATATCTGTATATCTATATATCTGTATCTCTGTCTATTTCTATTTCTTTCTTTCTACTTAAAAACGTAAAGTTTAATTATCTTGTGTTTGTTATTTTACAGGTGCGTGTCGCAGTGCGCCTTGTTTAAATGGAGGAACTTGTCGCTGGCTTCCTAACAGTGACCCAGAGTTTGTTTGTACGTGTAGTCCAGGATACACAGGTGTCCAGTGTGACAGAGGTACGTGTATACATCCATCTACCTATCTATCTACCTATTTTTCTATCTATATACCTATCTTTCTATCTTTCACACACGCACACACGTGTGTACGTGTGTGTGTTTGACGTTTAATAATAGGCTTCCAGTTAGTCACAATTTTTCGTTCAGTGTACAGTAAAATAAATGGTCTTTATAATTAAATATCAGCATTTTACTGGAATCAGCTATTGTCACATTATCATATTTTTTTTTTAATGTTCATTTAACTCTTATTTCAGGTATTGACGACTGTGCTAGCAATCCATGTAACCATGGCGTGTGTATTGACAACGTCAACTACTACAACTGCAGTTGTGACCTGGGATGGGAAGGACCACTTTGTAATATTGGTAAATTTATGTACTGCAGCAAATAATATAATCTTACAGTATGCAGTTAATATATAATATATTCTAAATCGACGAAAAAATTAATAACTATCGTGAATATTTCTAAGCTGTTAAATATCAAAACGTCAGTAGTTCGCGGGCTGAATTTATAAATCCAGTTTTAGATTATTAAAAACGATGAAAGGTAATATTTTAACATTTTACCTGAAGATGTACAAGAGTGTCTGGCTAATCCCTGTACGAATGGAGGAACCTGTGACGAGCCAGAGCCTGGAATGTTCAGGTGTATATGTCCAGTGGGATACCGAGGACTCACCTGTGATATAGATATTAACGAATGCACGCTCTACAGTCCGTGCTACAATGGAGCCACGTGCGAAGAGGGAGAACCGGGAAATTACACGTGCAAATGCCCGGATGGATTCACAGGTATAGAAAAGAACCACATCATTTTATACACCGCACAGGCTATTTATTTTAAAAAAAAGTATAAAGTATCATAGAATGAGTCCCCTTACAGTAAAACCATTCGGTTATTTCCCATTCCAATAAGTACTCTACGACAGATTTATCAAAGCCCTGAGTATGTATTTTCCATCTAAATGAAAATGACTTCAAAAGAAGCCATGTCTTTTTGTGTCTAATAACGCTTAACGTAATCATGTGGTCAAGTAAATGTTCCTTACGGTTAAAAATGATTTTATTCCAGGTCCCGAGTGTGAAATAGATATAGACGAATGTGCATCTAACCCATGCGTTAACGGCGGAACCTGTGAACAGTCAGTTCCAGGCCAGTTCATCTGCAGATGTCCTGAAGGTAATACATCTATTTTTTAAAATGTCACTGTTAAAGCTGCTTGGGTATGTGTAAAATGTCTGTCTCTGCCTTTGTCTCGGTCTGTCTGTTCGTGTGTCTATCTGTCCTTATGTCTGTCTGTCTGTCTGTCTGTCTGTCTGTCTCTCTCTCTCTCTCTCTCTCTCTCTCTCTCTCTCTCTCTCTCTCTCTCTCTCTCTCTCTCTCTCTCTCTGTCTCTGTGCCCTCGCTATCATTTTGTGTCTGCTTTTTTGTATTCACGTATATTCACATACATTCGTTCTCGTTACAGTGTCTCATTAACTGAGAAATCAAACAGGTGTCTGATCACATACATACATGTATCTGAACTGCAAAATGTACAGATTCTTGCTGTTTTAATGCAGGTTTTATGGGAGACATCTGTAACTTGGACGTTGACGAGTGCTTCCTCAATCCGTGTCGTAACGGCAACTGTCGCAACCGACGAGGTTCGTTCAGCTGCCAGTGTTTCGCAGGCTGGGAAGGGGAACTGTGTGATCAGGACATTGACGAATGTAATTCGGGGCCCTGTCAGAACGGAGGTGAGGTCAAAATAAACGTCGCCATTGTAAAACTAAAACAGCTCATTTCAAGAAGCAGTGATTTATATAAACGCATACAAAATAATTAAAACAAAGAAGTAGACGGGTAAAAAATAAAATAAAAGAACAACAATAAGAATTACATGTCAAAGAAGAAATAAATAAAAATATAACAAATAAACTGAAACAGAGTCGTTGCAAGTTATTCAGCACAGTCTTAAACATTCAGAAATAATTCAGTATTAAAAATTAATTTAATTAAAAAATTATTTAAATTTTTAAATACGTCAAATTTCAGATTTGAAAAGATTAAAATATATAATTAAATTAATTAAAACTGTATCAGTTGAAAATATTTTCGTGTTGTTGAAAATACCTGTTCTCTACGCATCATCATAGTGGACATTCTGACGGACAGTAACAAAACGTAAATGAATGATTATTTTGTACTGTCCAGCAACCTGTCGAAACGGACCACCTGGCACGTTTATCTGCAGCTGTTTGACTGGTTTCACTGGAGAGGTGTGTGACACAGACATAGACGAGTGTGCTGTGTACCAACCGTGTAAAAATGGAGCCACGTGCAGACAGGAGAGTGCTGGGTCTTACCGCTGTCTGTGCGCGCCCGGGTTTGAAGGTTCGTTAGTTTACTGGAACGCGTGTTTTGTCTTCTTCTTCTTCTTCTTCTTCTCTCTCTCTCTCTCTCTCTCTCTCTCTCTCTCTCTCTCTCTCTCTTTTCTATTTACAAATGTGTGTCTCTTTTTTTTATCATTTTTTTTTTTTTCCCTTCTTCTGCCAGAAAAAGAAGGATAAAGGTATGTGATCAGTTGGCAAAAACAAATACATTTAACAATCATGTTAATCCTGAATGTACGAATGAATCTTCAAAATATCTTTCTTCATTAATTAAAAGTTGTTATTTTTTTTTTTTTTTTTTTTTTACACAAGAACCAAAATAACTGAACGGTATTGCACCAATCTTATATCAATATATATATAAAATATAATAGATACACCATAGATACTGTCTTAAATTATATATATATATATATGCTACTTTCAATTTCGGTTTGTTTCAGTAGGGACAGGTTTTCTAGTATCATGTTGCTTATTATCTTTCGATTAAAAAAACTATTTGACGCGTCTTTTAAGCATTTAAGGTAAATTAGATAAAGTTAAAGTGATATCTTTCTTCTCAAGGTCCCACATGTGAAATAGATAAAGATGAATGTGAATCAAGACCATGTCAAAACGGAGGCACGTGTTCGCAGGGTATTGTCCCCGGTACATTTCAGTGCAGGTGTCCTCCAAACTACAACGGGTCAACTTGTGATGGACAGATAGATTACTGCATTGACAGACCTTGTCAACATGGCGGTCAGTGTCAGCAGGTAGAGACTGTTTGAAAATTAATTTTATTTTTTTATTTTTCTTATTGTTATTAATTTTTTTTCTCTATTTGTTTGAGTTCCAAAACCTGCTATTATGCTGGAATGTGGTTAAAAATGTATTCGTGTCCAGACTTTTAATGAAACCAAACTTTCATAAAAAAAAAAAAAAAAAAAATAATAATAATAATAATAATAATATATATATATATATATATATATATTTTTTTTTTTATATATATATATTTTATTTTTTTTTTTTTTTGAATTTATTATTCATGAATTGTTTGAAAGATTTACAAGTATTCCTTTAATAAAAAAAATATATATATAATTTCGTTATTGGTTTATAACTTTATAAATTATTATTATTATTATTATTATTATTATTATTATTATTACCATCAACAGCTATAATGTATTCAAAATTTTGCTGTCTGGATGTTGCAGGGTCAAGGACAATACAGCTGTCTGTGCCAGTCAGGTTTTGAAGGCAGACATTGTGAATTTGACATCAACGAGTGCGCGTCTAATCCCTGTTTTAACGGTGGCAATTGCACTGAACCGCAGCCTGGACGATTCCAGTGTTCTTGTAGACGAGGCTGGGAGGGACCACAGTGTCAGTCCAACATAGACGAATGTGCCAGCAGACCTTGCAAGTACGTGTTGTCGTCTGTTAGCAGCAAATATACAAAACTACAAGTCCACTGTCAGACTGAGTCCCTGCAGTTAGGTTTAGCGAAAAACCAACAAAACACAGACAGGCATGATGATGATGCTCAATACTAAACGATGAAAAAAGGACGATAGTTGTAATTATATATTCCTCGATTTCCCCTCCCAGTGTCTGTTCTGATTCTTTCTTTCGCTTGGTCTATACTGAATATTTGATTGAAAGTTAAAGTAAATTATTTTATTTTATTATATACCGTATATTCATGTTATCCCAGCCTTTGTTTGTATTTTTATTTTTTTATTATTATTATTTTTTTTTACCCTCATCCCTTATCAAACTGATTCCATTCTCTGTGAAAATCGGATTAGCGAAAACTTTCAAATTAAAAAAAAAATTTGTCATTCCAGTTAATACTTTATAAAAAGAAAAACTATCAACAACATAATTATTTTGCCAATATTTTCGTTTCAGAAATGGAGCTACATGCAGAGAAGGTCAGCCAGGAACGTTTATTTGCGTCTGTCCTATTGGTTTGAGGGACGAACGTGTGAGATAGATATTAACGAGTGTTTATCAAATCCATGTCGTAATGGTGCAACCTGCAGGTACTTACAACTGTACTTTTTTATTTTTTGTGAGTGAACGTTTTCTTTTAAATTAAAAACACGAAAATAGAATAAAGAATTAACAAAGATTCTGAAATGTACTATCAGTCGTGCATTCCGTGTTCAGTGTTAATTAATTTTTTATCTGTTCATACATCTATCAGATTGAGTGTGTTTGCGAGTGTGTGTGTTGTGTATGATCACACACACACACACACACACATACACATACACATATCCCCACACACACACACACACACACACACACATACACACACACACACGTATACATACATACACATATCCACACACACATGTATGTGTCTTTTTGTTAGTTATTCCTGATAACATTATTATTATTATTCCTGATAACATTATTATTATTATTATTATTATTACTGCATATACAAAAATATTAATAACTTAACTATGTTGATTTAAGTCAACCTCAGCCTGCGATGTTTTCTTGCCGATGTCCGCCTGGTTACCAGGGCAGACTGTGTGACGTTGAAGTGAACTCGTGTGACTCGAGACCATGCAGGCAAAATTCCAAGTGTAACAACTTAGGGGCCGGCAGTTACAGCTGCACGTGTGTTCCTGGAACGAGAGGTAAAAACACACACTACTGATAACACACACTGTGTGTGTCTTACACAAATCTGAATCAATGTCGCGACCGATTAACAGTAAAAAGAAAACGATCTGTAAGCTGATAGATATAATTTCAGTGCTAGAGCTTTACGTCTGCACAAAAACTCAGTGACTCGAAGAGCTACAGGCTTTGGTTGTGCTGAAATTAAAATACATGAATGCTAGAAAGAAAGACGTTATGGATATTGTTAGATAAACTAAAAGCAGGATTCGGGTGTCTGGTAAAATAATGACCCGTCAGACATAAACTTAGCATTTATTTATAATTATTATATTTGTCGTTATTTGTCGTGTTTTGATATATTATATTATTTTCCTTTTTAACTGAACGACGCACATACAAGCTGCTGTTTTCATGAAATATGTAAATTTATCGCAACTGAATGGCTGTTAAAGTGAAGCTGTTGATATTAAAATGTAATATGTAATTTCATTTTTGTTTTTGTTTTTAATTCATAAATAGGCATGTTGGATCTTTTCTCACAGCAGCTGCTTGATTTATTAATCCATTGCAGTCATAAATTAACATTTCTCTCTCCTATCATAATACAAATTATTAATAATTTTTCTTTTTTTCTTTCGGAACTAAGGTCTTCAGTGTGAACAGGATGTGAACGAATGCGAGAGTAACCCTTGCCAAAATGGTGGCACGTGTTCTCAACCCGTGATTGGCAGATACCACTGTGACTGTCCCCCTGGGTACACTGGCGTTTCATGTGAAGAAGGTATATATATATATATAAATTTACACACACACACACACACACATATACTGTAAGTTTTCAAAGTGAGTTTAATTCAGCAAAACATTACGAACATTATCACTGTGAAACTGTTCTCAGAATGAACTTACACATTAATTTATATTGAAAATGTTCCATATCTCCGTTTTAATGACTGTTATTGTATTATTTGTAGTGCAAAAAAAACCCACTTATTTTTCACAAATGAGATCGGATTTGTTTTCAGACATCGACGAATGCGCGGACAACCCGTGTGCAAACAACGGCACGTGCACGCAGGGAAACCCCGGCCAGTTCTTCTGTTCTTGTCAGCCCGGCTTTACAGGAGAAAACTGCACTGAAGGTAGAATACGCACTGAATATGTGTTATTATTATTATTCACAACAGTAATAATGTTAATACACAATAACAAATCAGTACTTATAATTTAAAAGCAATGATTTAAGGTAACAGGTTTACCAACGTTCAGCTTACTTAATAAACACATAACACATTTTATTTTTATTTATTTTTTTTCATATATATATATATATAGTATAATATATAATAAAAAAAAAAAAAAAAAAAAAGTATTAAGACAAATAAACAAATCCAATTAAAAAAAAATAAGAAGAAAAAATTAAATAAATAAATAAGAAAAACACAATAAAAACCAAAAAAAAACACCATAAACGTTCAGTGTTTCAAGAAAATGGTAGTTGTGCTTTTTATAGTTATGAATATAATTCAATAATAATAATAATAATTAATAAGTAAACCCATCTCACTGATATATAAATATTTACTATTTTGTATATTTTAGTATTAACATGAATTACTGTATTTTTGTATTAAATATTTTATTAAGATATTGACGAGTGTGCGTCATCGCCGTGTATGAACAATGGTCAGTGTACACAGGACGTACCAGGATCCTTCAACTGTAGTTGTATCACTGGATACTTCGGCGATCGCTGTCAGCAAGGTAATAATCAAAACAAAACAACATTTTTGTTTTTGTTTTTTTGTTTTGGTATAAACAAATGAAATATAACTTGTAAAAAAAAGTATTTTTTCAAAATTATTTTAAACAAAATAATGTACTTCACTATTTTACATCAGATTTCCTCAGTTTGATATCTTTATTGTTCATTTAGATTGTAGAGAGACGCCAATATTTCAACAAAAGCCGCAGATACTGTATTTTTGCTACTGAAATGATATTATAGCTTTATTACTGAATGGAAAAGCTAAATTATAAAAATTTCGATATCGTTTTTTCAACAAATATGTTGTTATTTCGCGAGCGCGCGCACCTGTGTGTTCATGTGTGTGTGTGTTTGTGTGTGTGTGTGTGTGTGTGTGTGTGTGTGTGTGTGTGTGTGTGTGTGTGTGTGTGTGTTCATGTGTATATTGGCAAAATAGATAGAACTGTATTATTTATGTTATCAATCTACGTTCATTTTCAGAGGAATTATGCCATAATAAATGTTTTAATGGTGGAACATGTGACGTAAGTTATTCTGTTACTATTTTATGAAACGATAAAGTAGTGAATCATCAACAAACATAAAATAGAGAAATCATTTTAATCCATAAAGTATATGTCTATGAATAAACGAATAAATAAATGCTTATCTGTATATGTATTAATAATTATTTACATACGTATACATTTCCCGTCAGAATGTTGTGGGGATTTTAGTGGTGGTTTTTGGGGTTTGGGGGGTTTCTTGGTTTTTTTTTTTTTTTTTGTTGATCATAACAGTCAGAGAAAGTGTAATAATACTCCATACTGAGTCTAAGCGAGATTTTAAATAAGGTTTAACATTAAAAGAACTCTGAAGCAGAGATAAAACTGTTTGTTTTGTCTGTTTCAGGAGATAACTGACACAACCTACGTGTGTACGTGTGCACCAGGATTCACTGGCTTTCAGTGCAACGTCAACATAAACGAGTGTGAGAGTGACCCGTGCAGGCAGGACGGGGTCTGCATCGACCTCATCAACGGGTATTCGTGTGCGTGCATGAAAGGTGAGACGTCGAAGTTTAAACAGGAGCAACACACACACACACACACACACACACACACACACACACACACAGACACACAACACACAACACAACACACACACACACACACACAACACACACACAACACACACACATGCACACGCACACGCACACACATTCTGTTGTGTTTTCTTTCCTTTCTTCTTTCTTTCAATACGGGTCCATTATTTTGTATTTTAAATAACTAGTACATTATAAATAACAAAAACAGATTTTGGTTTCTTAGATATCAGTTTTTCTTTTTAAATATTAACAAATCTTTTGATTTTACATGTTTCTCCAACCTAGCAGCTATTGTTATTTATTTATTTATTTATTTATTTATTATTATTATTATTATTATTTTGTTGTCGTTATTATTATTATTATTTTAAATTTATTTAGCAAAAAAGTAACAAGAGTATATTTGTTTAACATTAAATATAATAGTAGTAGTAGTAGTAGTAGTAGAAGCAATAGCAGCAGCAGCAGCAGCAGCAGCGTTATTTAAATTGTCCTCGTACCGTATATATGAATGTTTACGTTTCACGTAACTGAGATGGTGTGTACGTTGTTTCAGGAACTGGTGGCACGCACTGTGAGACAGACTTCAACGACTGTGATCCTAACCCGTGTCTCAGAAACGCTCACTGCACAGACTGGACTGACGACTTCTACTGCACCTGTCCACCCAATGTCGGCGGCAAAATCTGCAGTAAGTATTATAATTTTTATAATTTTTTTTTTTATTTATTTTTTTTTTTTTTTAGAATTCCTGTGATTAGTGGAGTCAACATCAACCATAAAATTTGCTCCATTGATTGCAAAAAGTGGTTGAGAAAAAAAATAAATGTATTAAACTATTGTTATATATTTATGAATGGAAGAGGAATAATTCGTTAGTTTTGGTTCAGTCAGAAAACAGTTTAATAATGCATAACGTAAAATAAATTCTGAGTTTTTCTAAAAGTAAACAATTGTTATTGTAACAACAGAAATGATTTCTCTACACACTTCAATAATTCGAATTTTAAAACAAAGGTAAAAAAAAAAAAGACAAAAAAAAACAAACAAAAAAACCAATAACTACTACCCAAATCCCCTCAAATATATATGTATGGCTTTCCTTAAACAGTCATTCATTCAGGGATTCTTTAATGCCTGTAGAACAGTGTGAAAATGGGTTTAGAAACTTGGGGTACTCTAAGGTTAGTACAACTACAAGCCCCTGTAATGTAGTTTGTTGTTGGAGCAGATAATAGTAGAAGTGTCTGTTATCTAACCAAATTCGTGCTACCATAACAATTTTAAATTCAAGATCATGTAAAATAATCTAAATACCAGCTCCAGTGAGAATTTACAATGGATAAAGGCATTTTATAACAAAACTATATTACAACAATTTTATAACAAAACTATATTACAACAATTTTATAACAAAACTATATTACAACAATTTTATACAAGCTATGGTATCTAACGATACTTCACTAACTTCCTTGCTAATTAACCAGTGTGCATGCCTTCATGTAAACTTTTTAATTCAGTAAAGGAAGACTGAGTTACTGATTTTTGATAACTTAATACAATACTCTGTGCTTTTATGAAAGCTAAGTAAAATATGCAAATATAGACTTTAAACTGTGTATCACCCATTTCCATCATTGCTACTGACAGCATAGTAAGATGTATGTGTGGCTGTACATACTCACACACACACACACGCAGATATTATGTATTTATTTTTATTTATTTTTATTTTTTTCAGATGAATCTTTACCAGGAGCTACGTACATACCTTGTTCTACAAACAAGTGTCTCAATGCTGGACTCTGCTGGCTCAATGCAGATGGCTCTACAAGATGTGATTGTCCGAAAGGTAAAATTCAGTTACACATTTTTGATAATTAAACATTATACACATCCTCATTATGAAGCTTTATACTTTTTTTTTTTAGCCTTATTAACTGGGTTAAGAAATGATTTTCTGAACAGTACAGATCTAAAAAAAATTAAATGCTATCAGTAATTTTGTTTATTATTATTTTTTTTTTTTTTATCTTATTATTATTATATTATTATTAATTACATACATTTTTTTATATTTTTTTTATTATACTTCTTCTTCTTATTATTATTATAATTAATCATATTTTTTTTTTTTTTTTTTTTGTTGTTGTTCCAGTATCAGTAAATATGTTAGTTTTGTAAATTTGTTGCAGGGTTTGCAGGTGACACTTGTGAGATAAATCTAAATGACTGTAATCCTATGCCATGTCTGTCTGGAGCCAAATGTCACGACTGGATTGACGACTTTTACTGTTTCTGTCCTCCCTGGACATACGGAAAAGTCTGTGGTATGTTTTCTTTTTCTTTATCATTGAAACTGGGAGAAGTTTAGAATGAATGAAAATCTGCAAGTTATTCATTTAAAAAAATACCCACGACGAAGCATATAAGTAATTTGAGAAATGTAAAAAAAAAATTTTAATTTCACTGGACAATTATCAATTTCTGAAATCGGGAAGACTTAATTATCATTATTACTTTTACAATTCAGTCGATATTAAAATGTAATATATAAATTTATTTAGCGATTCATAAACAGACTTATTGGATTTATTTATCTGTTAGTTAATTTTTTTTATTAATCCACTGCATTCATAAATTAATATTTCAAAGTACTATCTTATTATGTTAAACGTAAAAACTTCATACAGAAAAGTAAACTATGTACTGGAATATAATTTTCAGATAACGTAACAACACCATCGTCAGAAACTCCCAACCTGCGATTCAGTCGACGTCAGTATGGAATTGACCCTACAACTCTGGCAGTCATGCTTGGCATCATCTTTGGCTTGCTGCTGCTCATCATTATTGCTATAGTGATCTGGGTTTTTGTTGGTCAGAGGAAAGGTCCCAGAGATTTCTGTTTTGCTCTTCCATCATCTATGTACAAACAGATATTTGACTGGCATGAAAGTACTTTCAGTTCAGACAGATACTAAACTAGAATCCTATTCACAGATAAACAGGCAAAAGGTTTACACGATAGAAGTTTCTGGCGATCAGTGAGCTACAGGGAATATGTAACACAATAAATTTTCATTTTGTTGTTTCAGCTGTAATTTCACAATAAAAATAGTTTTTCATCAGTATAATTAATTAAACTAACGATAAGGAAAATGGTTTTCATATTTGCTCTGTGAAGTGCAAAGGGGCTAATAGTAAAAACCTCGTTAATAAACCATATTATAGTTTTAATTAAACTATAAAATAATGCAGCTTTCCCCTCCTTTCCACTTTGATTTAATGTTGTGAAGAGTTTAAACTACAATCCCTTTTGAAACTGCTAACTGGTTTTTGATAAATATTCAAATTTACTAGCTATGTCAATTTATCCACGTTCTAAATTTAACATTTTTAAATAACCCACAAAATATGAAACTAGTTTAATTTTCATATTTACAACCATCTGTCACTTTTCACTGTATTATAAATAAGGGTTTAAATTGTGTTTAAATGCAGCTGGATCTGCTGAAGTTGTTTTCACCCCAAGTTTATTTTATTTTATTTTTTTTTGAAATGAGAATTTCAAAATAATTATTACTAATCATACAACTAATAATCATGATAGTTAAAAATACCAAGTAATTTCATAAATACCTAATTACTGTTGCTTGCATTTAGAACATTATTTGGTTGTGGTGGCAAGATGTACATCAGAAAATGTTTACAAAAATTGTTGAAGATATTAAACTGACTTCATTTCACATATGATACCAAACCTACATTTATTTATTCTGTACATGGGTGGGTGCTTATTATTACTTTGCTGACTGGTGTTATAAAGCATAATGTTTATACGTTGTTCACATTTTACTCATGTTGTACAGTTTGGCTCAAGTTGCGTATATTTAATGTATCAAGCTAAATTTATATATTTGTGTATATACATTTTCATTTACATGTATATCAGTACTGTCATTATGTATAAAATGTTTGTAATAATAATGATAATAAATGTATTTTTGTAGAAATGCAATATTCTTTGACAAGGTACTGACTGAAAATTCCTGTCCTTTAAGTTATTTTTTCCAGTTAGGTATTCAGCATAATGTCTAATGTATTTCAGATCTCTGTTTTATGAGTGTTTGATAAATAACAAAAATTAAAACTGAGTAGTGTTTGTAAACTGGAAATCAAGATGTTGAAATTAATGGTAATCCTTCATAATTAGAAAGATATCAAATTTTTATTTTGTTTCTTTTCTTCTACCAAACATCTAAATTTATACTGAAATAAAAAAAACTGTTATTTGTTTCCAAAATTTTGTTCCAGTTATTAAATATCACAGCTGCTGAAACAAAACAAAAATAAAATAAAAAGAATAAGAAAAATTTGTTTGCACTTGTTAAATATAATAGATGTCATATTTGTACCATAAAATTAAATAAATGTATCAATGTACTTCTTTACATTAAAGAAGAATTTTTATTAAATCCACTGAAAATACACACCAGTTCAGAAGCATTATCTGTTTCTGAAAAACATTTTTTATTAGTGGAAGTGGTAAATTCTGTGAGAGGAAAATCAACACTCCTATTTTATAATGTAAATCATACAAATATTCTGAAATATTTATTATTATTATTATTATTATTATTATTATTATTATTATGGGTTTTTTCTATATCAAAAATTAGTATTTTGATGTTTATAGAAACACAAACAAAATGCAAAATGTGAATTAAAAAAATTATTTATCACATTGTCTGTATGTATCTGTTAAACATTTTTTTACAAGCTGTAAGGTGAATAAAATATATTAAATTATTTTGTTTTTGTTATATCTATTTTAAAAGCATAGATATGTTAATAATATATATAAAAATACTGGGGGGAAAAAAACATCAAGAATTATCGAAAAGTTAATAAAATGTACTTTTAATGCCTCAGGAAAATGAGCAGAAAACTATCTCATAAATTTTTTTATCCTTTTTTTATTTATTTATATTTTATTTTATTATTATTATTTTTTTTAATTATTAAAATAATGCACAAACTGCTTCCAAATGAACTAAATGAATTCAGTGTATTAATAAATTTTGATAATTAAAGTACATTGAACATTTTTCTGTTACATCAGTTTTATACAACCAAGAGCTAACATCATGCAGAGCGTACTAAATAAATAATGGACTTCGAATTAACGGAATACCTAAAATGTTAATGCAGTTTCTTTTAAATAAATGAATGTATGCTCAGTGAATTAGAACATAGTCCAACAAAACACAAACAATTATTATAGTTACTTATTCTTAATTTCAACACATCAGTACTGATACAGCACTAACTTACACCACTAAACCCCTTAGAAAACATATTTTCTATTTGTACAATTTTTTCTATTTTTTCTATTCTTTAAACAGGCTTAAAAATCACTCTGTTATTGTGCAGTCAAGCAGAATCATTATTATTAACTCCATTTAATTTTTACATAAATAACACATGTGAAAAATACATTTATTTGAAAAATGCTTTTTTTCCACTTTAATTTTTTTTCACTTTCAGCTCAACATAGGAGGTCTGTTTTGTATGCTGAATCTAAGTCCACTGGTCACCAGAATCTTCTAAGATACTGTCTAACCAATCATCATAAAACTCCTCTTTATCTGAATGTAAATAAACATTACATGAACAGTTAATTAAATTATAAACAGAAATAATTAAAAATAAAATAAATTAAAAACAATTCATACATTTATTTTATTATTATTATTATTATTATTATTATTATTATTATTATTATTATTATTATTATTATTATTATTGTACATCACAATAAAACAATACTAATAATGTCAGTCTTCATGTGTATTTCAGAAAATATTTGAGTACAGGCACCAGACCATTCTACCAGATTTTAGAAAACAGGCTTTTGAAGGGTATTAATTTATAAGTGTTAAACAAAATTTCTTTTCTTACTTTTTATTAATTATTTTATATTTTATAAGCTTGCTGGATTTATACATGAACTAGTATTAATATTAGAAAGTCAATCTTTATCCTTATAAATATAAACTTAAATCAGAAAAATATTTTAGTGCAAATATAAAACTGCTTACTAATTGTTGCAATTCTAAAACAATATTTTTTTCACTTTTTTGGCACACCTGTTGAAACAACTATGAATACCAAGGTTTAAAATTGATGTCAGTGTATATAAAGAACATTCATGATTGTAAAAATATCTCTTACCAGCTTTTGCTGAAGGTTTTGACTCTTCTGGTGGAGTCTGTTTTAATTCTGCTTCCTCAGTTTTGTTTTCTGTATAATAAGATTTAATTTTATCTAATTATTAAGTATACAAGAGATATATTAAGACTTCAATTCCAAAATGTGATAAACACCAAAATCAAAATTTGGAACCAAACTCTTCAAATACATACATACATACATACATATATACATATACATATTTTTTTTTTTTTTTTTTTTTTTTTTTTTTTTTTTTTTGGTTAATTAATTACTAATGAGTTTTGGATTAATATTTGAAAGTCAGCAACAGAATACCCTTCTACTTTTAACAGGGAGATAAATTTGTTACAAATTTTGCTTGACATGAACTCAGTGAAAACATGTTATATGTTAATTAAGTACATCTTAAAATCCTCAGTTTCAGTGTATTATATTAGTTTTGGAACTGGTCAAATTTGTACTTTCTTGTAGTTAGTAAATTGTAACTTAAATATCATTTGCTGCTGATCAGTCACGAATCACATAAAACAATTAGTGAGTTTTCTGTCTCATGCTTACATATAAAAATCAAAATATCTGACAACTGATATTTGTTAATAATAAAATCCATTGTTAGATAAACATTTACTCATAATAGATATTAGAGTTATCTTTCAATGAATTTTAGATTATACAAGTTCTAAACATTTTGCAGAGTGTTTAGAACTTAGAAATCTTAAACCAACTTAAGGATAATACATTAACACCAAAAGATTTTAATTAATAACCTGATATAAATTGTATCGTGCAAGTACAAAATAGTATTTTAATACTTTACCTAAAACCTTTTCTTTCTCTTTCTCTGGACCTGCTGTCACTTCATCAGCTACGTCTGATTTGTGTTTCTGAGGGGTGTCCATGTTCAGAAGGAAATACAGTACATCATCGATGTTTTCAGAAGTTTTGTGCTCAGCATCACTGACATGCATTTTATTTTTATTTCCACCTACAAATTTAAAATCTTTTTTCTTATCTGTGTTCACAATGCTGGTGACCTCTTTAACACCTGTTTTATTCATAAGTGAATCAGTTAAGACAATACTTTCTCCTTTTGACAAGGGGGTGCGTAGTAAAGATTTGGAAGTTAAAGCAGAAGTTGTCTCCTCTTCCGAACTCTTCAGTTTGGAAGATGAAATATTTCCAGGTGTATCGTTAGATGATTTAGGCAAGCTTTTGTAAATTTCGTGAAAATTACCAGCTTCTTCGATAAACATTTTTAACTGATCTTTCTGTAAAAACAATTAAAATATATTTTAACTGTTTGTCTGATACATGAATAAAAAAAAGATAACAAAATAAATCAGTAAATAAATAAATAAATTAATTAATTAATAGTCGACACTAAATTACTTAACTTTTCAATTTGTTATTTACAATTTAACATCATCGTGAAAAGAATATTTAAATGCTTCGTGTAATGTTTTAAAGGAACTGTGAAACATGTTATTAATTACTATTTAATTATAACACAATTTCACTAAACTCTTAAATACACTTACTCTTTGTTTTAATATCAAAAAATTAAAAAAACACACCCATCTTTTTATATTACTGATAATCAAAGAATAAAACGACTTATTTTATTTTACATATATGTAATGTAAAGTCAGTTTTCTTACTGTAAACAGTTTTTCATCGAGTCTGAGCTGATCATGAAGAGGAATACACTGTATTGCTGCAGCGAGAACCTCACAGTTGAGCCCAGTGTGTGACAAGTCAGACAGACAAGGGACATCACTCTCCCAGGCCTGTTCATCCTTGAACCGGAACTGTCCTTGAACACCAACAGCTGAACAGAAAATAACATCATCTTTTTATTTGTTATAAAAGAATACAGTTTTATAATAGTGAGAAAAAGAAACCTTATTATTAGCAGTGTAAAATAAAAGATAGCAATATATGTGAAAAAATTATATTCTGTTGTTTTTCTTGCATTAATTTATTCATTCATTTAGATACACAGACACATACACAATGTTCTTGTTTTCTTGGATGAGTACAATATTCCATGGCACTGTGTTGCTGATTTTGGGAGGGGATGTTACTACACACACACACACACACACACACTGATGGGATTAAAATATTTTAGCAACAGGTTCTCTCACATATAGTCCTGAAGGTTGACCTTTGCACTAACACATGCCAGTCTACTTATAGTGATATTATTAAATATAATTACTTTCATAAATTTATGAAATGCCAAAAAAAAAAAAAAAAGAAAAATATGGTTAAAGCATCATTGTTATTAACATTGAAGAGATGCTTATTTATGCCAATGAACACTAAGATAGAATTTTTGACAACTGGTTCGCTCAGCTGATGAAATTCCAGAAATATGTCTGGATGGACTTTTGCAAACTAGCTGAATGTCATCACTGCATGTACATATGTATGTATGTATGTATATATGTGTGGCTGTTTGCACGTGTGTGTGTGTATGCTTGCATGTGCATGTTCATATATCTATGTATGCACATATACATGTATGTAAATATATTGTACAGTTATTATACTAACCTGCTGCATCTAAAAGTATTTTGAAATCTTCTCCTTTTGTTTGTTTTTCGTCTAATTCTGGCAGGGTATACCTGTTCCAGTTGCTAACAATTTCTCGACGACGAAATGTTTTATTTTCATAAACAGGAAGAGTTCCCAGTTTAACATCATCCTGCAGTTATAGTGAACAGCAACTTAACAATTTTATATATAATAAAACAGAATTATTTTTAAAACTGACAGTAAGTCTTTATTTAATCAGCTTTAAAAAATTAAATTTTACAAAAGATTTTTGCATTATGTATTAATTGTGAAACTGAAACTGAATGTGAACTCTGTTTTTTCAATGAAAATGATAAAATATATTAGAAACAGTGACTGAAGGAGCAAAGGCAAAGACTGAGAGAGAGAGAGACAGAGAGAGAGAGAGAGAGAGAGAGAGAGAGAGAGAGAGAGAGAGAGAGAGAGAGAGAGAGAGAGAGAGAGAGAGAGAGAGAGAGAGAGAGAGCAACAAACAAAAAATAAAGGTTAAAAAAGAAAAGAAAAGAAATGTAAAGGGAAATAAATGAATAATTTTTTATCTGGATTTATTGAAGGATAATTGGATGGATAGATGGACGAATGAATGGATGAATAGACTGATGACGGGATAGATAGACAGACAGACAGATAGATAGATTGATAGAGATAGATTGATAGAGAGAGAGAGAGAGAGAGAGAGAGAGAGAGAGAGAGAGAGAGAGAGAGAGAGAGAGAGAGAGAGAGAGAGAGAGAGAGAGAAGGTCAAAGAAAAAAGAAAAAACTTACACAAGAATCCGATGGCAGTTCCCGGTCTGTCTCTTGTTTAAAGTCACTTTTACCTTTTAGTACATCAGACTGATAGTTACCCTTTGGTTTTGGTTTGCCGCAAGAGGCAGTATTACTTTTTTTATCTTCATTCTTCTCATCATTAGTATCTTTTTGCGGTATGTTATGCTTACGTTTATACTGTGCATGTTTTTTCTGTTTGTGCTGATCTGGTCTCATCTTCTTTTCTATTTTTTACGTTAAAAAACAAACGATAACATTACTTTATTTCAGCGTCATCGTCCATGTTTCGGTTTTCCCCATTCTTTAGAGTTATTTCCCTTGATTATTTATTTATGTTTTTAATTATTTTTTTCATTTCATTTATTTTTTATTTTTTTAAAGAATTGAACTAACCTATAAAGTCATCTAACTTTAAATTTATAAATAAAACGGGTAATTATGGTTCATACTCATAAGATTTAGGCTACCCGATATACGGCTGACATGTAATAGCAATGCTAACAGCCGCTAGGGGCGCTCGCTACTTTGTTTTGTTTTGTTTTTTTAATGTTTTTTTCTGGGTTTTTTTTTTTCCAGTTGGCAAATTCACAACATCCAAATCTTACGCCAATTTACTGTATATTTAAAGAAAAATAGGATCAAATATCAGTTTATTTTGTTGGGGGAATTTCGTAAAAAGATGTAATCGAAAATCCGAAAATAAAGAAAAATCCTCATAAAAATAACAAATTACTGAATGCAAATTTTATAAAGATATCTCTTGAAATAAGTTCTTGGACTCAAGGTTAACTTCTTCTTCTTTTTCTTCTGTTTTTAATGTCAGCTTAAAGTGCGATATTTTTTACACTGTTATAGATATCTTCAAAAAAGTGTTTTTACATTTGGCACTGGTTTCCTTTTAATTGGTATAGAATACATCTTCATTTGTCATTTGAAAAAAAAAAGTTTACATGAAAATTAGATATTTGGTAATTCTTTTATTATGAATAGTATCAAAAAAATTTTTATTTGTAAGAGTGCCAACTGATAATCAGGCAGCTTATTTCAGTAATTACTAGATTGCTATTATGGTTCATTTTCCAATCTCTGTAAAGGTGTTGTAATTAAACTTATAATTATGATCTCTAAAACGATA
>CM022665.1:5872900-6075400 GCA_012295275.1 Chrysomallon squamiferum | reverse complement strand
TAAGTAATATAGTTGCGAGGAAATCTTTGTTTGTCAGAAATTAAAAATAAAAGCCTTTTGGAAAAATATTATTCTAGACTGTCGTAAATTCATTGAAACGTATATCTACAAGACTACCGAGAAGCAGTTTCGTCTTTCAATAATTAAACGTTTTATTTTATGATCTAAGTAATTTGAGAAAACTTTTCTAATGGATTTTTTTAAATTATGTTCTTTAACAAATCATATTTAACATAATAAATAATCATTTGTTATTGGTGAAAATTATTCTTAAAGAAAAGTAATTTTGATTATATAGACATTTTGATGTTTTCTTAACGAAAATAGTCAAGTAGTTTCACTGCGTAACAGAACTAAACTATTGGCGTGCAACACCATGTGAGATGTTATGCAGTAACTTTTATTATTCAGTATCATTGTTTTGGTAGAAATAAGAATAATGAATATGTGATTGTTCGTGCTAAGTAATAATTGCTTTTGAACAGAAAAACCGGAGAAAGTTGAGCCCGCGGACGGTCAGATCCTATGTTTGGTTTGTGGTGACATCGCTAACGGGACTCATTTTGGAATCAAAACTTGCGAAGGATGTAAAGTAAGAAACATTAAATCAGTTTGTTAATAATAACCTTAATTCGGCTCAGTTCAGAATTTTGTAGTGTTTTCATGGCTTACATTGCAAGAAACAAATGCAAAACGTTTTACATACTGTTTTTAAGTTTTCAAATCGCATTTGCAAAACAAAAAAATGTATTAAGCGAACTCAGATTACGAATTTAAAGTTTAACGAACGAAAAATATGGAAATTCACGAAGTATTATTAAAAGAAAAACGTTGATATTGATGAAGGAAAGTTTAAAACAATTGGAAAATATTTTGTAACTCTTTTAATACAGAAACATGTTTGGATTTTACTTTCAAAATATTTTTACATAGGCTTGACAGTTAGTGTAAAGGCAATTTATAATGTTTTGGGGTTTTTTAATTGCTGTATTTTTATTATAAATATTTGGTAATCTCAATATAGAAATTCTTTCGGCGAGGACTTGTAGAACACAAAACTTACCTGTGTACCCAGAAACATTCCTGCGTGATCAATCCTAGAAATCGTAACAACTGTCGTTTTTGTCGTTACCAGAAATGTGTGTCACTCGGCATGTCACGTGATGGTAGGTTTATTTCTTAAACTAATAATAATTATTACTTTCATTTTTTTTTTTTTTTTTTTTTTTTTTTTTCAGTTCATTTATGATTAACGATAAAATGTTAACAGTGACATCTATATTCAGTAAGATTCACAATATACCGTTATTTTTAAGATTACAATGTTTGTATTTATTTGTTATTATTATTATTATTATTATTTTTTTTTTTTTACAATTATATTAGCTTCACCTTAAAATTGAGATTTCATTGTCTAGAGAAAACTGTATATGACAGTTTAGTTACTGTTCTTTCAGCCATCAAAATGGGTCGTCCAAGAAAAACATTTAGCCCAGAAAATGATAATTTAAGGAAATTATCTTTAAGATACTGCCACGAAGCCAAAATGAGCAGCCAGAAGGAAGACCAACAACAACGTTCAGCACAGACGGACAGTCAGAAGTCCGTTGTTGTGGACGAGTCCAGAGACTCTTCGTTATCCCTCATTTCACTTCTTACTAAATCGTTTCCTTCGCACTCACAAAAAGGCAAATATTTCGAAAGCTCTGACGCTGGTTTAAATTCCGAGGAGTTGTCAAGTTGTTACCAAAACACTGCTGACAATCAAGGGTTGGGTTTACCGTGTCCCGGAAACTACCACAGATCGCACGTGCTGGACGCTTCTGATGAAAATGTGCGTGCACCAACGTCAACAGAATACCTCGCACCCGAACTACCAGACTGTTCAGAACGTTCTCACTCAGCCACGTCATCCATGATGTCGTCGTCTCTGCCACCGCTGTCCTCTGCGTTTTCGTCAGTCAGCCAGAACGTCTTCCGCTCAGAACCAGACTCGGTGACAAACATGTTCTCTGCACGGTTAGAATCGTTGACGCCGTTGTCAACAACATCACCATCGGATCAAAAAGTGACGTCGACTTATCTACCAGAATCATCTCTTTCATCTAGGTCAGCATCCGTTTCATCAAGGTCATCATCATCATCATCATCATCATCCTATTCATCATCATCACCGGCGCCAACTTCACCGGTTACGCTGTCGCCAGCGGCGATTTCGCCAATTTCCGGATCATCTGCAGCGGCGTCACCAGCCTCCGGATCATCTCCGTTTTCGAACTCGGCGTCATATTCATCATCGTCATCATCACTTTCATTCGAATCAGAAACACTGTCAAAACCACTGTCACCTGCTCCGTATACGCAACCTCCTGAACCGTTTCTGACAACCTCCGAAATTGAAAACATGCTGTCGCTTCTTACTAGTGAGAATACTGGTGGACACAGCTCTTTGAAAAGACCGTCGTGTTCCACAGACAGCAACCAGGAAAGGATGACCGATAACTACACAGTCCCAGGCCAGGGTAATAGCTATGTTAATCTGGTAGCCACAGAGAATGCTTGCACCGAATTTCCGATTAACAAAAATAACAATGAAAATGTGCTATTTTTATCACAGTTGGGAATTAACACAACCCATCCTGAAGTAGTAGTTGAGGAAGTGGATGATAACAACAACGGGAAAGTAGTCGAAGAGACGGGTGTAGACGACAGTGTGTTGAAACAAATTCTCTTTCTGAAACCAGATCAGAATCATGATCAGAATTCGTACAGCGCAAGGACTCAGCAAAGATCAACGGGTCTTCAAGAGTACTTCGAAAATAACGGCTTTGATTTTCCCAATCGAATAGAATACTCTGACAGAAGGAAACAAGACAGTGTTTTCAGTCGTGACTTCTCAGCAGAATATGTGACAAATCAAGAAATAAAAAGTGAAGACTTTGACAAGACGCACACATGTTGTTTCAATAACATAATATCTGCCATCGAACATTTTGAACACTCCAGTCACATTGCTATGGAGGACTGTTATAATACAGTGAAACACGCGTCTAAAGAAAATGCAAGACTAGAAAGGAATGAAAATGCTTCTTTCCGCGCACAGAGCAGTGCAAACAGGAATTCTACACCAAATGGACAATATGACGATGAACAAATAAAAATAATTGACTTAGCTCTTATTAGAGACGTGGCTGAAATTTATGCCATGGACATAACATAGGTATGAGTTATTGTTGAAGGTAAAGTGTATGATAAAGTTAATATATTTATTTCTATATCTCAGAATGCTGTTGTTTGATTACTGTGTAATCAGGTCAGGAAATTATATGTATTCTGTTTTTTTAAGAATACAAATAAGTTATTGTTGTTTGTTTATTTTATTTAGTTATTTATTTTATTTTGGTGATGTTAACAAAAAACCCAGACAAAATAAAATAATAATAATAACAAATTGTTCTGGAAATTTAATTAATATTAGCAGCAAACAATAAGAAAATGAAAATATGCTGCCGCCAAGCAACGGTCTACTCTCGTACAGACAGCTACTGAAACGAAATAACATCAGATTTAACTAAATAAACCTCTTAATATTACAAGTAACTTCAGAATTTAGATAAAAGTCTATTCACACTTTTTGGAAGAGAAATACCTGAATAATTAATTGTGAAAAACCCCCACCAAAACCCAGAAAGCGCTTTATAAAATTTGAGTGAAATCGTAGGCGTCTTGACAAAATGGCCCACACAGTTTTGACCAAGGCACATGCCACGTTGTGCAGTCCTAATTACCTAGAGACTAAATAGATTATCTAACACGAAAACCATAAAGGTAAACCATTGGCTTTATGGCTTGGAAATATCAAGATAGCATTTTGGCAACTACTGTAACTTTATTGTAGAACAGAATATACAGTAATGTAAACGTCTATCCTCAGTAACTAAACCTAACTCTACTTCATGTGCCAGGCAGATTTTTCAGTCAACAGAGTGATACGTTTAAACAAGTAAACACTTTCCCAATTTATCATAATTTTAAAATAATAATAATGATAATAATAATAATAACAACATCAACAACAAACGACAATAATAATAATAAAAATATATTATTTTTAACAGGTTAGATGATGATATTGTTTTTAATGTATAGTCAAGCTAGATTATGAAACACAAATTTTAGAAACTGTTATAATAATATTACTTGACACCTTGTTCTTTTATTAACACTGTTTGTATCAACTTTTAAAATTAACGGTAGACTTTATAAAAAAAAAAAAAAAAAGAAGAAAAAGAAAAGAAAAACAATACCACCACCTATAAACAGAAAAGCTGCTTGAAATTTCGCCACTGTAAATCCTCTTTCTGTTGTTTTATCTTTTTCTTATTTTTTTTTCTTCTTTGTAACATATTTTCCCTCCTATATATGAAAAAAACAGAAAGAAAAGAAAGCTTATCGTCAGCGTATCAGCTATATAATAAACAGTGGAGAAAGACAAGTGTTTAAATCTGCTCTTTAAACAATGCACAAATTCATTAGTGTAATATTATCTGAAACGTAATGAGACGTGGCCAATACGTTCTAATGTAACACTACACCAGACGTGTCGAACAATGTCATACTTGTGATAATTAGATCCACAAGAGCATAAAAACATGCCCACCAACTACTGGTGCAATGATGTAAATTAAGTGCATACGTACCTACGAACATAGTATACACATTCGTACGTACACCCATTTGCACATTCATTTAAACATGGCAAAAAAAAAAAAGTGCATGGTCATTACACTCCAGTTAACATTTATTTCGATTAGTAACTCAATTCGTAGTTACAGAAATAGACGTAACAGTGGACGTTATGTAATGAATACTTGAAACATATCCGTGTTTAAAATTTGAAAAGGTATGACGTAATGGACAGTGGCGGCGTGATTTTTTTTTTTTTTTTTTTTTTTTTTATTATCGTTCAGGACGTTCTGAACTGGCTGATAGTTACATTTGTTATTGAAACTGTTGCTGAGCTTCTCAAATTTGGGATTAGTGAAAAAAAAAAAAAAAAAAAAAAAAAAAAAAAAAAAAACAACAGACTGTTCTAAATTAACAGCTAATTTCCACACCTAGTACCAAATACGAAAGCTCAGAAATGAACATTATTACTCCACTGTTTGTTTGCGTTTAATAAACCACTGTGTTAATAATAATAATAATAATAATAACAACAACAACAACAACAACAACAACAACAACAACAACAATACTAATAGTAACAAAAACAAAACAAAAATAACAATGACAACACAATCACAACAACAGCAACTACAAATAAGCAGTTTACAAAAACAACTAGAGAAAACAATTAAAAAAAAAAAAAAATAGCAAATACAGCAACAGCAGCAAAACCAGCCACAATAATTACAGACATGACAAAAACAACAGCAACAACAAGACTACTATTACTACTGCTACTAGCTGCAACAGGAATCGTAGTGGTTCTAATAATAATAATAACAGTATTGTTTCTGTTATAAACAAATATTTAAAAAATACAGCCTATACAAGTGGAGTATATTTTCTCAGACGAATGAACGTTTGAAAACCGGGATTTTTAAAATTAACATTTATTTATTTATTTATTTATTTATTTATTTACTTATTTACTTCCTTCCTTCCTTCCTTCATTCCTTAACTTACTTACTTACTTATTATTTCCCGAAACATTATAGCTTAACAGAGGTTATGTCTGAATTGATAATGCATTGGTGGAATAATTTCTCACCTAGTTCTGATTTAATTACATTTTCCCGTCATATTAGCTGCAATATTATCATATCGATTATTATTCCTAGACAAAATTCAAACCCATAACCATTGTGCATAAACTTAGCGCATTACAAGAAGCCTTTTTTCCGAATCGTTTAGGTATGTGCCTCACGCCGTCTTGCATAACGTGTAGAAATGTGTCTATTTAAACGAAACGACCAACTGATCATCATCACAAGATAAGGTTTCCGTTGTGTGCCAAGTGATCACTAAAATAGTATCAGTATGGTGTTCCAGTGTGGTAAAACTTCAGTCGCGTTGAAGCTCGCAGCCTTGGTGATCTTCGTCACTTTCTTTTCTCATCTGATTGGTTTCACGTCGCCGTTCTGGAGTCAGAGAACGAATTCTAACGAAGGTCTGTGGGAGGTCTGTCAGAACGGAATGTGCGTGTCGTCGCTGGATTCGCCCGCCCTCAGTGGTTAGTAGATTCCATTGTTTTAAACGATACTTCATGTTTTGTTTCTAGAACAGTTAACGTTTGTTAGGAATTAAAGTATTCTTCGAATATAGCTAAACCGAGAATTTTTGATTTTGTCTGTTTTGATTTTTGCTAAATAAAACTTTATAACGTGCTTATTTTAAAGAATAGCTTTGGTGGTAATTACTTATATACATAAAGCGATGATCTTTGTCAACAATGAAATATGACAGAAATATAATAAACTCGTACTTATCAGCATAGGAATACTTTAATAATAGTAATAATAGTAGTAGTAGTAGTTGTAGTAGTACTAGTAGTAATAATAATAATAATATTAATGATTACAATAATAATAATAATTATAACCATAACAACAACTACAACGACAACACTAACGATAATGATGAAAACGATAATAATGATAATGATGATATGATGATGAGTACGATCGCAGTGATGCCTATGTTTATGATGGCCATGCTAATGGTTATTTATGTTTTTGTATTCTGAATCATCGGACCTAAGGTATTCTTTTCCTTCAGGACAAATGTGGTTTCGAGTAGTGCAGGTTGTGGAAGCTATAGGAGTGATCAGTGCTGGCACAACTACCATCCTCGTCCTCGTTGTACTGTTTTCCAGCTCAAAGGCTCAGAGCAAATCGTTCCTGGTAGTGGCAACAGTTCTGTCATTTCTAACAGGTAAAACAACGACACTTCGTAATCCTATCACCAGACTAACATTCTCTTTTCTGTCTTACTAAGACCAAAACGTTTCTGACAGGGTAGATCTAAAACAAAAAACAACAAAAAAAATCTTCATGCTAAATCACAAGACTAGCAACTCGAGTGACAACATAGGATTTATTTTCTGAAATATAATTGTACTATAATATTAACAGTTATTGCCCATTAATGATGAAATATTTTAAAATATCGTTAAACACTATTTCAGTCATTCGTCCGACCTCATTCTTTTCTGCATTCATTTGATCACGATTTCATTCGTTATTGTTCTGTTTATTTGCAGTGGTACTCATCCTAGCTGGAATTGTCATCTATGCTACTAAAGGCTCTGTGTTTTTCGAGGCTGTGTTCGCCACTGATTTTCTCGTTGGTTTCGCCTATATTCTCATGAACCTGTCTATGGTCGGCTGGCTGGTAACAGCGATATTACTTGCTGTAGATCTCGACCACAAACTGGAGGAACGAAGAAATAAATTTGCAGACAACCACCATGAAATGGTTCGGCCAGCAGATGAACCTAAAACTGATCATCCATAAATGCTGACTAATTAATTATTATATTTGTTATAAATAAAATACCTAATCAGGAGTTTAGTACAGTTTTATGTACACAGTAATTCACGTATTCCGATCTTTATATTTATTTCGGTTAATGATATTTTGTTAGATGGATAACTATTATATGTGTTTTGGGGAATGGTGCAATCGTGATTAAAACGAAGCTATACCTTTCAGGAATAAAATATACAAATCAACCAAATTAAGCTTTGTAAAATTGTTGTTATTGCTTGAAATTTAGTTGACTGGGAACTTTAGTTATTAAATATTTACCTTCAAACAGAATGTTTTAAGTCTTTATTCTGTTACGGTTCTATTGTAATTTTTAATACAGCCATCAAGAGTTACGAATCGAAGAAATCTTTATAACTCCAAAACGCCAGATTCTGATATATATCTAAATTATTACTAATCATTCAGTGCATGCAAAAACACTTAATAAAGCACACACAGATATCACACACACACACACACACACACACACACACACACACACACACACACACACACACACACACACACACACTGACAAACACATATCTTGAAGTGTCATCCAGTGTACCTATATTATTACAACTGTGAACAAAAAAAGAGAGAGAAAAAATATAGTAAATACATACAATCACACCTACTATTTCAACTGATACTTGTGATATTTATAACGAAGAAAACTGACATTCTATACAAGCAAGTTAAATGGATTCGGATTACTAATATGTTTATTTTTGAACTATTTAATAAGCAAGATAAGATTAAAACAGTGAATGAAGCATTGTTATTATTTTTTCTTTTTTTTATCTACTATCAAAGCTACCATATGGACTAGAAAAATGTATTTCAGTTCATAAATCGTGATATCTATTATTATTTTTTTCTTTTGTTTATCTAGAAATGTACGGAAAATGAAATAAAAATATTACAAAACATTACCGTATTCGAATCTTTTTTCGTGGCATACAGCACCTGTATCGATTTGTTTCAGTGATAGTCTAATTTACTGGTGCAGATGTGTATGTGTGTGTATATATGAAAGAAAGAGAGAGATGGAATGACAGACATACTGACAGACAGAAAGATAGACAGAGAGACAAAGACAGAGACTGCCTCAGGCAGACAGACAGACAGACAGACAGACAGACATACAGATAGACTGTACATTTTTCTTTACGTAAACTGTATGACATTTGTTTACATTGTTTTTATGTCTGTGTATTGTTCTTATACTATTATATTAATTATTATGTAGCTGTTACGTTTACTAAAGTTTAATGTTTCGGTATATTTAGAGTTAATGTTTACACTCGCATTTTCTGGACAAGTGCTCTCCCTTCTTAGCCTGTGAAATCGAGGTCAATACTAGACAGACAGATAGATAAAGTATACTAAAGATTATGGCTCCCAAGCTACATAAGTTGAAGCCATTGCAGACAGCGCTTACAGTATTAGCTGTTGAATTTTTTTGTTCCACATCAGTTAGTAAAATACTCACAAAATCGGAGCTAAACTACTTTTTCTAAAGACATCAACCGACATAATTACTCCATCATGTGTTTGTTGACAACTGTTTGATATAATGCTTATGTCATTTTAATATCAGCAACCATATTAGTACTTATTGTTTAGAGCATTCATACATATATCGAGGAATCAGAGCCAGGTTTTAATATATATATATATATATATATATATAAGCACTTAAGACCTTCTGGCTCTAACCTAGACACACACACACACACACACACACACACATATATATATAGACAGAGGAAAAAACAAAGACATTCCGAGTCAGACAGAGAGAAAAAGTGAGAGAGAGAGAGAGAGAAAAGAGAGAGAGAGAGAGAGAGAGAGAGAGAGAGAGAGAGAGAGAGAGAGAGAGAGAGAGAGAGAGAGAGAGAGAGAGAGAGAGAGAGAGAGAGAGAGAGAGAGAGAGAGAGATTGATTCTCTTTATCGTCATTACGACCACGCAGTATCGCAGTCAGACTACATCTTTCACGTTGATCATATTTAATTACACAACCAAGTAGGCGACTGGGACAGTCAAGCTTTGTCACATGTTGATGATGCCTTTGTTTATTAAAGTGTCGAATGACAGTGAAACATGACATAATACTTTTATTTACATAAAATGATTTTGTCGTGCAGCCTAATTAGGAACACATAAAACATGTTAGTACGTTTACTTAAAAAGAAAACTGATAAATATTTACACTTGTGTAAAACAGTTTGTAGAACTAAAATGAAAACAAATTTCACAAAAAAAAAAAAATATATATATATATATATATTACTAAGAATAAAGTGGTAATTTATGATAATAGTAATAAAAAATGTAAAAATAGTTAAATAGGTGAGTAAACCTAAACATTACCTGAGGTATGAATGTTCTTGCGCCTTTGAAACTAGTAAATAAAATACGTGCTGTTAAATGTTGTGCTTTGTCATTCGTTATTAAACTTAACTGCATATTTGTCTGTCACTATAGTAGCAGCTTTTCTATTAGGAATTATTGATACATATTCATATATATATATATATATATATATATTTTTCATATATTCATCTATCTATCTATATATATATATATGTATGTATGTTTATATATATATATTTGTATGTAGGTATATATCTATCTATCTATCTATCTATCTATTTATCTACTTATCTATTTCTATCTATATGTCTGTTTGTCTGTCTTTCTCTCTATCTGTCTATTTTCCTCTTTAGCCATCATTATTTTACGAAAAAGCTATATATTATTTATTCACAAAATCAAAATTATGACCTTTCTAATTAATCATTATATACAAAACGAAAAATTATAAATGTTACTTATAATTCTACTCAGTGTTTCACCACATGAATACTAAGAACACTGAACGTGAGTGGAATTGTGAACATCGACTGAACAAACCCAGACTTCAAGTCACCGAAGTTTTGCTGTTTTATTTGGGATAATGTGCTGCTGTCACAAAACGCTGCCTCTGCTAAGAACCGCGGCGACGCTGGTAATAGTAACATTTCTTCTTCATCTGACAGGATACAGCGCCCCGTACTGGAGCCACACCTCAACTTTCAGAGGCGGGCTGTGGGAGGTTTGTCAAAATGGCGTTTGTTCATCATCCTTAGATTTCTCACTTCTTTCTGGTGAGTTTAATGTGTGCGTACGTTTTCTGTATCATATCGAAGCGTTTGTCCGTTAATTCATTTATTTATGAAGATAAAAAAAAAAAAAACCCACTATTCAGTTATATTCGTACTGATTTGTAATGATTGTTAATAACACTTAGCAGTACTTAAATGAGGTACGCTGAAACTGTTGTGTTTCTTTTGTTTAAAAAAAAAAAATATATATATATATATATATATATATAAATAATGAAAAAATAAAATGAAGATATTTTAGATATAACTGGCTATCACAGAACCAAAAATAAATTGAATGCTTTTTAGCCGATAAAAATATGACAACCTGGCCAAGATTTAAGGTACCTTAATGGTTTGGGAGATTTTTATTTTTCTACTTTTATTTTTATTTTTTTTGTTGTCTTTGTGCGTGTGTGTGTGTTTTGTTGTTGTCGGTTTTTTTTTAGATTTATGATTATTATATTTTTTTTCTGACTGTAAACTATTTAAGCATGTTATTTGTATTTCAGATCAAGTATGGTTTAAAGCTGTTTTAGTTATGGAGACTCTGGCGATTGTAACTGCCACAGCAACAATAGTTCTTGTCTTCATACAGCTGTTTGTTGTAGAACTGTCACACAACACAGTTACCCTGACAGCAGCAACAGTTCTGTCATTCTCTACAAGTGAGTAAACATTATAAGTTGATATAAGACGAGTTCTTTGCATTCCGAACTGTAGACGATTCGTTTATCTACTCTAACAGTTTTACTTTTATGTTACAGTGAATTTTTATGCCTTTCGATAGAACATCAAAAATGATTTCAGTATTATATCAAACATGAAACAAAACGAAACGAAATATGAGCATAAAATTTAAAAAATAATAAGAAGAAGAAAAGAAAAAAGAAAAGAAAAGAAAAGAAATTTTAAAAAAAGGTAAATAATAATAATAATAAAGAAAAACAAAAATAAAAACAAAAAGAAGATACTGCTGTTAATTTAATATGTATTTTTGCCTTGTGTGTATATATATTGGTTTATTCGGCGTGGTTTTTTTTCCATAATTAAATTAAATTAACTTTGAACAGATATTACTGTTTCATAAAACTTTAGGCCAGATGTTGATTAAAACCATTAACTCGTTAATCAGATATATTAAGATTATTTCGTTACTGAAGCCTTATAACGAGGTGTTTTACTAACATTCTTTTGCAACGTATCATTTATTATTTGCTGTCTTTTTTCTTTAATTCAGTGCTTTTCATTGCAACCGGCAACTTGGTGTATGGCTTCAACTGTTCAGCATTCTTTGTCGACCAGTTTGAATCGAAGTTCTCGCTAGGTTTTGCTTTCACTGTTACAGCACTGGGAGCCGGCGGTTGGCTCCTTGTCTGCATAATTTTACTTCTTTATATGAAGTCCATGACCAGTTCAGCGAATGACGACAGATCCAAATCTACTGCCAGGAACCAAGATTCCGCTTGCAAGAAATAAGGGCCACCATTCCTTGATATAATTTCAATGAGAGTAGCTTGCTCTGATCGAGAGAACATATTTATTTATTATTAACGTTGACATCACCATCATCACCGTCATTATTATTTTTAAATTATTATTATTATTATTATTACTACTACTACTACCACTAATACTGCTACTACTACTACTGTTATTATTATTATTATCATTGCCTCATTAATTCATGACTTTTACGTCTGTTTTGTTTAGCATACAGCTGGATTACACAAATAAACTTTTAATTGTTTATACATGAATCAGCGAACTGTCTTTTATACCAATTTCACCAAACAGGAGAACATTTTATCACAGGCCTACAGATAACCAGTGAAGTAGTAGTCAGTCTACTGTTTGCAAGTGAATCGGGTCTAACAAAAATATGTGATCTTGAATCTCGCTTCTTTTGAGTTCGGCGCTATGACCCACTTGTGAATTTCTAAGAATATTTAACGCAAGCAACAGTCTGCTGTAGTGTTAGGGTTCGGTGAAAATAGACACAGCAGGTAAAAAAAAGAAGAAAAAATATAACTAGCCATTATATGTATTAAACAGACACGTTTTAGAGCTTTTTAAGTACTTGTAAGTATGTGAATACTGATGGTTGCTGAACCATGAATTTTGACAAAAATTAAATGTGACTGAACCGTGTGCTAAATAGACTGTGTAAAATAAAAAGTAGTATAAAAATAACAAATCTGTTATTCATTATCTTGTAACTCTCTCTCTCTCTCTCTCTCTCTCTCTCATGTTTTCTCTGACACTTTCTCTCTACGTCTCTCACTTTTTCTCTCTCTCTGACTCGGAATATATATATATATATATACACACACACACACATATATATATAGCGAGAGAGAGAGAGAGAGAGAGAGAGAGAGAGAGAGAGAGAGAGAGAGAGAGAGAGAGAGAGAGAGAGAAAACTCTGTCGTATTCTTTCTTTTAATCAGTTTAATTATCAAGACAGTCAAGATTATATTTTTGATTATTAAAACATTATTGCAAATCTGCGAGAATGAAAGTATTGTAACAGAGATGTTATGTTAGGTTCATTATTATATTAACATATTTTACAGTGTAATATTTCATTTGTATTCGTCAAGCGTCAAACACTGTCACACGTTATGTAGCAACTGTTATCCCTGATTAGTATGTGACTATAAGAATCAGTAATTAATCACCTTTAACAATAGGATTATCTGTTATTTATAGTTCATCACCGTGAAATAAATATTAAAATACCAAACACGCTGGTTTTTGATTAACTATGGGATATGTCACGTAACTTTTTTTTATTATTTATTTATTTATTTCTGACAATTTTTGACAATTTTTTTTTTTTTTTTTTTTTTTTTTTATTACTGCTTTCAACTCGTTTATAACTTCATACGAGTATCACGTTTGCTTACATAAACAGTTCTTATTGCATTATAATAATAATTATTATTTTATCACTTCTTTGTTTAAAAAATATTTGTTGTTTTGTTCTTTTTCAGAAGTAAATAAGGCGAGTGGTAAATACAAAATGTGTTTGTCCTGTCTTATCAGTTTGCCTCTGTCACGTGGTGCTGTCCTAGGTTCAATATTATCTTTTCCAGCCACGTGCTCTTCTGTTTACGAAACCACACTTCTCCTATCAGCAGAAACCACACAGTGAACTTTTCTCCGACCAATACGTGAAGATATTTTATAAACTAAATAATAATAATAATAATGTAAAACTGAATAACGGATAAAACGATCTTATCTAGGTAATTTAATATGGAATAAACTCGACGATTGATTGAAAATATAAATATAATAAATTGTTAATAACTTGGAAATTGTACGTTCGTTCATTATATAACTTTATTTTATTGGTCTTGATATTAAGATTCAGAAAGGTTAAATATATAACGAAGAAAAATATTATCTACTTCAGTATATATCCCCTTTCACCTATAAAACCGGATCACGTAAAATTATAACAGCAACAGTAACAACAACAATGACCAATAATAATATTAATAATAAATAAATAAAGAAAGAAAGAATTAATAAATTATAATTACTGTGATATTATAGACAGATAGATAAAAAATTTCATTTTATTTTTTATAGGTCTTAAAATTCAGAAAGGATCAATATATTTAAAGAAATATCTACTTCAGAAAATAACCCCTTTCCTCCATATAAACATGTACTACTACTACTACTACTACTAAACAACAACAGCAACTACTACTGCTACCATTACTACTACGACTACTGCGACAATAGCGTGCACAAAAACCTTAACCGATTTTTAAAAATTTTGATTTCGAAGACGATCGTAAATATTTTGCTGAAAAAAAACCAAAAAAAACCCCCACAAATGTGAACCCAAAATTTTTTTTTTTTAAATAAAAAAAAAAAAAAAAATTAATAAATAAAAACATTTCTTGAAAATGTTGTTGAGGCGCTTAGCGGTTTGCTTTTCAAAGTCATGGCCACAGTTCAGTTTTGTTTGTTCGAAATGTCCCGCAATGCTCTTGGCAAACAGGGACACGAATCGAATTTGTCTCGTCACGTGTTTTGTGCAGTCCGTCTCAGTGTTTCCCTTCGTGACAGAACGATTCTTTGCCTAGCATTGTTCTTCTGACACGTGCGTGCTGTGCGGTGTGGTCTCTGTCACATGGCAAACTGGACAATACCGTCTGAGGCTTTATAAAAACAAAAATCTTCTCTCTGTTACATAGTCTCGTGTGGGTCTACAATTCAGTTTCGTTCGGTTTTTTCAGGACTTCGTTTCAAACAGCAGGATTTACTGATAATTCGGTGCGAATGAAATCTGTAGAAGGATTCAGTGGGAAATAAATCTAGATTTTTTTTTCATTATTATTTTTATTATTGTTGTTGTTATTTAAAGGGGAAAAAATCCACGTAAAGAAAAAAATTAGTAAAAATTTGCTTAAACTGATCAAGAAGGAAAGTATAGTTTCTAAAGACATGTGATATATCGGCACGTAATTTGACATGAATTTAACGACTATTTTAATTCAAATGAGATTTAAGGCGATTGTTTGGAAGAAGTACCTCAGACGAAGAATGGACAAAAACTGTGGATAATACTGTGTCGAGACGCAAAGCAAAAATTTAACAAGAACTGTTTCTCTTGGACACTGAAAAAACGCTGTGGGGATTCGATGTAAATCTTGTATTAAAGTTGTGTAAAAAAAAAAAAAAAAAAAAAAAAAAATAGTTTGTATAAACCATCTCATTCTTCATTAAAATTCGCTTTCTGTTGAAACAGTGTCTTCATTACTTACTTTGGCACATGTTGCCGGTTCGTCCAGCAGATCTGCAACCTGAAATTTTAATATTCCACTAACACCTGACCTAGTCCGAAGATTATAATCATTATACAAAACAATCTCCATCTCGACTTTAACAAAGTATTTTACTTTTGCTTTTTCTCTGCGTTATTCATCTTATTACGTCTTTATTTTGAAGTAACAGGGTTTCGTCATTTACGTTAGTGTGGCTTAGCCGGTAAGACTGTGTGGTAAATTTTGCATCGTGAAGAAGAACCTGTGAAAAATGGTTGTGGAGAAAGCTGAAGCTGACAGCACAACATGCGACGACGCGCTGGACAGAAACGATCCGTTACGTGTTGATCACAGAAATACTTCACAAACATCGGCCGTACGTCATATGAAAGTATGGCCTTCCAGCCCAGGTAAGCTAATACGCGTTAGCGTTTTCACACACGGTACAAATATACAAACACATCAGAAAGAGACACACACACACACACACACATACACACACAAAGACAAAATCCATTCTCATACACACAAACCAAAATTCATTTACAATTGATTATCTAAACACTTTCTTTTCTTTGCTTCGTTTTCAAAATTTCGATTTTCTTCGACAGAATTTTTTATGATTTAATTCAGGTGTTTCCACGTTACCTGAAAGGAAGCGTTCAGTTACGTCAGATTTTGATTTGAAAACAAGTGAATCATGCAACACAAACAAGAGTCTGGATGTCAGAAGACGATTAGTTAACAACGACCACTCTCGCCGTTCAGTAAAAACAGAGACGACTTGGAGCGACAGGCAGCCTTTACATTCTTCCTTGGCTATTTACAGCAAAACACAACATTCTACTAGTAACCCTCCAAGTAAATGGAGACACCAGTATAACAATGGATGGATTAAAAACAGTAGAAATATTCACACGAAGGTTAGTATATCCACCCATCTAGTTAAAATAATACAAATTGTGAAACTGAATCACACCATAAGAAAAAATCGTTTTGTTAGTAGAAATCTCTCTCTCTCTCTCTCCGTGTATATATATATATATAATCGTTTAGTTAGTAGAACTCTGTCTGTCTCTGTGTGTGTGTGTGTATGTATATATATATATATATATATATATATATAGAGAGAGAGAGAGAGAGAGAGAGAGAGAGAGAGAGAGAGAGAGAGAGAGAGAGACAGACAGACAGAGACAGACAGACAGACAGAGGAAATAACAGACATTCAGAGTCAAAAAGAGAGAGAAAAAAATGAGACAGAGAACGTAAAAGTGAGAGACGTAGAGAGAAAGCGTCAGAGAAAACATGAGAGACTGATCCTCAGTTTATATCACATTTGAAACCGTTTTGACCTTATATGTGTATATATGTAAGTCTGTTCGCAAGACCATTCACCAGTTTTTACATCGAGCAGTATGACTGGTTGAGCTATCTATGTATGCTGTTACAATTATGACGTCTGAGATATAAACATTTTTTTTATACAATATGACTGGCACGACCATAAAAGCGTCTCAGGTATAAAACAAACAAACTGTTGATCTGTGAACATACATTTATATTTCTCTGTCAAATACAGAAGATCTGGTGATTTGGCATCCGAACCCAAGTATAATTAAGGTAGGATGACGTATACAATATTTACAGTTTTATCGCTGTTTAGTTCTGATATATTATTTAGAAAATGTGCTGAGTGTATTTAACCGATTATGATACATACTGTACTTTATTATTATGTTATATTATGTCATATTATATTATATTATATTATATTATATTATATTATATTTCCATATCTTGATATCTGTTTTAACCAAATGCAGTTATAAAATTGTACAATACGTGATTGAGCATCATTGAATTTATATCCACGAGGATGAACATAAAAAAGGAAAAACAGAGAAAACATTTATTACAAATAAACAAAATAAATTATAGTAAATAGTGGGACATCTAATAATAAGCAAGGCGAATGGAATAGTTTGTCTTTTCTGTAAAACTATACTGTATGTTTTGTGCAAGAAGAATACATGTGACATTTTTTCTCTTAAGTTATTTCTTGATTTGAACAAACTGACATCGACTAAGCATCTGCTCCTGATTTACGTTACGATAATTACATAACATGTTTAGGAAATAATACTACAGAAAATATTGAAATATCAAAATAACAGTAATTACGGAAAGTAATTTAATATTAAGATAACGGTAACTGTCCAAATATATTTAATATTAACATAACGGTAACTGTCCAAATACATTTAATATTAAAATAAAAGCAATTGTAAACTATATTTATTATTAAAATAACAGTAATTGTAAAATATATTTAATATTAAAATAACAGTAATTGTAAAATATATTTAATATTAAGATAATAGTAACTGTAAAATAAATTTAATAATAAAGTGACAGTAATTGCCATCTCCTCATGTTTTATTCTTTTCTCATTTTTCAGCAATTCAATCCACTCGCTGCCAAGTCCGGAATGGAATCACAAACTTTCAGAGCTCAGAGCGCCTGGCTTGTCACAGGAACGGAAGGGGACGCCCAGTCTCTTGACGGTGTATACATGAACGGTGGTCAAGGTGGGATGGTGAAACCCGCTCCTTTCTGCCTCAGTACGAGCGTATGTCCGTATGTCTCGCGCGAATCCGCCGCGGCCGACTCGCGCCCAGAACGAGGCAGACAGTACCAGCTCGCGGTGGAAATTTTACAAAACTTCGGTTTGTGGGACATCGCCAAGAAGGTGATGTTCCTCATGTGGAAGAACAGAGAGCTCAACTACCAGATCATTCAGCTGAAGAAGGAAACTGAAATCTTAATGCGATCCCATCCCGACAGTAATCAGAATAAAAAGTGAAATGGTCAGTGTATTTGTAAATCGGGACATCATTTAGTATTTGCGTGACCTTTCGCTTTAACGGACATAAATAGGGAAAATACAAATGAAGTAAATTACAAATGAATAAATAAAATGTAGTCTCTGTATAAATGTAGTACGGTTACAAAATATCTGGCACCATGTCTACATTTTAATTTTAAAATACGAAACATATGTGTATAAAATGAATGAAAAAAGCTTCCATGCATTGTTGTATTATTGTCATATTTGTTAGTATTAAAAACTAGACTCGGTTTTACGGGTTAGTGTGAGGAAACAACTACTATTAATATTTATGTTAACAGAATAATCCGTCAGTATTAAGAAACGATCTTGTACTTATTTATTCAGTTTAATTCAGAAATCACTGTGTATAATATTCACAACCATTCCACAGAAATGTGGCTGTAAATATTATATTGTAGATGGTTCAAGAGCAGGTGCTCTCTAAAAGCGGTCTATAATTTAATATCTACTATGGACAGTTTGTGACAAAAGGTAACAGAACGGAAGGATTGAAAAATGGTTTTAAAACAGTATTTAATTCCTTGAAAATGTTAATGAAATAACATATACAAGGTTACTAACGATAACTGTGATTTAAATCAAATATAAAAAAGACAAAAGACATTTTAAAAGAAATTCATTTCAGTCATTTATATTCTTCAGCTACAGTATTACAGTGCTGTATGTAACATTATAAAACTTCATTATATTTAACAGTATTAACAGCAGGTTATTTTGGTCTTATTCATATTTGATTATGTACATCGTTTTTTTTAGTAATGAGCATTGTTCGTTGTAAGTCAGTATGCACAAACAATGTCCTGGTTGCGCAGAAATAAACATTATAAATTTTTGAATTTTTGTTATAATTTCAGTGTTTTTTTTTAAGTAGATATTTATTAGCAGTGAAAACAATACATATACAGGCATACACATACGCACGTACAGACATGAAAATTAATTTAAAGTGCACCTTTAGCGATATGAATAAACGATAATATTCTTTATGCTTCCAAGCTATTATTTTGTTGTTTCGCGCGCGCTATCAACACACATAATAAAACATGGCATTAAAGTACGTCGCCATTTTACCCCATTATAATCGAACCGTGACGTCATCGCGTACATGGTGGACTGATAGCTGCATTTTTCTACAAGCTTTGGAAGAGTGTAATAAACAGATAGTCCTTCGCATGATTCAGTACCTATGAAGTAGCTCTCATGTTCAAAATGGTTGACGCCTGCTTTAGAGCAAATAGATTAGCCCTTTGCGCGACTACAAAAACATGTCATCTCGCAGACATTTTAAAATTGTCCTTGTTTCTTGTTATACTTCATTATTACGAAGGGAAATTTAAAAAAAAAAAAAAAAAAAAAAAAAAAACATGACTTTGATGAATGGAGAATACATTTTGACTATTTCTCCACGGGTACGTTTTAAGCAGCAACATATTTAGTAATGGGTGGCCAAATTAAAACAAATAAAATAAAATAAAAAATATGCGGTGAATCTTAACGTCTCATATCTGAAAGGAAAAAATAAAATAAAATTTAAATAAAAATAAATAAATAAATAATTCTAACATTCTAAAATTTCTAGCGATTTATATTAACAAAGACATTGATACCATACTGTCCATTACTGGTTAAATTTTTTATTTATTATCTGTGGTAGTTACTACAAGAGACCAAAATTAAAATCCAGTTTTGAAATGTGGTTTTATAGATAGGAGGTATTCAAATTTCATTTTTTTTTTTTTTTTTTTTTTTTGCCCCATCAAATATATATTTTGTATACAGAAGTATATAATTGTTTATGACTGGTTCCTAACTAGAAATAATGAGTATTGTGAGATATTCCTGAAAAACGAAATATTCAAGAAAAATCTTCTGACAGATTGGTAATGACATGGTTAAAATCATGGCCAGATTGTTTGTATCACAGTTAGCTCAACATCTGTCTACCAACAGCTTTTGGATCATATAGAAATCATTAAGAAACAAATTAATAAAAAAAATAAAATAATGATTCACTGGTTCAAGGTGAAATTAAATTTCAGATACATCCCCTTTATTCTGAATGACTTTAAATTTTAAGTTTTAAATTTTTAGTGCTATTCAATAATGGATTAAAACTAAATAATGAACACTGAAATAAACCAGTGGATATTCACCAGTTCAAATGTAAAGTTTAAACAAATCATATATGTATTCAGAAATTATTTTAGAACATCATAAATCTGAGACAAATGTATTGCCCCATGACTAGTTTTATCAAAAGTTGTAATATAATATACTTTTCAGCTAACTGAAAAAGAGTAATACTTCATAAGGCACTAATAATTTTCAATAATTTTTAATTTTTATTTTTTTAAAAATTCTCCAAACAGTGAATGATACAACAATTATCATCTAGGTTATATAAATTTAAATACAAAAAGCTAATTTATATATATATATATATATATTTGTATATATTGGGTTCTTAAATAACCTGCATATTTTTAGAATTAATTAAAACAGAATCAAAATTTTGATGGATATTTCATCATGTTAATAACTTATATTTTGAAATAATAATAACAATAAATAAATAAATAAATAAAAATGATCAAACAAATAAATAATAATCAAGATATAATAATTATCATTATATTGTAAAGGATATTTTCTTTATTTCATGTCAGATATTAAATAATAAAAACTACGGCAGACATTAAAAATTAATGTTATTGTTGGGCACCAGTTTGTGAAATGACCAGTTCATCGTAACCAGTCTGTTCGTCAAACTCTCGCGTGAACTTCACGTTGCGACATGTGCCTATCATCACCTCCGCAGTGGTGTATATCGTAAGATCACTCACAACGTGACCACCGATGACGTGGCCGTCCCTGTCACTCAGTGAGATGTGGAGATGTCCCGTCTCTCCACCTGACAGTGTCCCAACCAGCGACACTATTTCAAACGGACCTTCGATGAGTTTTATCTGAATATAACAACCAGAGAAGTTTATTGTGCAAAATAAAACCAGCAGTTTGGAATATTGTACTGAAATCTGTGTGTGTGTGCGTGTGTGTGTGCATGTGCATGTGCTCATTATTATGTTTTCCACAGTTCTGTTGTGTGAATTAATAACTGGATGGGTTATTATCTTTTTGAGTGCATGGATGTGGAGGCTTCTTAACATTTGTTTATAGGTGCAGTGGTATATGTAAGTGTTGGTGCTTATTTATATGTATGTGTGTAAAACAATCATTTTTTTTCTTTTCAGATTATTTATTTTTCACATTATTATCAAGTAATATAAATTTGAGATAGTAACTAACTTCTTTAGCATTGGCCATTCTCAGTTTTGCCTTAGTAATACTTCCCACACAGGTGAGGACAAAAGCTGACTCCAGGTTATTTTCTTTTACAAACTTCAGCAAGGCAGACTGCAGTTCTTGGCCTGGTTTCAATCTCAAGGGGTAACAATTCATGGTACCAGATATCTTAAATAAATCATCACAGTCTCAATTTAATCCTGCCCAGAATATATTACTTACAAAATGTAACATTAAACAAGAGAGAAAAATAAAACTGCTAATATTAACAGTGATTTTGTAATGATGAAAAATATTGTTTTTTGTCATTACTGATAATTATTCTAACAGTAACAGTTAACTAAAATGTTACAGACACACACAGCAACTATCATTTCACAAAAATAGTTTGTTACAAACACATTCTGATACATGTAATTGGAAAATGAGAAAAAACCCACTTCAAACTGTCTCCTGTCCACTTGTATGTGATTATTTCTATATTACTTACTGAATACTACCTAACCCTAACCTAACCTTTAAATAACAATAATCAGTCTTATATTAAGAGACAAAGACAGATACATATGTTTCTATACATATATTTTCAGTTTGTGTACAGTTTTATTGTTTGTATATTAATTACTCTGTAAAATGAGTCATATTCATGATCATCTGAAACTGAAACAGATCATGGTTAAAACAACAATACATGAAATTTTGGTACTTGGTCAACATCTGTTCTTTCTTTTGTTCACTTCATTTTATTTTTTCTATCATCTGTTCTTAACTGTTTGAAGGTAATCCTTTATATTTTAGCTTCATTCATCGACATATTTTTTTCAGTCAATTCTGAAAAATGAAGATGTGATATCATAAGCCAATCTTTTGAATATATATTAACTGTTTATTCATTTTCACTTTCATCTAAACTAATTTGGAGCACTCTTTAGTTTAGGTATGAAACATTTTATCTGGCTCATTTCTGTGGATGTTGCACAGACCAATTCCTGCAAGAAGACACTTAGAGAATAAAATTAAAGATAAACATAATTAATGTCTTTGAAAAGAAAAATGTCCAAGTACAAAGATGAACTGATGCTAGTAATATTACTGCTATCAGGGACTACTTACCAGTTTTGACTGACTGTCCTGGTTCATATTTCTGCCTTAGCTTCTTTTTATAAACACATATACAACTCCTGATTTAGAAAAAAAGTATAATATTAAAAATATGTCTTCATTAAGTTTCAAAGGGTAGCTACTGTATGCCATGTCATAACTACTGTGCATATACAACTAATGCACATATTAACTTGTTTAACAGCAGAAAATAATTTAATTAAATACATCATTAAAATGATAAGCATTTTAAAATCAAAATTACTTCAACTCTGTGGACTATATGTATTTTAATTTCTTTATAACAGAAAACTAGTTAAAAACATCTACTTAAACCTCTGATCCACCATATCTATAATAATTTGAAAAATCATCTACAACAACAAAACTTTTAATTATAAAAAATAGTCATAATAAATTAATAGTTTTAAAAAGAGCAGAATTCAATATAGATAAAAAGGATTTTTTTTTTTAAAATACACCCAAAATAAAAAGGTTGATAAGCATATGTCTGATGCAGCTGAAACAGAATATTTTTGTTTTACTGGTTGTAATTATTTTTTATTCATGTGTGCATCCGCACAGCTATTTTGTTTCTGTCATTGGATATAACAATTTTGTTGCTTAGCAACAAAATCAGCTTTATTGGAAATAACCATTATTGTAATACATATTAAAAATGTGTCTGTAATTGATTTATAATTTGATAATTTCATTTCTAATACTGCATGTTTTGTGGATTGAATATTCAGTCTGTAATTCTGTAAATATATTAAATATGTCGACTGTTATCTCCACTGGCAAACAGAGATTTTATCTGTTATATGTCATGACTGTTTAAATTTGTAAACCTGCTTCATTTGTTTGTTGGAAAATAATAATTTGTATTATTAATCATGCCAAACATGTTTACTAAGACATACACTGAAACTACACAAATAATAATGTTTCATATGATATAGTTTAATATAGAGTTTTTTTATCATTCCATTAAAATCTTCAACAAAGATGATCTTGCAGTCATATACCCAATGAAAAGCATGATGAACAAGCACTGAGTTACTAGATATTAATAGTCTCAAGGAAACATCATTTTTATGTGGTATTTTTTGGCCAAGTGATACTTCGTTTTTATACACTTACAGATGCAAATATTTGTAACATGTTCAGATTTTAGATATGCTACTGCAGCTGTGCACCTTAAACAGCAATGCTGTGGTTAAATGACATCTCTCTCTGTGTGTGTTATTTTGTTGTTAGCACAAAGGCTTTTTTTATATGCACATTCACATAAAACAGTAACCCTGATACCGTGGCTTTTAGCAAAGTTGTCACTGAGCAGGAATAACTGTTTAAGTGTTTTGTCATCACATAGTTATCACTGTGTCATTATCCTCTGTCTGCTTCTGGTTATCATTTCTAAGCTGATAAATTCTTTACATCATAATTGACTTACTATGCTGTAAATCACTTGATTATGAAATCCTCATTAAATGATAATCTATAAATAAATAAATAAAATGATATAAAATAAAATTAATAAAAATTAATCTGTATTAGGCACTTCATCACATTAATTCTAAACATATTTAATAATTATATGAAATGATGTGTCATACCGATGCTGCATTTTTGTAACAACATGTAGCATTAACGAAATAATAATCACCTGATGTTAAGCTCGCATAGTTATCTTCCTTGAAAAGTGAAATGAAAAAAAAGGGGCGTTCTCGCAATGGTACAAAAAGCACCGGGTTATTGCATTTGGTTTAATAGTTTTGTCAGACCACATTAAAAAATTAAAACAACCTTAACCCCAAAAAGCGTTTACAATGTATAATTTGTGGTATTTAACAAAAATGAGAACAATTACAAATTATGTACCTTGTCCTGGAGAATGTTATCGTACGTCGTATGACTAAAATTAAACTCACGAAGGCCACAGAAATCGAAGGGACACAACCATTCACTAATAGTTTAAATCGTGCTGTAAGAAATATTCAAATCGTTATCAGTGGATATACCACCAAATTTTTTATAACTGGTGTCTTCTCAGTGGGCAATTGTTGTTTTTGTTGTCGTACTAAAAATTAAAATAATAATAATAATAATAATAATAATAATAATAAATAATAATAATAATTGGTATGCGTGTGTGCTTGCGCGCGCGTTTATGTGTTGAGCGACAGTGACATAACATCTGCAGATAACTCATGGCTGTAACAAGACTTTGAAATGAGGCAGAAACTGATATGTTTGAAGTCATGTCCTTCATCGCAACGATGTCGATAGACTTCAAACGGTAACCGTAGACATAAACACATTCATTCAGTGGATATCGTTTCCACCGGAATAGAGATTTATATTTTTTAAATAAAACACTTGTGTGTGTGTGGGGGGTGAATGTATGTACGTACGTGTGTATACTCTTGTTTTCGTTATTGTTATTGTGTATGTATGAATGTACGTACGAAAGCATGTATGCTGGTGTTATTGTTATTGTGTATGAATATATGTGTGTCTATGGGGGGGGAACGTTTCTATGGATGGAAGATTTTTGCATGCATTAAGGAATGTTATATGTTTATTCATATTTTGTTGTTGTTGTTGGCAGACATACAATATAAAACATTTATGTGAATACACATATTTGACCATATTTTATATAATATAAAAACAGTCATCTATGTGAATTTCTCATCAATATACTAATTTATACCCAACAGAAATTGAATATTCAACACGACTCCTAAAATAAACTGTTTTTGAAATAAAAATAATAAGTTCAACGGATAAAACAAATGGCTTAATTTTATTGAATTAGAGGTTATACTTCATCATTTCAATTAGAACGTCATATTAAATTTTCTAAGCATTGCATACTTATTTTTCACAGGATAAAAGAAAAAAATGTTTATCATGAAATAAGTATTCTAAATAACACACACACACACACACGCATGAATGCACAAACATTGTACATTTTAAAGCTGTTTCTGCTGCAATTATTTATGTGTTATTCTGAAATATGGAAGTACTAACACTACTCAAGTGAATTATTTTAAATAATTAAGAGATAGCTTTCCGTGGTTAAATTGATTTTCTAGTTTTTGTTTATACCTGTGTTCCCGACTGCTATGACTTAACGAGGGAACTTCTTATTAATTCATGCTGGTTTTATTCGATTTGTCGTCGATGTTGTTATTATAATTATCGTTTTTTACGTTTTGACATGGCTTAGCACTTTCAAAATAGCATATTTTTTCAAAACTGCAAGTGGAAGTGAAAAAATAAAAAAAGTCAGGTGGATTAAATTATAGAAATATTTTAAAATTAAAATTTAACTGAAAAAAAAATAATAAAAATGTTATGGTTATCGGTTCATTTCTCTCAAGTGTATAAATTATTGCTAACTTGGGAACTAACTGTGTTAGACAGAATCAATAACAGAGAGACGTTTGGAAATTCTTGAAAATGTACTGATAAATTATAAATTTGCACTTAACAGAAGTAGTTGTATACTGAAAGTAAAACAGCGTGAATAACTGCTCAAATACATTTGACGAAGACATTCTAATTCTCGGGAAACACAATTTTAAATATTTTCGTTCAGTGTTTATAAAGTTGTTGATATTTCGTAACTGAGGTAAACTGTTCTTATTATAATTAATAATTTTGTGTATTCATATATTCATATATGATGTGTTATAAAACAAAAGAAATTTGTTACCATCAGTATCAAAAACCTGTAAAATAAGATCTGTATAACTTATACTGGGAATGAAATTTTAAATGTGTCTGTCTGGTAAAGAATCCGAAGCTTGAGTCACATATTAACACTCACTTATAAAATAATTATGATTCGACATTTTTCAGTATATAACTTTGGCATGTGCTTTTGTTTTTTCATTTTCTTCTTCTTCTTCTTCTGCTTTTTAATGGAATTTCGTAATTTAGTGACTGTTTTTTTTATATACATATCTTTCCCTTTGTATTTATCAGACATTTCAAATTTTATTTATTTATTTATTTTAAATCAAACTGTTTTCGTATTTTCTCATTTTTATTTGTTTATTTATTTCGTTTTGTTTGTTTGTTTGTTTGTTTGTTTGTTGTTTATAATTTATCCAGAAGTAAAAAAAATAATAAAATAAAATGCATATATTGATAGAAATGATACCTATATGAGTCAGATCAGATTCAAAATTTGTGTTTACAACATTTTATATATGTAGTAAGAATCTTTATCTATTTAAAATTCGTGACGCGTTTTGTTTCAGGCGAAATTCAATAAATTCGAAACGAAGAAGCTTTGCTAACGAATCAGACGATCTTAGTGATGGATAGACAAGTCTCGACACTTCTGTTTCTCACTACTTCATTTCTTTCTTCTGCCATCGCCGCCACTGAAACACACCACGCAGCACTAAATCAGATTCCCAACGTCGTGCACAACGTACGCAACAGCTACCAGTGTAATGGCATGTGTATTGCGAGATCCGATTGCGTCTCCTCCAACTACGACGTGCAGACACGACTGTGTGAACTTTTCTTTGACACTGATGGTCGCATGGAAACTAAACCAAATTCAGTGTACAGGGAAGTCTCGAATAACGGTTCAAACGTACGTACATCTGCAAAAAAATTTGAATTATGTAAATAAATTTAATTATTAGTTTAACTGGAAACAAATATATATTTTTTTTTAATTTCGTGTTAATTAGAAGATAGGTTAACTAATAAATCAAAGGTAGTAACAAAAAAACAAAAAACAAACATCATGTTTTAATAATATATTAACTGAAAGCGAAAAATGTTTTTTACGGTTTTATTATATACATGTGTAAGTTGTTGATTTAATATTTTTATTTTTACATTTTTGTTTGTTTGTTTCACTGTTAAAAATTAAATGATATAAAAAAAAAAAAACACGTTTGTTTATGGAGCGTGGATTATAAATAATGTAAACATGTTTCGTTAGTCAGTTTGTGACGTTTTAAGCAAACTCTGGCTTACAAAATGTATCATCGGAAAATTAAGTCACTGCACAAAACATTCCCAACAAATTAAATTAATATTAATAATAGTAACTGAAACGTGTTGTAAAATAAACTTCCACTGATTGGCCATCACTTCACATTTATCAGTATGATATAAACTGAAATAAAATGGCCACTGTCACTAGAAACGTTCGCCTGCATGACGTCATGGTGTATACAGAATATGTGTACTTAACTTATTCAGCAATAAACCGTTAACTGATGTGTTAATCAACTGGTGAATTTACACTGGCAGTCATTTATTACCGTTTTAATCAGTCACAGCAGTTGCTACTATTTCATCAAGTCTTCCACAACAAGTGTGACAAAGGCACGGGTATGTACTGTCCTGTTTGTTGGATAGTGCATGTAACACACTTGTTGCTAATCAGAAAGAGAAGTGGCAGTTTCAGTTTGTTCTCTCATTATTTGAATGGTCCTTAAACGTATGTCCGAGACCACGTAACTGTAAATAATATGTTGAGAGTGCATTAAATGAAACATTTCCTTTTAGCAAATTACAGAATATGGTAATTCTCCTAGCTTCTTCTAATAACAGATTGTTATTTTTAGATTAAATAAACAAACAAACAAACAAATAAATAAATAAAAATACGTGAAAAATATAACAGAAAAAAATATATATATATATATATATGTTTTTAACAATGTACTGATATTTGGTTTTGCATCAGAAAACACTCGAGAAGGTCTGCATCTGAGCAAAGAGGGGTTCATCTAAGGTCAATCTTCCTTACTGAACCTCTTTTGTTATTTCCTGTTCCAGCCAGTCCTTCACACCTGGGCTGTCTGTATGTGTGTTGTGTGCATCTATGTCTGATAAATAGAAAGGGAAAGATAAAGAAACCCACTTCGTATTAAATGATGTTACTTTTCAGAATAGCCCAAATCTGTGTGATTCACGAATTTGTCAAAGTAACGAAGTATGCACAGCTGTGCAGAATAACGGTTACCAGTGTTTACCTGTTTGTAAGTATAACAAAAACTGAAAAGACAATAGTTCGATTAAAAACAAAATACATATATATGGAAATAAATTAAGCAACACCCAATTCATAGATCCATAATTCTGTAAATTAAAAAAACAGAGCATTTTCTTGAATGATTTATTGGCATCTTGCTTTTGTGGAGATATTCAGAGACGAGCAATGCACGTGAAATGTTAGACCCTCAACAGTTTTGAAATCAAGTTTGTAATGATTACTCGCCTTACTCTCTCCTGTGAATTTGCACTGAATATTCAGTATCATAACCGTCATGGCACGTTGTAAATTGTCAGAGGCTGCAAGATGCAAAATACTGGCATGAAAAATGCAGGAATGTCTTTCAGACCAACTGGACGTCAACTTAGTCTGAGCAAATACGGGTGTTGCTTAATTAATTTCCTTTTATACATATATACACACACATATACATATTCATATATTCAAACAAACAAACACACAGACACGCACACACACATACATACATACATCCCACAGAGCGTGTGCGGGGTGAGGGATAACCATCGTATCAAAAGGAAAGGAATAGACTAACAAGCATTCAACTACAGGTAGTAGAATAACTATTTTGTGTATTTTATCCTGGTGGGCTTAGTTCATCAATGAATACAATACATTTAACAGTTTTGTTATATAATTTGTAAATTTATAAATATGATAAGCTGATTTTAACTTGAATTACGCTAAGTCGTACGTACACAAATGGAGAACATACTAACAAACACGTCAGTCTGGAGAACTTTGTATTTCAGTAATAGATTGCGGAGAACCTTGTACGAGTGAAGGAGCAGCAGGAATCTACACGTCGACCTCACTGTGGTCAGTGACAGTACACGAGTGTCAGAACGGCTATAAGTACGTAGCGGGATCTAAAACAACAGTCTGTGAGACAGACGGACGATGGACAGTTCCCACTATAAAGTGTAGAGGTGATTCATTTTGGGTAGACAAAATATATAAAAATCATCAACATGGAATAGTCTCGTTATGTCCAACTGACTTTGTCTTCCATCTTCTCTCTCTCTCTCTCTCTCTCTCTCTCTCTCTCTCTCTCTCTCTCTCTCTCTCTCTCTCTCTCTCTCTCTCTCTCTCTCTCTCTCTCTCTCTCTCTCCCTCCCTCCAACTATCCTTATTTCTTTCTCTTTGCACTATAAAACATGTGTGAAAATTTCTGTAACTAACTACGGAGAATATTTTTGAAGTAGGTTACCTTAGATTTAACACTTTTAAACGTTAACATTTCAAACCTCATGCTAATATGCTACGTTTTTTAAAAATGTTATTTGTTATGTTAAATCCACGATAATCTATATATTCATGTATATTTCTTGAACAATGTTATAGGTAACTGAGACTGGGACTGTTTGGAGTAACGCAGACAACGCTTGTCACTAATACGAAGGATGCTTCTACTACGACAACACCGTTACGTCTGGACTGCTCATTCTCCCATCTCAGAAAGTTGAAAAATAATTTATAAATAAATTGTGATACTATCACTTCTACGAAGTAATTGGTGAAAAACTGTCAGAATATTTTTATTTAAACATTCGTTTATTATTATCTATTTAACAAATAAATTCTGTTTTATCCGAAATCCGAAATCGGGTTGTGATGTTGACAATATCCATTTAAACTGTATAAATATATAAATGGTAATAATTATACTTAGTGATGACCTTTTAAGTAGGACATTTCTGTTAACAGTCAGTTAATTTCAGACATGATAAATGTTCAAAACTAAATAATAACTATTAAAAGTATAGATGCACACACACATACACACACACATACATACATACATAGTACATACACACACACACACACACACATATATATTATATACTGACCGACAAGACATTAATTATTATATTCAACAGCCGAGCAGCAGAATGTTATCAATTTATCAAGTTATTCAAAGAGATGGACAGGCACCCAGGTCTAGTGTCTGTTATATGATGCCTACCCCTATTCACGGTTTAGTCTTCTTAATAATAAAACTTGTTTTGAAATTCCTGTTTTAAATATATGTAAGAAGTCGAGGTGGCCCTCTGTCAGGGGAGCCTCTTTGACCATTATAAATCCGCCCTTCTGTCAATGGTCAGGTCCCAGGGTGAGGTTCAAATAGTGAATTAAAAAATGGCTGGTCGATGCTTAAAATAACTAAATACAGAAATAATCATCCGTCCAGAATTTGATTTCTGAAATGGCGATGGAAGCGATCAAACCCGTCGAAACAAAGACGCATGTGCTATTACACAGAGAAAAAAGGTACAATAATTTAAAAAAAAAAAAAAAAAAAAATTCGCAGAAATCTTCACAATCTCCATAAGTAAGTTCCACTTTCGTCACACATCTGCACGTATGCAAAACAATTTTTTAACTGAGACACCAATTTAACGTAACTAGTACTTGGCCCGTACTGCGCAGCTGCACACAAAATCTGAATCAGGTAAAAACTGCTATCTTTCCTCAACAATCTACGCTCTCACTACGATGGACGAATGTATATTATGATACTTACCTTAAGATTAATAGATTGAAACGAAACGATACAAGGGCATTAATTTAAAAATAAAAAAAATAAAAAAATGAAAATATATTATTACTAATTTTTTTTATCTCCAGATGTTAAACAGACACATACTCTTGTTTTGTTTTGGTTTTTTGTTGTTGTTTCTTTTTTTTTTTTATTCGGGAAAGTTTCGATATTAGTAATTCCAAGGGAGGTAATTTGTAATCGCTGTGTTGCTGGTTATGATCAGTTTGAGTTTGACTTAAACATTAGCCTACATTTCAGTGGTGTTTAATTGCACATTTTCATAAATGTTTTTCCTATGATTAAAACAAAAACAAAAAAGTATAATAATAATAATAATAATAATAATAATAATAATAATAATAAAAGTCAAGCTGAAGGAAATGAGTAGAAAAAGCTCTTTGTTTAGCATCTGATAAAGTGGCACTTGCTGAAAGTTCTCAGATATCAATATCAAATGGTCGCATGTGGAAACTGGACAGTCATCAGTGACTTGATAGTTTCCTTGAGAAATACAACCTGAAATATATCCGTCCGGTATGGAGATTTAAGAGCCATTTTTGGTAAGTCACTGCATCAGATCTGAACATGAGATGAATCTGGTAATAATAATAATAATAATAATAAAGCGATGTCTACATATCTATGCATGTTCAATCTTTTGTGTATACAATTATGAAAATTATGATCTGACAAAATCAGCATTTTTTTTTTTTAATTTTAATGTTTTTTATTGAAAAATTGGAGAACGTTTTCAGTCTTTATCAACTTTTGTAGGATGGTTTATTTATTTATTTATTTATTTATTGTCAATATTATTATTATTATTATTATTATTATTATTATTATTATTATTATTATTATTATTTGTAAGAAGATCTATAACAAAGGAAACATGACAATTTTCTAAGATGAAATTTTGGGTCCGATTACCTAACATTATTTGTCGTGTACACTAGGTAAATATTGATTGTTCTTCGGAGCGCATGCGATCACCGTGCAGTTATGTCAGATTCTCATCACTCTATACATGACCGTCGATAAAACTGGGGTTACTTTAAAATACTACTACTAATACTACTACTGGTACTACTACTACTACCACTACTACTACTACTACTACTACTACTACTACTACTACTAATAATAATAATAATATTTTTGTTGTTGTTGTAATTATTATTATTATTAAATAATAAGAGGAAGAAAATAAAATTTATTTTAAATTTAACAACAACAATAATAAATTACTACAGCTGTAATATTAATGGATGTTTGTCATAAGTCTTATTTTATTTTCAGTGTCAGAGATGGTAATAATAATAATAATAATAATAATAATAATAATAATAATAATAATAATAATAATAATAATAAAAACTAATGCATATTTCAAAAACTGAAGGAATGTACGACTCAAATCTGAAAATTGTCCCTAAAGTGATAGTTTTCGCAGTATGACCACGGTATTGGTAGGTCTTTTCGTTTCCATCCCTTCCAAACAATATTTTAATTTTCCCGCGTCAATCCCGTGAACGTTAGCGCGTGCGGAAATCTGAAGTCGCGGGTAAACGGTCGGTTAAGAAAATGTCTGATAACACCATTTTGAACGGAAACGCTAGTGAAGAAGATCTTGGTGTGTCGATGGTTGACATCATCGAAGAAGAAGAACGTTTGGAAGCTGATGCGCATGCTGTTTTAGGAGATAGTGATGATAAAAACTGCACATATTCTCGGGTAGTTACAACGTTAATGTTAATCCATTATTGATTCTAAATATAATGATTCTTACAGCTTTTCTTTAGAAAACGATAAACATCATACAGTTTCAGTTTATTTTAATTTTCTTTCATTATTGTCTGACGTGAATTTCATTTAATCGTAGGAAACAGGCCTACGAATAAAATTATTTAAAAATTACAATGAATGGGTCTCACAAATAACCAATAAGAGCCGACAAGTTGTTCAAAATGACTGACAAGATGAAGTAATGTTTATACTCAATTTTATTGCTCTTTAATAAAATAGATGTAGTTTTATATCTGATATGTAAGTATCAGTGTCTTTGAATGATTCAGTCTCAGATGAGTTATCCGACAGTTTATATACCAACAAATTGTGTGTTTATGTATGTCAAACATACATACAAATAGGCATATGCCTTCATTTATTGTAGGTATGTGACAAAATTTACAAAATATTTTCCTGAAACATTATGCATCTTTAGAAAGAGAAAAAATGCACATTAAAATGACACTATGATCTCTTTGATAGCATTCATATGAAAAAAGTTATGAATTTTTATCAGAATAAAATTTCCAGGGATTTTTCCTTCATAATCTACTGAGAAATTCTTATCCGTTTCTCTCATTTTGCAGCTGAATATTTCGTACAGCTTCAATCCACTTCACATGTATTATATATCAAAATAAAGCTTTTTATAAGTTCTAAACCTGTGCTGTATTTTTAAGCAAGTTGCTAATTCTCATAAATTTTAATTAATTAATGAACTCAGCTAATTTGCTGAAATGTACCACATACCAAAGTTTGTCAACATCGGTCTGAGTCAGTCAGAAAACATTGTTGACCTGAACTGCCTTGTCATTATTGATCTTATGAAGCGCTGGTTGTGTATCCACATTGCATATGCAGGTTTTTGCAACCATAGAATCATCACTTGCAACATAAAATATTTTGAAAGTAACCACAGTAGTAGTTAATAGCAGATCTATAAGGAGAACATATTTTGACTGAAGGACTTACCCAAGATTTTTCTAATGATCGATGACTTTGTTGAGCTTTTCAGAAAGATTTTTCATCAAAAATTTGATAAACTACTCCTTGATCAATATTAAAAAATCAAAAGCAAGGTTGTAGCAAGATATGTATACTCTGTCATCAAACTAAGTTTCTTTAAAAAGATTTTTCAAATGGACCAACAGATGCATATTTGTGAAGATCGCACTTTGCTGATGCTGTGCACTCTGCAACCACCCAGCAAGGATCATGCAGAAATCTTGCAAGAGCAAAATGGTTTATTTGCTCATACCTATTTATTGTAGATAGAAAGGAACAGAACAAGCATCTTCAACACATCTGTATGACATTATTTCAACAGTGGACCATTATTGGCATTAACTTTCCTTCACTTGTATGCAGGTTTCCACACTTGTGGCCGATTTCTCATGCACATAACATCAGCAGCAGTGATAAAGTTGGCTGTTACCAACTTACTGGATCAGATAACAAGAAGGCTGTAATTAAAGCATTCACCTGACCTTAGCCCTGCACTAATGCAGAAGACATTTAGAAGATAACACACCAAAAGAAACCAGAAACAAGGGTTTGAAGAGATCCATGATAATGATATATGCAGATGAGTCCTTCACCGTTGCTAAAAAAATGTGGATTGTTATGCTCACTTGCTAGAATTGACTAGATACTTCACTAGCAAGTTGATTCAAGTGCTACGAGATAACATCTTCAGGCCACAAAAGGAAATGGACAAATAATAATTGCTGGTCTGTGAACAACATATTGAAACTAAAAATGAAACAGAAACCACAAATTAATGATCTTATTAACAGACTGAAAGGGATAGTGTGACTTGAATTCAACACAAGGACATACAATACATACTTTATGGGGAAGGGAACTGTGAACAGGACAAATCAATGCAGTTGTACCAGATGGCAAAAATGACTTGGAATTCAAAGACTGAAAGTTAGAGGACAGGTATTCATGAATTCTTTGAAGTACAAGCACAAGGAACCAACAGCCAAACTCATTTTATTGACCAGTGGACAGCAATATAACTGAAAATACCTGCCTTAGCAAGAAAACTTGGACAGAAAAAGCATCCAAGAAATTTGATATATACAGGAAATACAGGGATTCAGCAAAAAATATGTACATTCATAATGTTTAAAAAGGATAACATTAGTTTGGAAGGATGGAAAATGGAATAAATACAAGATACAGCAGTATATGTGAAAACAAATTTTATTTATAAATTTCCACTAATCTCCCATAACAAAAACATTGGCTATTGAGATACCTGCATATAAGAAATTATTTTACAGCTCAGACTCCCTCATTTATTCCTTTATCTGTTCATAGTTTAATGTTTAAATGTACAGGTTGGTCAAAATATAGATTGTATAACATGTATTTAGTGCAAACTCAATATAACTATTAATATATATATATATATATATAATAACATATTATTTTGTAATATTGATTCTTGGTAACTACCCTAGCTTTAAGTGTCCTCAAAAGATAGTATATTTAGACATTTTGAAGTCTCTTCAGTGATTGTTATGATTACAGATTATTCAGTTTGTATGAAAACAACTGCTGCTTTAACTGTTGACGTCTGTGCATCCTGCATTGACTTGATACCTGTTTAAAGATGGTATATACTTGTATATTAAAATAACAGGGTTGAGTTATTACATTTAGGACCAAGATTTTGTCTTTCTGATAAGGATTTGTGTATTCATTATACGTTGAAGTTCAGTTATAGAATATAAAATAGGTTATATTTAGGGTACATGTGTATATTTTGTATTAAGGTTAGAGGTCAAGTTTGCATTATTGGTTAGGTTCAATACCGTTTTTTATATTTGTTTTTTGGTTTTCATCTCTTTCTTTCCCACCTGAAAAATATAAAAACTACAAAATTGTCCTAACTTTAAACCCCATCCCCCTGCAAAAAAAAAAGAGTTTGTTTTGTCATTAATCAGAACTGCCAACATTCTCAAAATATAGTCAGTATTAGTATAAATCCAATACATATCTGAATATTCAGTAAATGAAAGTTGTTTCACAAACAAATAAAGATGTTAATAATGAAACATGGGTGTAACGTGCATTTATCTACAATATATATGTAGAGAGATAGATACAGATTTGGGTAATACACACACTCATTAATTTTATATATATTTGATGTGTGTACATATATATATATATATATTATTATTATTATTATTTTTATTTTCCAGGGTTATGTTAACCGACAAGCCTTGTATGCATGCCAGACATGTTCATCAGAGGAGACTGGGTTAGCTGGCATTTGTTTAGCATGCAGTTATGAGTGTCATGAAGGCCATAATCTGCTAGAACTTTACACGAAAAGGTAATAGTTGTTATAAATAAATATATAACTCAAACCTTAGTAGTGATTCTCCTATTCAGTCTTCTTCCTCATAAATTGAAAAACAACATCCATATTTAAGGTGATTTATTTTACTGCATGTTTCTTAATCAGCTTTTATGTTTTGTTGTGCTTATAAGGATAGATGTTTTTCCTCTCTTGTCAAAATCGCCTTCATTACCTAATACCTAGATGTTTAAAACATTAACTTCCAGGTTTTAAACCGCACATCAGTGAGTCTGTAAATTATGACTAGAGAAAATATTTCTATTATTGATAGTTTAGGCTAATATCACATATAAATGTATCATAGTAATACCATTATACCATACTTTCAAAATGCTATTTTTACTTAACAGAAACTTCAGATGTGATTGTGGAAACAGTAAATTTCCTGGATTTAGCTGTAAACTCTATGAGGTATGTATTTTGGATCTAATGCAAATAATTTTTCTACTGTTAATTTTCAGGCATTCAGTTCAGTTTCATAATATCTAATGTATCTATATGAATGTTTATTTATAAATAGGTATACGTTGACTTAAAAACTACTGAAAGACTCAACAATTTTGTATAAAACTGATTTTATGAATAACCTCCTTTGCATTGTAATGTTTCTGTGTTAATGTATTTTCACTTTTGTTGGATAATTAAACCTTTATGTTTTAAAAACAAAATAGCATTATTCATTTCATATATCAAAGCAACTTAAAAAAAAATTTAATATTTGATTTGATTTTTTTCCATTTTCAGTTTCTGTTATATCCATTTTCTGTAAAAAAAAATAACATTAATTTTAATTTTATTTAGTTCAAAGATGAAATTAACGCAGAAAATGTATACAACCAGAATTTCAGAGGTTTATACTGTACTTGTCACAGACCATACCCTGATCCAGAGAATGACGTAAGTAACAGTATACTGTCAAGTCACTCTTAATAGCATGTAATGTCTATAAGACCACCCTAACACATACCTACTGTCACACACTTGATAAACATGTAACAAATACAAATAAAAATTATTATTATTATTATTTTTTTTTTTTTAAATTATCTTACTAATTTTTGGTCTTTTACTTTTGTCAGATTTCATTAAACTATTGGTGATGTTGATGTTTCATTAAATGTAATTCCAGGTAGAAGATGAGATGATCCAGTGTATTATATGTGAAGACTGGTATCATGGCTTGGTAAGTTTTCAGGTGTTTTCTTTGAATGCATGTGATTTCAGTTTGAGAGATACTGCTAATGTAGACAAACCAGATTACATGTGTTTGTCCAGATCTAATAACAAAGTAGAGTGATTTATTGTATGGTTAACTGAGTGCTGTTGTTTAAGTACATTTACACAAACAGTTTAATTCATTATACAAGCATCTTCAAAGGTTTTCATTCTTATGATTTGTATTACGTCGGAGATTGAAAAAGAAAAACATTAATAAATAAATGAATATTGTTATTATGTAACTAGATGCTATATTTATAAACCATTCTAGACAAGCACTGAAATGAGGAAATAAACCAGTGGGTAACACCTAAGGTGGTTAAGCAATGTTTTTATAGTATTTATGTCTTGTTTTATAATTTATATAAAGTTGTGTTTAAATTACTTAGTTTTGATTAAACAGAATACTATTTTGTATTCACAGCATCTGGAATCTCCACCTCCTGACAATTTGGATTTTGATGAATTGGTGTGTTCTGCATGCGTAAAGAAGTTTGATTTCTTAATGGCATATTCAACTCTATCAGAAGGTTTACCTTTTTAATTTTATTTTACTTATTTTTCTTTATATTATAATTCATTTTTTATTTGAGTGTATATTTAATGTATGTGTGTATCTTTATGAATTTGAAGTGTACTATGTTTATTTCAGAAGGTAAATATTTTCAAAAACTAAATTATTTTATCCTTTTTTTTTATATATACATTTGTGTATTTATTATTATTATTATTTTTTTTGATTTAAGAAGAGCAATCAGTAAATATTTTAAAGCCATAAAAAAAAAAAAAAAAAAAAAAGAATATAACTATCTTTTGAAATTTTTGACATTCAGTTAAATTTAATTAACAAGAAAATTTACTTAGTTTTAAAAGTAAACTTTGTATTTTCAGAGGTTGTTATACAGAATGAGAGCAGTCATGAAAGCATTCTGGATGTAGAGGAGACCCCAGATGTCAGCACAACTGATATGTCATCTGAGAAGATTGTTGATAATGAAGATACTAAGGTACAACTTGCCTGTTTAAGTTTTAATCATAGTACTGTCCTAGCAATTAGAATTTGTGAAAATTACCAAAAATCAATATTGTTAGGATTTAGGAAATTGTTCCAATTTAAATAACTGTAAGTGGATAATAACATATATTTGTGACATGTTCTCACAAAATGAATCGCTTGTTCAAATCTGACCAATTTAACCCCTTGAACCCAAAGATCTTTAAGGAAGGGTGTTCTCCCATCCTGGGTTCCTGTTACAAAAATGTAAAGTTCTTCCATAGGTTATGTTTCACTTTGTAAAACATTTATCTTAGTATTTATAACACATCGTCTGTATCATTACTTATTTCCTGAGCAATCGTTTTCTGATTCAAAGTCACTCCCATGTACATAATCATCTCTAGTTTCATCATCCTAAAAAACTTGATCCAAAGTCTGGAATCTCTTCATCACTGCTTTAGTAGATTGAACATAAATGAGAACTGATTTGGGAGCTTATGCCTGAGCACATGTGTCTAAGACAGTATGAGATTACTAATGGGCTGCTTTGTTTCTAGACAATAGCATAGTTTAAACAGAAAAACTTGGCTGATTCATCTGTTCAGGCAAGTATTTTTCTAATTTGGGTGTAGTGTTTCCCCTGTGCAGGAATAGGAGGGTGGCCCACCCTGCCCCTTCTTGTGGTCGCACTTGTGCCCAAAATTCAGAGAATGTCTACCTTCATTTCCTAAATTTTCAGTAAAACATGCCAATAATTATTGCAGTATTGTCTGAATCTATTCCAAGTCTTGTGTTACTTCTGTTTGTTTAGCCTGCAGATATAATCCAGAATACACTGATTTACACTGACATTGTCATGATTGTGATATGTCCTGTTGTGTATGTAGCCTAGGCCAAAGATTACCTTTGCTATAGATATCAATTTCCATGATTTTAACTAACTGCACTATATCTTTAGTGCTGTCTACTGATTTCACCTATTTTACCAATTTTCTCAACAGATGAATGCATTTATTTACAGGATATAATGAGTTGATGAGTCCTCAGTAAACAACCAACCATTTAATTTTGCCATCTGCAGATTTTTCCAAACTTCTTGAAACTTTGTAAACTTCCAGATCAAAATGTATAACATACAAGACCTTGTCATTTCTGTCCTTTTGAAGAAAGGTTATATGAAACATTTTTTTTTTTTTTTTAATCCTTCTTTTTTGGTCTTGGGGAAACTGTAGGTATAATATGTGCCTTTAGTTCATAGTCAGTGTTTTGGCTGCTCAGGTTCAAAGATATCAAACATTGTTACAACATTCTGCTAATATGAATACAAGATCTTTATTTAAAAAAAAAAAAAAAAAAAAAGCAGATTGTTTAATTATTTTATGGTTCCTACCATCATTAAGAAAAATCAAGAACCTGCACTACCATTATTCTTTAGTTTACATGACACCAGACTTAGACCAGTCAATGCCTTTTTCTTGATACTGTATTAATATTTAAATAACATTCTTGTTAGAAATAATTTATCATAAAATAATTAATTATCCCTGTGTAATTTCCATCACTGTTACTAAAAAGGAAAAATACGTTACTCAGATAGAGAAAATTAAATGGGTTGATCTAACAGCTTAAAGATAATAATTTCTGAGTATTTTTATGTTGAAAAATAATTGTTTATGTAATTGCCATGTTTGGTTACAAAGGCTCAGATGGACTAAATTTGGACAATTCAGAAATAAAATTAATTAATTTTGCTAAGAACAGGAAAAAAAGAAAATATCATTCCTTTGCACAACAATATCTACTTATGTAAGTATGAAAATTTTTGAGGTCAGGAATCACTGTTTGATCACTGAACAGTAACAGTAACAAGTATTGCTTTCACTTCTAAACAGTAATGAAAACTAACTATTATTTTAAATAACTGATATATTTTTACTTAAGACTTTTACACTGACATGGTACAGATGATAAGGAAGATCCCTACCCAGCCCCAATGCTGTAACAGGTGTATTCTTCTTTAGCGTCCTTAGTAAATTGGAAGTCATTTTCCCTAAATCGAAATGGTCATTTTTGTCTGTCTCATATTTTATTTAATTGTCTTGTCCTCCTAGGTCTCACTGTCAAATCCTCCAAAAAATTATTCTTCAGTCAAACTATCGAACTGTAAACATCATGTTCAGCATTCTGGCAACATGAATGCTATTGTTTCTTTTTCTTTTATCTAAGTCAGCTGCTATGTGATGTGTATGTATTTATTTATAGGTTTATTAAATTAAATTAACAGCAAGGGGAATGACCATGTTGTTATGTGATCAAAGTAGTTTATACAGCTGAACCTCACAGGGGGTCTAAACAGTCTAAGAGGTTGAAAAGCACAGATATTAATAGGTTAACATTTTCATGCCCATATGTGGAAAAATGACACTTCAAGCTGTCCAGTGATGCTAGTTTGTCAGGGATTGTTTCAAAATTACTGAAACAAAATGCATGGCAATCAGCCATTTTCAGCATGTATTTAAGGCAGGTTAGCAAATGAATTTTCATCCCTTTAAAGAAGTCACTTAATAATCGAGGAAAAAATATTATTTAGACACTAACAACAGTGAAAATAGATAAAAGCATAACAAAGAATTGCTTACAGGGAAAATCTTAAAATTGATCTTTGCCATTTTTTTTTCACAAAAAAATGGCATGTACTCACAATGTGTTTTGCCAACTTCAGACTTAATTTTTGAAAACATGACACACTTATTTGTTATCACAGTGGAAATTCAGAAACATTTGTGCTAATGTCTGGTGTCTGTTTCAAAATATTCAGTATTATAACAGCTTTGTAAAACAGTAATTTCATCATTAATGATGCATATATTTTTATATTTCTGAAGTGAAAATGCGGCATGATGTGAATTTTTGTTTGTTATGTTTCTTAATTCCAATGCTCAGTGAAAAAAGAAGCTGGTTAATATATTTTTTATATACATTTCTTCTAAAAACCATAAATGATGTGATTGTAATTTAGATAACTGAGGAAACAACATCTGCTGCAGAAAATACTTTAGTTTGTAAACTTAAAGAACTACAGAAAAGGGAAGTAACTGTTCCAGATTCTAATGTATTTTGGCCTCGTGGATTCAGAACAAAGTTGTGCAGATGTCCAGAGTGTAGAGTAAGTTATTTGTTATTTTCTTCTTTTTATGTATATATATATATCAGTGTGTGGTGACCTCATTTTTTTTCATGCATCCCATTTTCAAACATTGTAAAGTTGAAAAATCCACCAAACTTACAATACTTTTAGAATTAACAGAATAATCACGAATGATATATTAAATTATTCACTGAAGTTTTAACTGTTCAAATTGAGAATGAAGATGCAAGAGAAACAGAACTGTTTTCTTTCTACAGATATCCATTTATTTGTGAATTATAACCGAAAAAACTAAGCACACACCTATGATATTACTTGTTGTATTCCCTGAGTTTGATGTTTTTTAGAAAGTGCCAAACCATTTGGAGAAAATTTTGTTATGGTTGTCAAGTCACTGGTGGTCACTAGTGCCCAGGTTGCTGAGCACAGATATATGTCTTTTTTAATACTTGCTTTTCATGTAAAATAAGCACAATTGATATCTAAGTAATGTTATATATAAATTTGGGTTTTGTTAGTATAAGACATAAGACTTTTACAAGCTTTACTGTCAGTTTACATTTCTGATACAGTGTATTTAGGAATCTGTATTTTGAATCCACAGTATTTATGTTTGAAATGATAATGTTTGTTACAAAACAAATTCAGAACTTAATACCTTTATGCAGAGTGATCTTGTATTATTAGTGATTCAACAGAGTGAAAAGTGATAGATGTGATATGAAAAATTACACTCATTTCCAGATTATGTATGAAGAAAAAGGAGTGAGTTTCTTGCTGGATGTCAATGACACAGTTCATGCATATGAAGAGCGAGGACGGACAAAGTCAGAGCAGAGTTCACAGGACAACAGTCAGTTACAAGCATTGTCACAGATGAATCATGTACAACAAGTGGAAGTAATCCAAGGTAAATATTGTCATAAGTAATGGAATTTTTAATATTCATTTTCTCAGTGATTCATTCAGACCTCTCATCTCAGAAATATTAAATTAATGAATTAATATTTGTTTAACTGAAGCATGAAACATTTTTAAAATGATCATTAACAGTTGTAGAGGTACTCAGATGTGTCTCTGTTTTTGGTCTGCCATACTGTTCTGACCTATTTTTACTGACTTTTGAATGCTTGATTTATTCTCTGTTTGTGGTCCAAATGGAAAATTTGAAGACTTGTTTTTGTTTTTATTGCACAAAAGTTGCAATGTATTGTGAAAAAAGTATTTAATTTCAGTCAGAAGTCCCTTGGTGTAGCTGACAGCTCAGACGTTTCTACAAACATATATCATGAACATTGTTTACACTCACATGCTTAACTCTACGAGCTTTCATTCAGCAAAGAAACAACCACAAACAAGACAGTATCTTAGCTTCATGTGTTTGACCAATATAAAAAGATCTGCTATACCAGTGCAATAGAAACTGTTGATGATAAACATCAGTAAAGTCTATTCACTATTTCCTAGCATTAGACCCCTTTCAAAAAGATACATTGAAAAGACAAATATTTCATCTTTAAAAGAACAATAGAACTGAAGCTTAAAGCCAACTACACGATCGCTCACCTGACCTGAGAGTGACATCTCCTGAAGCCGATTCACTCAGGTGTCAGAAGGTGACTGGACAAACTGATTCTCTGCAATGGAACTGTCTCATTTCTTCTTTTTTTTGAAGATTGTTTGTGAGCAAAAATGATCATTCTTTTCTTAAGATGTCAGTTGAACCTCATGAAATTAAAAATAGCCTTCTCATTTGTGATTGTTTATTCTTTAGTATTTAACTTTTTTGTTTGATTGTCTGAGGTTATGGCAATGCTGTGGAGACAATATTGGAAATGATGGTAGAAGATGGGTGTTTAATTAGTGTTAGTAGGGAAAATTAAGCTTGTTATGTTGGAGACTTGGTTCTAAACATGCTACACATATAATAAATAATAACATAATAGGTCACACAGTACAAATTTCCTTATTCAGTGTCCTCTATGGTTTGACATTTTTACTTCATAAAATCCAGTCCCACATTCAAACAGATTCTCAGAAACATGCATTCAAAAGTTACTTCTTAAATCTTATCCCAGTGAAATTCAGCTTCTGCTCCATTTTCATTGGCATCACCAAACTTGTAATTTTTCTAAGTACTGTTAGATGTAATTCTTTATCCATTCAGTTTTTGTCTTTGAGTTCTTAACATACTCTCACTGAAAAGTGCTTTGAGCCCTGTTCTCAGGGGGAAAGGATACTCAGCAAGTCAATTTTATTATTATGTAGCCTTTACTAGCACCAGAATTGAACCTTGATGCTGAAGAAAACTGCAACTTGTTAAAAGAAGAAAAAGACAGTGCACCCCTCCTAAAAATTAACATTTCATATTTTCTAATTTAACCCTTCTAAGTGTATATTGTTGTCTAGATCTTTTCACTTTGATGTATTTGGTATAAAAACTATGTTGGTTGTAACAAGAAAAAAAATTTTTTTTTTTTTTTTTTTTTTCATCATCTAGCATAAAAATTATTTTCTTTTTTTTTTTCTTTCTTTTTCAGGATACAATGATCTGAAATCAGAACTTCGAGATTATTTGAAAAAGTTTGCTGAAAATGGAAAGGTAATGATTTGAGTATAAATTGTGTGTATCTGTATTTGGAAAATAAAATTCAGTTGAATGATTATTGTTTCTCTTAATTTTCTGGTCAGCTAGGTTTATGTACCTTTTTAATACAACACAATGACAGATTATTTTAGCTAACAACAGGTGTAGTCTAAAGTTATTTATATTTAGTGAGATAATATAATACAGTTAAGAAAAGCTTTTACTTAATAGTTTAATATAAAAGGCTCGAAAATGTTTTATTATTTGTTTATAATACAAGATTTTTTTTTTATTTTTTTTTTTTTAAATTAATTTACAATATTTTTGTTGTAGGTGGTCAGAGAAGAGGACATTCATGAATTTTTTAAGGATTTAAATGCACGGAAAAAACAAAAAGTTGGACATGGAGTGCAGTATTTCTGCAAGTGAAGAAAGTGTATCGGAATGAAAGAAATGTTTTTTCATATTTCACAAAATAAACATTTGTTAATTAATTAGAATCCAGTAAAAATAACGGATAACATTTTGTGAGAGGAATACAATTAACAGAACCAAACTATTATGCCAGCAATATTTTGAAAAAAAAAAATTTAAAAAGGCAAAAATAATTTTAAAAAACAACAAAAAAAGTTTTCTCTTTTAACTCTTTTTTTTATTTTATTTTTTATTTTATATATTCTTATCCTTTTTTGCATTTTTGAATAGTATTGCTGCTATCTTGCAGTTCATGTTCATGTCCTGTTTATAATGCTTATTAGTGAGACTTTAGAAATATTTGTGATAATGCATTTCTTGAAATAAATTTTAAACTTTTAGCAGTTCCCTTTTTGTCTCTGTCTCTCTCTGGACTCCATAATTCTTTTATGAAACATAGATAACATTCCAGTGATCTGTTCACGTATTTATGTAATTTTTATGTGTTTGTGTATGTCTGCTGTACATTTGTGAAGATTATCATGTCTTCTTTCTAAATCTATTGCTATGGTTTTGTCAGTCATTACAAATGAAAGTTCCATCTCTACATGAGCACTGATAAATTTTTAAAAGTAAAAAAAAAAAATTCTTCCAAAATACATTATGTACAAAAACACACATATTATACACATACACACAAGTCCAGTGTAATTTGGCAAAAAATTGCAAAATACTTTGTGTCTAAGACATGAAATGCGCGCGCGTGTGTGTGTGTGTGTGTGTGTGTGAAGAATAAAGAACATTTGATACTAAATGATAGCTAAAATCAACTACAGATTGAACTGATTCTAACAACAAATTATACTGGGACAAAATAAATGCCTAATGATCTTTTTGTTAATATACTTAATACTTCAAGCGCAGTTAACAGAACCTGTATGGAAGAGCTAGAGATTGGTAATAAAATTTCGAACATTTAAATAAATGTGGTAGAGCAAACAGTCGAGATTTCGAGATTGGGTAATTAATTATTTAGATAAGACCTATTATTTCTCAGCAGCAGGAACCCATGTGTATTAGAATGCGCGTGTATGTGTGCAGACGCGGGTGCGCGCGCGTTTGCGCCTGCGTGTGTTTCATTTGTACGTACTTGATATTTGATTTAGAACTGATCTTAATCTGACTGGAGTAAAGTTATTCAGCAACAGAAGGTGTATAATTAGTAAGTAAATAATATATGTGTTTTCCCCCTTGAGGAATTAATAGTGTAATGAAAGAATGTGAATTAGTAATAAACTCCGAGCAGTACTGCATAACAGGTAAATATTACAGTTATTTTATATATGTAGATAGTAAATTAATTTCTGACTGTAGAGCTGACCCTCTCTTCTTTAAAAAATAAAAGGTTATTTTGGTTATTACAAAGTTAGCAAATTTGTTCAGAACCATTAATAATAATATTAAAACATGCATTATATACCGAAGTGTGACCTTATAATAAATTGTATTACTAATGCTATTAGTATATTAATAACAGAATTATCGGTTGCCTTTTTTTTTATTTTGTTGATACTAATCTTAAACCTATGCCATAATAACTGTATTACAGTGCTGCATAACTTAAGCCTTTTGATTTAATGGCCAGCACATTTTTATTTTTGAAATTACATATTGCTAATAAATAATGAGAATAAGGTATATTTTAAAATTATATTTACTAGTAATTATTTTCATATTCGTATAATGTATTAAGAATAATATATTGTCTTAACGTAATTTATCACGTACTAAACAGCACAGCAATTTACAGAGCGATTAAATATACAAATTAAAGACCAACAACAAGCAAATATATTTAAATCATTTCAGCTTCTTCATTTTAAATGATTATACATACATACAGACACATACATATATTTTAATATTTAAGTGTGAAATGGAAAAGGATATAAACGTTTTAATAACTAACATCAACACTGTTTTTTAAACTAATTTTTATACAAAATTGTATGTATGTATGTATGTATATATATATATATGTATATTAATGAATTATTTCAGTTGTAGCAGAATCGAATTAAAGACGTAATCACACCTATTTGCTTTTTATCTTTATGCGTTGATGTTTTGATTAATTTGTCTTTATTATCTTATTGTTGTGCTATTAATAAAAATTGTTTATTATACTTAACTGATTGTTATATATATATATTATATTACATACATACACACACACATATATATATTTTAAATGAAGATAATTTAAGCTACATGAACACCCATTTATCCAAGTCCTTTTGTAAACACGTCGGTTATTCACATTCAAAGCTTGCAATAACATGACAAAAAAGAAACGCGTATGTATTTATTTGTCTGTGAATCCTGATAGGAAACTATAAATCTGAATTACATACTGACAAAGTTAAACATAAATGAAAGCACGTTTGATCAAAGCAGACTTCAATTGACTTGAGAATGAAACGAAGATGAGCAACGCACATGCGCAGACTGGATGTATTGATTTACCTAGGTTCTGAAATTAGTAACACCAGTACCTGCCCGGCAAAGTTCACGTGTCTTCTGCTATATCTTTCAGATGCTGGAGGTGTAGTGTAATACAGGTTACTAACGGAGCGAGCCACGTTAAAAGCTATTTTTTTCTCTACACGTTGAGTCGATGTCTGGCTGAAGTATGCAACAAGAAGATTAAACCTTAACGGGCTAGGCAGTGAAGAGTGAAACCGCTTTAAGATCTTTAGTTACGTATATTTCGACAAAGCAGTTCAGAAAAATTGTTCTGATTACAGGTGAAGTTTGCAATACGGTAAGCTGTAGTAGTTATTATGTGTGATCTATGAGAACAAACCTGTCGAGTAACAGTTATGTGTGATGTATGAAAACAAACAAGTCGCAGTAACAGTTAACAGAAATTACTTTTTTGTGTGATATGGTCAAGATTTCTGAGAGAAAATGTTTTCAGAATATATCGTGTGATATCTTCAAGTGGTGTGTGTGTGTGTGTGTGTGAAGAGAAGTTTTTCCTGTTATAAAGTGTGTACTGAAATAAGATGGGTTACGGAACAGCAAGATTTGTGGGACCAGTAGACCCCAATCTTCTGTGTGGAATATGCAGCTGCGTGTTGGAAGATGCTGTTCTCACAACATGTGGCCACAGTTTCTGTTCACCTTGTCTGGAGACATGGCTTTGTCGACCTAATACAGACACCTGTCCTGAATGTCGCGCCGTCGTCAATCCAAAGGAAGCAAAACCCATCCATTCGCTGCGAAATCTTATCAACGGATTTCAGGTAGAATGTGATAATGTTGAACGAGGATGTAAAGTGCTGGTTAAACTGGAAATGTTGCAGACTCATTTGGACGTATGCCCCTATTTTCCTGTAGTGTGCGCTGGATGCAGCGAAACTGTAAATAGATTTGAACTGGCCACTCATCAAATCCAGTGTCAGGCTATTGCTGCCTCTGTGGATGATGATGAAGCAGATTTGACCTGGTTTCGTCGACGTCGTTCTTTCAGAGACAGTGATGCCATGGCCGATGTTGATATGGCCGAACTAATATACAGAATCAATTGTTTGGAAATGCACGTGAACACATTCAAAAGAGAACTGCAAGTTACTGATGCCCGCAATCAGTTTTTGGACAGAGAATACAAGAAAGCTAAAAAAGATCTGGCTGAAAAACAACAGGAGATTCACGAACTACAGTTCTCAGAGTTCGATCCCAAATATGATTATGGCCACACACCTCAAAGCATTGCTCGACTGTCACTTCTTATTGCCAGATTTCTCCTAAAGAAACCCACGTATGTTGATAGTGATCGGATATTTTTGGCTATAAAGAAGTGCTATGAACAATACTTTCGAAGTGGGACAGAATTTGAGCACGATGTCCACATGCTTTTGGCCACAGCCTATGCCAGTAATTGGTTTAGTGCTAGTCAGCGACTCAGTGTTAACTGCTGGTTGCACTGTATAGCTAGATACAGAGAAGAAACAAGACGTGTGGGGACACTGCACCGTGTTGGATCTTGATTCTGTAGCACGTTTAGTTTGTATTTGTCATTTGGACATAGTTTAAATTAGATTCACATACCGTCTTCACCAACCAGCCTTCCGACTACTTTAAAGATCTAAAGATTTTAATTTTCACTTCGGTGTAGAAAATATTTAAAACTGTAGAAGACATGAATGTCTTGGTTTTATAGCAGGTTTAAAATATTTTCTTTAGACAATTGCCATTTTATTATATAGATGAAAGATCTGTTATAACTGTAAGTCAAATACGCCAGGTTTATTACATTTTTTATGTGTTTTTATGTACTGGAAGTTTCGTTTCACAGGATTAGTTTATATTCACAAGTTTGTTTATTGGTGCTTAAGATGAAATTAATGAAATATTAATGTGATATGTTGATGCATGTACAACGACATCAATGAAATAACTGTACACAAAAAGAGTAGACTGAAGTTACCAAATGCATTTAGAATAATTGTTTATAACGCTTTCTTTTTCTTTCTTTCTTTATTTATGTTTACTAAACGCATTTCATAAAATGAGATATAATAAAAGAGATCTTTTGAAGCAGAAAAGATATAGTAATAGCAAAGGTGGGGGGAGGGGAAGAGTAAAAGAAAGAAAAGTAATATAACAGACAAAAATAACGCACCATCTAAATGCTTGCCGTCAGAAGATCTCTAATTATCGATCATTAAGACAGACGATTACACTGAACGTAAGGAGAACTGAAGCAGTGTTGGATAAGGTTACGAAGCACATGCCTGGTTACATTGTTAATCTACTTTCTGGAACATTGCTGAATGAGATAACCGAGTACATGTATTAGACTTGTGTCTGGTAAATAATTTCACTTTGTTGCCTTATTACGCCGTCTTACAACAAACATAACGTATACTCCGACAAGCATGCCAAAAGATATTGCTGCCGCTCCCACCGTCCACAAACATTTTGAAACAAAAGTGTTATACTTTTTCTTTTGTTTTAAAAAGAAATAGTATTCATTTCGTTTTATTTTTTTCTTCATATGTAAAAAAAATTCGCTTGTGTTACTGGATTAACTACAATAAAAAATAAACACATCTTTATTCTTCTTTTTATTATTTTTTTATACACCATCCTTCAATTTTTTATTTTTTATTTTATTTTATTATTATTATTATTATGTTTTCAAGTATGACGTTTCCTTTAATAATAATAATAATAATAATAATAATTAGAAGAAGTAAAATCAATGAAGTCTGATGGAAAATATTAAAATTGTTATAGTTTAAGTTATTTATTGATTATTACATTTTAATTAACGGACTCAAAATTATTAACGATTTATTATTTGACTGTAGGCTTTCTTTGTTTGCAATAATAATCATAATCTTGATCACCGTGTTTTATTTTTTTTTTTAAATGTATAATAACGCTGCTTTGACGTTTAGATCAATATTAGAGGTAATTTAATCTGCCTGTTTTTCATATTAAATCTTTCACTAGCCGTTGTCTCATGGTTGTCATTATACGGATATAATTTAACAACGTCATTAAAAGTATACATCTGTGACCGGCAAAAGGTAATCCACCAAAATACATAAAACAGTATTCGTTTCTATTCCACGTTGTGTTTTATTGTGATTCGGAATACATCAATAGTAGCAATCACCTTCTTCTACGTCCGATTCCATCAACAACAGAACATTAATCCGGATAATGGTGGTGCCTGAGTGGTTTCCACAGAAAGCCATACCGAAGGACAGATTTGCTGGTAATTTAAGTCATTGTACAAGAAGCCATTTTGTTTAGTCATTGTCTCGGTTTGTTCAAACAGAACCTTGAAGGCTGGGATTGTTTTTGCAAACATCCATGTTGACGTAATGATTAAATAGTGTTGCCGTTTAGTTAAATATTAACATGACCTTGTGCACTTACTATAAACGTAGTCTTAGTTTGTTTTCTTTTTCTTTTAAATATTTTATTTATTTATTTACTGCGAATGCAAAAGTTTACTATCATGTACACGATGCATTAAATTTATCTGATTCTCAAAATATAATAATTTAAAAAATATTTCTGTTACATACAGAAAGTGGAAAATTTCTTCTTTTTTTTTTTCTTTCTCTTTTTTCATACATTTTAACAACAACAACAACAGCAGCATTGTCTTAATATAGTCACAACGGGTAATATTTCAGTAATTAATATCAGAATTAATATTACATTTAAAAATGCATTTAATTTCTCATTTGGTTAAAGGTAATATTTAAGTAAACGTATATTTATTTATTCATCCGTAGAAACCTGCGGACGGATGGATGGATAGATAATCTAAGGCCTTGGTAATTATTACTATCTGTGGGTAGGTGTATATAAAATATTCCCTTCTGCTAATCGATACGACTAACAGTTGGAGGGAAAATAAAAACAGTAATATTAAAATATTGTTTAATGTAGAACATTCTGTGATTACGTTTCTGATTCTATCAGACTGTGTTTAGTTTTGCTTTTGCTGCTGTTACATATCTAATTATCTTTCTTGTTACGATTGGCAACGTAAACAAAACTTTTAAGACTTTTCATTGTTAGTTAATATTAATATTTAAATACTTTTTAAAAAAAAAGAAAAAAGAAAAACACTCTAAATTTTCAACAGTAGTATGAAAATGCATGCTTGCGCTGTATATATATAAATATAAATATATATAATGAAAGACCTCTATTTTCTAATTAATCCTGTAAAACAGTCATTAACACTAACAGAAAATTACCATGATTTAAGGGACCAAATCCCAGAGACAGTAAAGTTTTTGTCACGCACAAACCTAATTACAGAATATATGTGTAGCGTAAAAGAGATAACTATTCATTAAGACCCGAGATCAATATTTTACGAGTTAAATGAATAGTTAATTATAACTGACCATTTTACTTTGTTTTATCTTTCAAGTTGCCAGCCTACTGTGCATGCATGTATGTATATTGTACTGTGTACATGTATATGTATGTATATGTACACGTATATTGGTAATTGTTTGCAGTGGTCATGGAATTAAATAATAATAATAATAATAATAATAATAATAATAATAATAATAATAATAATAATAATAATAAAATAATGAAAAACAGTGCAAATTTAGGATACATGAAAAGCAGTAAAATTACAAAAAACAAAATAACAACAAAAGTGTAAATAAATAAATGTTAAAAAAAAAGAAGAAAAAGAAAAAAAAGTAATATTTGATAGCTTTTATTTATTTAAAATAAAATTTACAAGTTTCCGATTATAATATATTATAATGTTTAATCAGAATTGATAATATGTATATACTGTAAATTTCACAAGAGATAAAACGGAAACTAAAGAAAGAAAATTTGTGTAAGACAAACGTTTCAGTAATTTTATATAATTTAATAATAATAATAATAATAATAATAATAATAATAATAAATTTCAAAGAGTATGTTGAAAAAAACACATTTTTCTCAAACAGTTTTAAAATAATTTTTGATCCTTCGAGCACACGTCCGGTAACAACTTTATAATTTAGAAAGTAATGCGCTAAATAATTTGTAAGGTCATACAGTCTACATTTGTACTTTTACAGGTGCTTTCAGTACAAGTGAGAACTACAGTGAAAGACGAGAGCGTATCGGCGAATAACATGAGAGAAAAATAATACAGGTGTGCATATATTCACACACAAGTCTAATAACTGACACTTGAAATCGGTCTATTAAATATTATCCTATTTCATCAACAGTTTGTGATCCTTGTTTTTTCACCTGGTTTATTTAGTAACAATTATAAAAAAAAAAAAATTTTTTTTTTTTTTTAAATACACCCGATCACGATCCTACCACATTGACGAATGATTTGATTTTCCTTTATGGTAAAAATAACTTTCATCTTATAAATTATGTTCATCACAATAATAGCAAGCTTTTTTTTTTTTTTTTTTTTTTTTTTTTTTTTTCGGAAATCATACAATATAGACCCTAACTCTGTTGCCAGAAATGTATTGCATTGTCCCTCCGTGATCTGTCGATAGAACAAATACGTTGTCTGTGCTGAGCAAATCTTACTTTTTCCATCATTACTGATAACATCGCTCGATACTCATGAATAAATGAATGACAACTACGACACCGCTGTTTTCCGGTAAAACACTCGAAGCTAATTTAATCTGGCTGTACGTGTAACAATCAATAGCGATGATGCACGGCGCCTCTACAGCCTAAGGCTACACGTTTGTGATATTAATGAATGGACACTGGTAAAAGATTTACAGTTCCAAATAAGTAGTGTACTGATCTTAAAAATATCATAGCATGACGATATCTTTAATGTCTGAGTGGAATAATAATAATAAAAATAATAATAATAATAATAATAATAATAATAATAATAATAATAATTAAAATAATTCTATTTATTATAAATAAGTCACAAAAACAATGTATTGTAAACTGACATAAAACCATGTAATTACGGTTGTTATTGTTGTTCTTTTTGGTTTTATCTTATTTAAAAAAAATTTCTCTGTCTGTTATTTACAGTAAAAACATAAAAACACCTGGTGTAAAGATCACTTGTATTTACAGAAGGAAAAAAAAAAAAGACTTGAGCGGATGAAAGATTTCAGGAAATCTCGTTCGAACTGATGCGTGACTTCTGATTAACAAATAATGACGTGTACGTTCGGGCAGTTTTCAAGACGTGCACTCACAGTTAAATCACAGGGGCTCTGTTCTGCGGTACACTTTTATTTAAATTATTCATAAACGATACAACTGAGTTACAATTTGGTGTATTGCCAACATTAAATGAATAAAGATAGTGCAATATTATTATGATGGAATCAATGAATGAAGAGGGTTAATGGAATAATTTAACAGGTTATAAGAATCGACACTGTTTGAAAATAATTACAAAGAGGCTAAGAAGGTTTCATTTTTGAACCTTTGGTATAAACAGGGTATAGACACGTTCCATATCATCCCGTGTTCGACGTAAATCCAATAAAACTGTATTCTTCATCTGCCACCATGTCACCATTATTCTCAGTAACTTATGCCAATGAAAACATTTATCAAGATGCAGCATTTTTGTTTGGAAGTACTGCTATTACTTCTCTACTGCTACTATTGTTACTACAGTAGTAATCACATTCACAATACCACGACGACCACCAATAACAAGAACAACAAACCCCCACCACCACCACCACTACCAACAACTACAATAATAGTAATAATATTAACAATAACAACAACAACAATAATGAACAGAAATTAAAAACACAGTTTCTATCATTATTGTGGTCAGTTTAACAAAGATGATTTTTCCCGTTGAGGCAGCTAATCTTAAGATCGATGTTTGCAAACTGATTAAATAAATAATTAATTATAACTGACCATTTTCAATTTATCAATTTAATTCTGAGCATGCATGTAAGAAAATGTACATATGTACGTACGTATATGTGTATATGTGTGTAATAGGTAGGAAGATAGACAGGTGTGTATGTACATAGGTAGGTAGTTATGTACGTGCATATGTACTTAGGTCTTCAACACACACACACACACACACACACACACACACACACACACACACACACACACACAAATCTTGAGACGGCAAGAAAATGTCTTCCAAAGTATGATTCTGTCTATGCGCACACACTGCTTAGCATGTGAATGCGAGAAGTGAAACATGATTTACCTACTTTTCGTTTTGCATCATGTCCCGCACACGTACACACACACACACACATGTACACACACATGTACACACATAACACACACACACATGTACACACATAACACACACACACATGTACACACGCATTCACAGACACTCGAATATATGCACACCTATAATATATTCTGTATCCTTATTATTTGTCTCTCATTATGTTATTCACTATTTGATACGCTCTCGTCTTTCACTGTAGTTCTCACTCCATAAACACATGTACTGAAAGCACCTGTAAAAATGTAGACTGTACAACCTTACAAATTATTTAGCACATTACTTTCTAAATTTTAAAGTTGTTAGTGAAATGTATTATTATTATTATTATTATTATTATTATTATATAAAATTACTGAAACGTTTGTCTTACACAAGTTTTCTCTATTTTCAGACCAAAATATTGCTGCTGTTCAGCTTCGGCTTATCCGTAGTTGTTGGTTTCCATCCTCTAAACGACATCCATTTTATCTTTAGTGCAAAACCGAGATAGAACGAAAACAAACGATGAGATAAATACAGAAATATCGTTGATTATCGTTAGTTTCCGTTTTATCTCGTGAAATTTATAGTCAACAGCATATTATCAATTCACATAAAACATAATAATATACTGTAGTCGGATACGTGTACATTTTTATTTAAATTAATAAAAGATATGAAGCATTGTTTATTTATTTATTTATTTATTTATTTATAGATATTATTTTATACTGCATTTTAGGATCTATCCTAAATTTTTATTCTTTTTAATTTTAATTTTTATTCTTTTATTCCATTGTAAATAATAACAATAATAACATACATACCAATATGCATATGCATATTCTTTTACATATATACTACATAAATGCAAACATGCATACACATGTAGGAGGCTAGCTACTTGAAAGATAAAACCCAAAGAAAAATAGTCAGTTATAATTAACTATTTATTTAACTCGTAAAATATTGATCTCAGGTTTGGTTACTTTAATGAATAGTTATCCCTTTTATGCTACAGAATTAGTTAGTGCATATATTCTGTAATTAGGTTTGTGTGTGACTCAAACTTTACATTTTCTGGGCTTTGGGTCTATGAATTATGGTCATTTTCTATCAGTGTTAGCATGAATATTACAAGATGACATTGAGAGGGTGTAACTGTCTTTCAGTTTAGAATACACTGAGATGTAATCTGCACACACTGACTTAAGACTGTTAGTCTGCATGTAATTTTTAATTAAATATATTATTTTTAGTTTTAATCATATTCTTCACGAGTAACAGTGCAAAGACATGAGCATTTTTCAAACAGATACGGTAATGGCATAGGTTTGACTAAATTAAAATATATACTTTTTGTTTCTTTTGTTTTTCGATGATGAAATCCATTTATTTCCAGAAAATAAAATTACTTTAATCATTTTGTTATTATTATTATTTTTTAAACATAATAATAATAATAATAATAATAATAATAATAATAATAATAATAATAATAATAATGATGATGATAATAATGATATACACATGACTACAAAACAAAATGTATAAGCTTGCAAGTGCACTGGAAAAAGGGAAAAAGTGAAAGATCTGAATTACTCTTTGATTTATAAAATGTTCATTAATAATAATTAATAATATATTTGACAATAAAACTTCATATAAATAAATCTACTCTGTGTACAGTCAGTGTATAATGAAATAAAATCAAACACTCTTGAAGGTAGCAGTACTTTAATCTGAGAAGAGTTGCTTCCCTTCACTTTATAACTGTTTTAATAACTAAATACCTTTTATGGGTTTTGTTTTTCACTGATGATTATATATATATGAAACAAAATATTAAAACAAAGGCAAAAATGATTCAAATGCAAACACTTTATTTTATTCCATTTTTTTAAATTTTAAAATAAATGTTTAATAATTTAATGATAATAAGAAATTTTTCATACTGATAAATATATTAAAAGTGCACAATAAAAATTAAATAATATTTTTTTTTAATGTTAAAATGACATAACATATCACAGACAAAATTCTAGCAGTAAATATATAACTGTACATTTCACAGAATGTAAATGACATTGTGCTGCATGTTTATGTATAAAGTAAATCCTAGAGAGGACAAATATATCACAAAATATTTGTGAAGAAAATGAAGAAAAATTATTCTCTTCTAAAGTAGTTATGATGGTGAATTAAGATGGTAATGGCTAAGAAGTAAGAATTAATCTTTTTATATTTTTATATATATATTTTTACAGTATATGTAATTAAGGTTTATATATGTATACAGAGAAAACCCCATATTATTGGGTTTTTCTTAAGATTGTTTTTCAAGTTAGAGTATACTGCTGTTAATGACATGACCCATACAGGTCAGTTAATATTCAAATCTAATATTACCATTTTCAATGATGGTTTACTTTAGATCCAAGAAAAAACCCATTGTGACATTAATTATGTTTTATATATTTTGAAACTGTTGTTAACTGTCTTTTAATAGACTTTTAATAGTTAATCAAAGCAGATTAATTTTATGTGTATGTTAGTGTCTGTCTTAATATCCAAATTACTTACGCTATAGTTAAGTTCATGAAATCTTTGTGGTATCAATCTGAGTTCAAACAAGGACATAAACAGTCACAAACTATACACAGATTAAATACAAATTAACTGAATTAATAACTTTCATCTTAAAATAATTACTTTATACATGCAGTAAATTAACACATGTGCACACAGTGTAATCCCTGGAATACAATAAAATGAAATTCAAAAATTAATATTAAATATACTAAAGATTATTTTAGTTTTTAAAACTTACTTTGTAAAACAAATTTAATTTTTGTATTACATGTCTCATACACATAATAAAACAGAAACAGAAACAAAATCACAGTCTTATTTCTATAACAAAATGTTAAATTTCAGTGTTTAATATACCACGGTATCTCTCCTTTCTTTCTTTTTATTAAAATTTGTCTGATCACACCATTCCTGGCTTGGCATACATCGGCAGGTGGTAGTAGTTGTAGCTGATGAAGCTGAGGAGGCGAGTTTCCACAGCACGTTTGACACCAGATGTTGTGTATGCATCAAACAACTCCTTCCTCTGTGCAGGTGCCATCTGTAACAACATCCAACACAAATTAATACGTTTAAAATATCAGTATGGAAAACATTAATGCATCTTAAGTCAGTTATGCTAATTTGATTATTTTTAGTTTCTTACTTCTTCTTTATTGGTTTTCGTAGAATTCATTAGCAATAAATTTTATTGTAAGCATGGATATTGATAGATATGTAATGAAACACTGATAGTTTATTTAAAATTTTGGCAATGTGTGAATTGATTTTATACAATAAATAAATAAATAAAGGGATAATAATAATAAGAAGAAGAATAAGAACAGTAAAAATAAGATTAACTCTCAAGTGTAGGTTTATAACAGGTATTCTCATCTTTTTTTCTCTTTTTTTTGTTGTTTAATCTGACACTTAAAATTTATGTTATTATAAACCTATTAACTGATAATGCAACATAATCTTCTAAAGAAATAAGAAAATTAAAATAAACACTTCTGTGTCTGTACAACCATTTCCTATCATTTAATATTTTCTTTCAAGATTCTTCTATAATGAATACACTGATTTAAGAGTCTTTTTTTGTTTTTCTTTACTTAAAAAAATCCTGGGTTATTCTTTTTTTTTAAATGTATATTCTTGCATTATTTAAGACTTTACATGTGTGAAGTACATACTTGAGTATCAATTTCCAGTAAGACTGTTTAAATAGTGAGAAAATACTGTAACTAGTATTTTTTATATACATACAAAAACATTCACACTCATACACACTCACATTCTCTCTCACACACACACAAAATAATAGATGAAATATTGAACATTTTAGTACATATATTTCAAAAGTGATAATTATATTACAAAGGAACAATGTTATTTATTTATTAAGATCAAGATATTTATTTTGTGGGATCAAGATCCTTATTTTGTCTCACAAACCTAGAACATTTTCACAAGTAATTTTGAAGTAACAAATTAACAAATTAAATACTGTCAATATGAACAAAACTTAATAAGGAACAATATAATTTTTAAAAATAAAAAATTAAAAACAAACAAACAAAAAACCAAAATAAAACAAACATAAAATAAATAAACAAATAACAAAGAAATGAAACATGAAAACATAATAAATATAATACTTAATAAATTATAATAACAGAAAGTGTAATTAAAAATAAATAAAATTTTAAAATCATGACAATTACAACTTGACAGTCGACAGCCCAAGCAGAAGTATAAGCCTGTAACAAAAATATTTTATTTTTATTTCTACCTTTATTAATAAAAGCAATAATAATAATAATAATAATAATAATAAATAAATAAATAAATGAATGATTAAATATCAGCACTATCAGAAATTATGGCACTACTGTGAAAGACAGAAATTTACAAGATGTTGATTTTCAAATAATGAGGAATACCCTCACTGTATTTAAATATATCATGATTTTCAACTTGCATGAACCTAATTATTAAAATAAAAACTGAATAAAAGTAATTCCAATTACTTAACAAAACTGGTTTGTACTCTGAGTATGTTGTTTAGCTTGGGAAACCAAACAACATATTTAAAATGCTAAAAATAGATATCTGTTGTCAATTAGACACAGACTGTGTGTAACTCATTGTTTAGGCCACAGATCATCTTATTTGAGCACCAATTGAGTTATTTCCCAGGCCTGTTTTATCAAATAACATGGTATGTATTTCCCTGCCAGTGGGACAGTGCTTTGCAACAAATTAAAAATCCTTTGAATGATGTCAATGAGTTTCTTTTTTTTTGTTTCATAATTATACAAATATTATGTTTCTGATTCCTAATAACTGTTATTAATAAAATGTTTTCAGGTATTGTTAAATATTTATTCCAAATTTTTAAAAATCGAAAATTTAAATGTTTTGTTTTACTGACCGTAATTTCATCATCCACAACTTGACGGACTTTCTCTTCCAGTGCTTCAATATTAGCCTCCTGTGAATTAAAAGAAAATTATCTTACATTATAAAACCTTAAATTAATACTCAACTCTTGTAAAATCTTAAATCATTACACAGCTTATGTAAAATATTAAATTTAAACTTAATTTTTATAGATAGAAAAGCAGTTAGAGCAGGACAAAAAAAAATCATTATACTCTAGAAGTATTTAAACCTATTTAATGTTTGCATTTTTGAAAATTCTTCGCCTGAAAATTTTATTAAAGATTAATAAACAAATTTTTGAAACTTACAGGACTGGTAATAAGTAGTTCACGAATCTCATCTCTAAAATCTGGGAAGCGATCATGGTAGATTGCCAAACACCATGTTTCCTGGAAAAATCTGAAATGAAAAATTATTAAGTAATTATTATAAATAAAATTATGTACACATTTTCCTCTTTCATAATCTCAGTGTGAAATATTGCTTTGGAATTTAGTTTATTAAACTGAAAAGTTATACAACAATATTGTTTTAAATTTTCAGCACAGAAAAATGAACAGAATCAAAAGCAATAACAATGATAAATAAATAAATAAATAATATCAGTTATATTAAAGGTAAAATGTAATGAGTAATACAAAAAACAGTCTATTATTTGAATCAACTGTACCTATAAATTTTATATATCTGTCATCAGAAAGACAAAACGGAGAGTAAGGAAAAAAAAAAGTAGTTTAAAAGGAAAACAAAAGAAACATAATGGTAAATAAAAATATTTTTAAAGTAAAAATAATATGAACTGAAGATTAATAAAACCAGTTTAAAAGAAAAACAGTGCACATACGTGTAGAAGTCAGTAATGAGACCTTCATCAAATCTCTGTAACAGATTGTTCAAGTATCGTTCATGGACACCATACAAACAAATTATATTTGATGATGGGATTGGCTGGAAAAAAAAAAAAAACCACATAAAAAATTCTTATTCCTGCTCTATGTCAACAATAAGAAAAATATTTAATATATTATATAACAATGCATTAAAAATATGCAATCAAAACTACATTTATTTAAACAACAAGAAGAAGAAATTAAAATTTTTTAAAAATAAAAATAAATACAAAATTAAAAAAAATTAAAAACAAAATTAAAAATATAAATAAATAAATATATAAATAATTATAGAAGAATAAAAATCAACAAGCAACATGATAATGGTCTAATTTCAGAACTGTCACAGTAAAAAAACAAAGGCAAAAACATTCATAACCAATTAAATGTTAAGCGTAGTTGTGATAGGAATATATTAAAACTTTTTTCCCCCCTGTAGACCAATCACAGTTAGTGATAAAATGAGATAATATTATCACAAACAGAAAACAAAATGGATGCTGCATTCTTACATATAAATGCAAAGAACCCTGATAAAGAGACAGATATGGTATTGTTTTCAATAGTTTGCTAGTAATATTAAAACAAAGCTTTTTATAATGGGTTTTTTTTTTTTTTTTTATTCCCCTCCCCCAATTTTAGTGATTTATTAATTGATATCACTACTGATATGTGAATTATTAATATGGAAAACAAAAATCATCATTGCTGTCTAAATATGTAAATGTTTTTCAATATAAACATATTGCAAAATAAACATATGACAAATTATCAACAACCTCTATTATTAATACAATAAGAAATGAAAATCAGTGAATCTTGTAACAATTAAATGAAATAAAAGGAAAAAAGTACCCCAAAAATGCACAAAAAATATGTTAATGATCAAATGCATTAGAGACAAACAAGTGAAATACAATCAAAAGGAGCTTTGTAATGCAAATTTTCAAGCTGTAATCATGAACTTACATTAGAAGCACTCATTAATAAGGATACATTAAAAGAGAAGCAGAGAGAACAAAGAAACAAAACTCCAAAGTACATTTTCATCAACAAGGGATATTCATGATTAGCTTTTATCAAATTCAAGTTTAAAAAAAGAAAAAAGAAATAAAAATAAAAAAACTGAAATTAGGTTTATTTTTCTTGAACATATACTCTTTGTATCAGAATACTGTAAAACTGAGAAATAATACAAATAATGATTCACTATAGCAAATTAAACCTTTATAATTAACTTAATAAATTTATCTTCATAAGAAATAAATAAATAAATAAATACTTCTACTTATTTTCATTGCAAAGAGGCTTTTCTTTTTATGTGAATAATAGTCACATACAACAATATATTTTCTTTTCCATTCCAGAGATTTTTGGAATTATAGAGAAAAACACAAGACAAATTACTGAACCTAATCTAACAGGATTTTATAACTCATGAAACATTTTTTCTTTTTCAGATCCAGGAACTAAATGAACAGAAGTGTTGAAGAAAATTAAAAATATTAAACAAAGATGTCAATTATTGTATTTATAAACTACTTACAGAGATCTCTAGTTAATCAATATTAATAGGAGAGCACAAGATGTCTGATCAAACAATGAGTTAATTATTAATGTGGAACAAACAGCTAAAGATGAATGTCTTTACATTTCTCATAATGATTAAACACCCACTAGAAATTGTAGGTCAGAACAATTATAATAATATATTTTACTTAGTTATCTGTTTTTATATATATAAAAATTCATGTATATCATATAATGAATACACTGCTTTCTATTTTATAATAAATTAGTTTCAAGATAAAATCTGTCCAAAGATCAAGGAATTACAATTATTTAATATCCATTTAAAAAAAATAAAAATAAAAATAAAAATAAAAATAAAAATAAAATAAAATAATAATAATAATAATAATAATAATAATAAATAATAATAATATTTTAACTTTCTTAAAATTGTATTTAATTAAAAACAGATCAGCACAAATAACCTAACAATAAGCAATGTACACCTGTCACTGAAACAAACTTCTAAGAGGATCATGTTTTTATTTCTCAGAAAGATCAAATATAAAAACCAGTGTCATGACAGTTATAATTATCTATTCGTCAACTGCATGTGTTTGTGTTTTTGTCAAATTCTTTCATAATATGTGTAAATTAATTTAATTTTTTTTTTTACAGACCATAAAATGTTGGAAATATTAATTGAATCTTGACATTAAGATTTAAAAAAAAAGAAAAAAAGAAACCTGAACAGTAATTAACAGTTCTGTCTTTAGATGTTAAATTAAAAAAATTATGTTTTCGAAATCTATAATTAATGTTGAAAAACATTACTTACCAGTAGTCATAAACACCAATTAGTGGAATAGACATTATAATTATTTGTCAAAATGAATGTCTAAATTAAACAGAATTAGTATTCTACATTCTAAAAAGTAAACATATGTCTTTAGTTATAGCTACAGACACAGACACAGATAAACACACACACACATACACATACACTCATCAGAAAATATTATAAACATAATAACTGTGCACATACTTTTCTGGACAAACAAGTAATTGTTTCTATGGTGTTGTACTGACTGAAGTGTAGTCGGAAATAATTGGGTTCTGATCCAAGCTCTCCAGTTGTTCTTACCCGACCCTACAATAATAACAATAATAACAATAGTAATAATAATATAATAATAAGATAATGATAATGATAAACAGGAAACAAATGAGCCAACAATATTTAAAATTTGAGTAATCTGTCATATTTTCATGTTTTTTCTTTTGACATTTGAAAATAAGAGAATTAGTAAACTCTTAAAAAACATTAATATATTACAAATTTTTATAATGGTATATAAAATTAAAATAAATATTTATTCAGCAGTGATGATGTTAGACATGATATTGTCAGTAGAGACATTAGTTGAGTGGTCTTATCAACAACAAAAATAATAATAGTTAATTTACACTACAGAGTAAGTACAGATCCTTTAGATTAGAAAGAAACAAATAAAATATAAAAAATAAAAAATAATTATAAATAAATAAGTAAATCAATAAATAAATAAAATAAAAAAATAAAATAAACAAACCAAAAAATTAAATAAATAATAAATAAATAAATAAAAAAATAAAATAAAAAAATAAAATAAACAAACCAAAAAATTAAATAAATAATAAATAAGTAACTAAATAAATAAATAAATGAAGAAAAAAAAGAGAAAAAACAAGCACGTACACAAAATCAAACTAAAACCTAATATAACTTGGTATAACAAAGATGTAAGGAACAGAAACAAAAAAATATTCTTACATAATCTGCCTGAGACATCTGTATTTCAAGGCTTGTTGGAAGAGCTGGCTTAGCAATATGAAGGTAATGGAATCCACCTTATAGAAAAAGAAGACATTTTAAAGTTACTGTTTTTATTAATGCTGCTCTCATTAAGAAATTATATGGCAAACTATAATTCATTACAGCAGCAATATTTGTCCTTTTTGGGAAATATATATTAAAATGCAACAGGACTTAAAAAGGAAAATAAACATATTTCTTCTGTTTTCTTATCATCATTTTGCATTGAGATCTATATTTTGAGGATCAATAATTTCAAAGAAAAAATTAGAAACATTTTTTTTTTTTCATACACAGAACTTGATCTTCACAGAGAAAAATCCATAGTTATGAAGAAAATAAAATTTACATAAAAGTAGTGTTATGTTTAAAAGTATTTTATTCCTGTGTTTTGATAAGATTATATATGAATTTATAAATAATACAATGCTTCAGTATGACAGATTTTAATGGTTACATCATTTGAATAATGTAATAAAACATAATTACATGATTTTTCAAAGAGTATGGTTCATGCTTTTCTGTCTATGGGAAACTAAATACAATTGAAAACTGCAGCAGGTTTCCCAGAAGAATATATGCCATAAGTAGCAGATCAAACATCAAACAGATGATGACAATTAACAAGTTTAATTTCAAAGACGAATATAATTTCAAACAAGAAATTTATTATCATAAAATTGCAAAAATATAATCATGCTTAAAGTAATAGCCTCTTTACAAGAGAGAGAAAAAAGAAATAAAAAAAAAAAATTAATAGAAAAATTTGAAAATAGGTTAATATGTATTTACTGGCAGCTGTGGAATTTGCACTTTTTCAACTTTCTTTTATTCCCAGTAGAAATACTTTATATTTCAAAATAATCACGGTTCTCTTACACAAGTTTAGTATTATGAACACAAACATTCACTGTTTTTAAATTGTTATAAATTATCTTCCAATGAGCAATTAATAATATAAAAAATAAAATCATAAGTTTAATATCTTTTGTACTTTGGTTTTATTTTTGTTTTTATTATTTTATTTCACTTTGAATTTATTATTGCCCATGAACTTGTCTGTAAAACATAATGGATCAGTATTAAAAAAGTCTTCTTAGAAATTATTATTTACTCTTTTATTTGATTCAAAAGAAAAAGTGAAGTCATAAATGGATATCTGATTTCAGTGTTCATGTTTAATAGCTTTATGAGACACAGAGCAAAACTGAAGAATACAAGTAACTATTCAACATTTTTCTTTTTTTCATTTAAATACATCTGGCTTAGCTCTAACAAAGAACTCATAAATGTCTTTGATCTTGTACATATTAAAGTCTTCCTATGGATAGCTTACATATATTTTATATACTTCCAAATAATTGCTTTCTCTGAACCTGACTTTCAGTGTTTTGTAATAATAGAATATGGTAATAAAATAGTAAGAATTGATGCATGCAGATTTTCACTTTTTTAATCTTATACAGTGAATGTTTTCAATGTTTTACTTACTGTTACATGATTTTTATTTATTTATTTATTTATTTACTTATATTTCTGTTTATAAAATGATGTCAACACTTCAATAGAAAATATTAACTGCATTTAGGCTAGTACAACAACAGATAAGAGATATATTATTAGACAAAACTTTCAACATTCCACTTTAATTTAATAATTATTCAATGTACCATAATAATATTCTCTGATTAAAAATGAGGAAAAGAAATATCACTAGCCAGATTGTTAAAACAGTTAGGATTAAGGCTCATCACTACTAATTCTCTAATTTATTTATCAGATAGCAAAGTGTGATAATGGCTAAACTATTATTTAAGCAGTAATCTAACAACAATAATAATAATAATAATAATAATACATCTTTTAGTTTGCAACATAATCAGTTTACATTAGTTTTCAAATCTTTTATGAGCAAAATTCACTTCAAAATGAAAATAACAGCATTTATTGAAAATAAACTGTTCTGTTAATAATTTTTCTTTTTCAAAATAGCTATGCGAACTCACATAAACAAAAATCACTCTTTTCCTTTAATTATAAGGATTTTCATCATAAACAGCACTAAGATATTAAGATAGACGGATGGATAGGTAAAGAGGGATGTTAAACAGACAGTGGTAAAACGACACTGTATAAATGGTTTTGATGTTTTGAATGTAATCTCTATTATAGAGAGATCAGTAAATCAATGGATGGATGTAATGAAGAGTTGATTGGTTCTGGACATCCCACAACTACAAAACCCTGTTTGATTTGAGTAATGATCATCTCAGAGAAGTTTATTGATTGTATAATTCCCATAAGAGAGCTGATAAATCCTACTGCTTAAAGTCTTTTGATCACTTCTGTTTGAGATGTAAGCTTTATGGAGCCTCCAATCAAAACTTAGTGGAGTTTTCTGATTCATTTCTAAGTTTATGTAAGTAATTTTAAATAGTATAATTTATTATTCCCAATACATTTTACACTTTTTATCCTTAGATATTTATTTAAACTGACAGTAATCATAAGAGGGTATGAGTAATTTTTATAACATTAATTACACATAAAATGTATGCTTCTATTTATTTGGATTACATTTGGATTATTTTTTTATTATCTTTTGCTTTTTTTTCTCCAACTTATATTAGTTAATTCAATTCAGTAACTACTCTTTAAAAATTTCAGAATGAAATTTCAAAACTGCTTTATGAATTTTCATAAAGTGTTGCTGTTATATAATAATTTTTTCTATGAATAATATAATTATTCATTTCAAAAAGAACAATAAAATAAAATGTAATGTATCTAATTAGTATCAAATATATTTTGTCTGAAGTTGATCAGTATCAGTGTCATGATATGTATTAAATAAATCTAATAAACAAAAATAATAAATAAATAAATAAATAAAAATATTATATTGATATTTTCTGTATTTTAAAACAGGATAAATAAATATTGACCTGTATATGTCTGTGAAAATCGGTATTAGATTTGCACCGATTAACAAATTAATAATAAAATATATAAATGCTTGCAGTTATTAGCGTCTGCCCAGAATGTTTGAGATGTGGTAGAGCACTTTATGGTAACTAAATGGAGTTGTGTTCAAAAATAATTTCTGACATATGGTTAATGGGAAAGATGACTGTAAACTGAGTGGTTAAAGAAAAATACAGATGACACTTAAAACAGAAATTGCCAGAAGGAAGAGTTGGCTTTAAGCTTAGGGAGAGGGTGATAAACAGAAGGTACCCTGCTGAAATGTAAAAGAAAGTCTTAAAAAGAGAGATTTACCTGGGAGGTAAGCTGCTTGTATCTTAGGGTTTCTGTAGATAGGGATCAAGTTGAGTGTTTCCTCTGGTGGAGCCTGTCTACATTCAACGGTAGGATCAAACAGCCTCAACATTTCACTGGCAAGCTACAAGTCAAATTAGGTAATTGTAGTGAATTATCAGTCAGTAAATCACCAAATAGAAAATAAAATTTAAATAAATAAATAAATAAATAAATAAATAATAAACAAATAAAAAATTAAATAAATAAAAAAATAAATAAATAAATAAATAAATAAAAGAAACTTAGTCAGCCTGGATTTATTGTAACTAAAAAAAAAAAAAAAAAAAAAATGATTTGGAATAGAAAAATTTGCCTTCAGTAAAATAATACATCTGTCCATATCTTTTTTCTTTCTTTTTTTTCAAATTTGTTACTTTTCATTTAGAAGGTACAATTATTTGTTGCACCTTTTTTTGCAATATAATTACATTAATTGATCTATGTTTTTCTTGGAATTTTTTATATACTGATTGTTTTTTTGTTGTTTTTTTTGTTGTTTTTTTCTGCTTCTTCTTCTTCTTACCACACTACATTTTAGATTAATATTATTTGAAAATTTCAGATTTATTATATTTTACTTTTTAAATTAATATTTCACAAACAATAACAATTTGGTAACCAGATAATGCGTTAAATCTGTACAAAACAAACTGATAACAAAGAAAAGCAATTAGTTGTGGTTTTTATGATTGTCATAATGAAGCAGTTCTTGAAACACTTTGACATTATACATTTTAACACAACTTCTCAATCACCTCTGTGATGTTTAACACACGGTAATTTAAAAAAAATGAAATAACATAACTTTTCAATTAACGGCGATGTCTAATATATACATATATATATATATACATTTTTTAAACAGATTTAATAAAATTAGTTAAAAATTTAAATAATGTTTCAATCATGATGTCTAACAGCTGCACAGTTTTAAAAATAAATAAATATATTAAAGTAATAATAAAGATAATATATATATATATTTTTTAAATGGTGCCTTTTCAATTATTTAGATACCTGAAAGTACATAAATTAAACAACAAAAAAAAAAAAAAAAGAAAAAATAAACTAACAACAAACAACCCCTAAAAAACAACAACATGAAATTATAAAAAGATTTACATAACTTTTCAATAAACTCAGTGATGTCTAACAACAAGTAAAGAAAAGAAAAAAATCAATCACACTTGGTTGCTATTGAACATACTGATGCACTTATCACAGTTTTTTGCTGGCGTGTCAACAGAAATGTGAAATTCATCTATTCTCTAATTGCACATCATGTATTTAACCCATTGATTTACTTATTTCTTCTGTAATGTAAAACAGATCACTGAGATAAAGTAAGTGTGTATTATGTGGTCTGTGTACTCAGTCTACAGTGAATAGACCAAAGAAGCAAAGAAAAATAAATTTTAAATATTTAAAAAAAAAAAATGTGCGAGCATGTGCATGTGTCCTTCCTTTAACAGTAAAGAAATGTCCAATAATAAAATTTGCTTTGGTGATACCATTTTTATTATGCTTAGTTTTTAAAACATAAAAGCTACAAATGTTTAACTCCTTTTCCAAATTAATTTATTATATCCATCTAACTTAATCTGATTAAAAATCATGTACAAGTATTTAAGACAATATAAATTTTCTGTTTACAGAATTATGAAGCAATCAGCTAAAAACAATAAATTATCAAAACAAATGAACCACAATAAAAAATTAAAAATAAAATAAAATAAAATTCCAAAAATGAATTTAAAAAGGCAAGTAAAATGAAATCTCTAATTTACACACACACACACACACACACAAAAATCATATAAATTTAATAAAATAAATAATATTTTCTTCTGAAAACTTGCAGCATCAAGTAAAGTATTAAAGACACATAACAAGCAAAGCTGTCAGTAAGTGATAAACAGATTATGACTACAGCATAAAGATTAATATTTCACAGAAATCTTTACTCAAATATTTTTCTCACACTGTTACAACAATAAATGTTAATTAGTGTATCTAATGTCTTCCAGATATGAGGAAAAAAAATCATTATTAATAATTTAGATGTTATTAGCATACACAAAAATATATAATTAAATACTAAAAGCATGTACTTATGTGACCCAAGATAATGACCACTTAAACAATACTGATACATATCTGGTTAATATATGACATATGAACAATATTCTGAAAATAACCCATTTGGGAAAAATAAAATTAGGTTAAAAGATGTTAATAACAATAGTAAATGAATTCCAATTAAGTAAATTCTAATCTGATAATGGTTTTTATATTACTGTATAAACATTATTGCTCTGTTTGTTGTTGTATAAATTTTAGACACATTTCTATTTATAAACTCATTTACTCATTGTAATTTAATACGTATACTTCTGAAACCATCATCAAAAATTTATGAAGCCTATTATTATAAGTTAGATTGCTTAAACACCTGCATTTAAGAAAAAATGACTTTGAAAAATGTAAAAAAAAAAAAAAAAAAATATATATATATTTTATATAGTTGATTTCAGAATATTTATATTTAAATATATCTTTTGTATACATTTCTTACTATAATTTATTTTTATTTTTATGATTTATTCCTCTGACAATCTCTCTTATTCTTGCTCTTTCTTTCCCCTCCCTTCCTTTCATATTATTAATTTATTTTCTATGAAAAGTTAGTATTTTAATTAAATAACACAATTCTCTAAATTAGAAATTATTTCCATTACAGATGATTTTACATGTAGAGTACTTGAATCCTTGACATTTATAAAGTTATTCAGAAAATTTCTCATTCTGTTATATGGTATAATACTGTTGTTCTTTCATAATTCAGTAACAGATATAGCATATAAGAATACTTGTAAAAAAATAGGCATATTTCAAACTGTTGTTAGTTATTAGTGTTATTCTGTTAAGATGCTTGTGTATTTATTTCAGGTGACAAGTTTGATACATGATGGAAAATAAATTCCACAGAGATAAACAACAATGAGAAACTGTGAAGATATTTCAAGAGAAAAAGTAACTTTAACAACAAATTCTTATCAAGCAAAGCAAAGAACTATGACTAAATACCTGATGTTTAATAATCTTTGTTTTTAATCTAAAGAAAACACTGGTTTCATATTTTATTTTGAAAATATACTGGGAAAAATAAAAAAGCTAACAAAAATACTGAAGAAAGACTATTAAAAGAGAAATGGATGCTATCTCTGCTAGCTACATTGCTCTTGAAACCATCATTGGTTTGTTGTCAGTTGTTGGAAATGCAATGGTTCTGACAGCAATCTACCACAACCATGCCTTACAGACCATCACCAACTGTTTCATAGCCAGCCTTGCCCTGGCTGATCTTCTTGTAGGTATTATTGTAGCACCACTGGCAGCTCTTAGCTTCATGGGGCTGCCAAGAAATTTTCTTGGATGTGTCTTCATAAATTCACTCCTAATACTCTTCACAGACATTTCCATTTTTAGCCTTTTAGCTGTTGCTATAGAACGCTTTGTGGCCATAGCCAAACCATTTTTCTACCAGAAACATTTCACTGTTAAAAGAGCAGTCATAATACTGGTAATAACTTGGCTGGTTGTTATTATTCTGGGACTCATTCCAATGTATGGTTGGAATCTAGGCCCACCGAAAGGACTTGTCTGTGCTTTCACCAGTGTTATTGATATGAAATACTTTGTCTATTTTGTTTTCTTTGGTTGTGTCCTTGTTCCACTTTTCATCATGTTTTGCATATACATGTATATTTACATCATTGTCCGACAACAAATGGTCAAGATAGAAGCTTTGGAAATTTCTGCTGATGGCAGAAGGAAGAAGAAAACTTTTGTTAAAGATATAAAAGCTGCAAAGTCTCTAGCTACAGTGCTAGGGTTGTTTGCATTGTGCTGGCTGCCTATCAACTTGTTAAACACTGTTAGCCTCTTCTGTGGATCAAAGTGTCCTGTACCTTACATTGTAATACTGGCAGCCATCTTGATCAGCCATGCTAACTCATTCTTCAACCCATTTCTGTATGCCTATGGCAATTCTCAGTTCAAATTTGCTTTCAAGAAAATGCTTTGTTTTTACAAGGCAAATGAAAATTCCTCTATTGAAGATCGGTCTGGAATGAATTTTGCTAATTCAAATAAAGGGAGAGCAGATGATAACTCACAACAAGAAAGGTTTTGAAAAAAATATCAATTTACTTTGAAATTTTGTTTATGAGTTAAGCATCGTGATGTAAAAAATTATAAAAATAAAAACAACTAAAGACATACATTTTCTGGGATTTCAAAATTAAACTTTTGTTCAGTGAACTGTTAAACCAACAAGTTTTGCTTTTATTACTTTTACTTCAAACATCAGTAAAATTATGAACTTATAAAAAGGCAGCCTTTATGAACTGATAAATAAAAATAATATGAACTGAAAACACTGGCCAAATTTTTGTAGTGTAAATGTTATAAACAAAAATCAAAACAAACTTATGCTGTTGTTTTTTGCACATGTGTTAATGTACTCTGCATTCATGCTTGTGTAGCTAATGATGTTTACAGATTCATACACTGCCTATGCATTGAACTCAGAAAAGTTTATCTCCTGGATAATCTTGATAATCTTAATAATCCTATTATTTTGGATTTGTTTGTTTGTTTGTTTGTTTGTTGTGGATGTTGTTTTGTTTTTTAATAGTCTTCTATATTTTATAAATTATAATGTACACAAACCTTTATTATTTGTTACATATACAGAACTGAAATTTTATTGTTAAAAATAATAAAGCAAATAAAGTTAAATGTGTGCATTGCATTTACCTGTTGAAAACATTGTTTATTTTCTTTTTTGATATTAACATTGATGTACTGATTTTTCAAAGTGTAAAACATTGAGTTTATAAAATAAGAATACTAAATGGAAAACAGCATGTTATAGAGATAAAAGACAATTCAAATACTTTAAATCAACTATCATCAAAGAATACATCATATATAAAGTAAATAAAATGGATTTATGAGATTTTGATGATAATTACATGGTTTCTATTTTGTTTCTTCCATTAACAGTAAATTATGAATTTTTTATCTATGCTAGTATTTGTCATATTCAGTTATCCATGCATAGAGATACTTTTTAATCATTTTAATTATTAAAAGAAACTCCTTGATAGTATAGTCTAAAAGGCCTGTATACACTCATTTCCTAGTCACTACATGATTTCCTTCTTTTGACTAGTTTTGTTTAATAATAAAGAATGATAATAAAATTAAAATAAAAAATAGAAAACTCATAAGATTACAGGGAGGCTGATATTTTCAATTTTACGATGATGTTATTCTATATACAGAAAAGGTTAGAAAATCTAAAAAAAAAAAAAAAAAAAAAAAACCACCCACACAAAAAATATTCTCTTGAAGAAAATCATTACAACATCCATATCCACAACATATCACCGATTTTAATACTGATATAATAAAAGCAAAATGTCAGTTTACATGCCTCTTTCTTAGAATATTATTTTATCATATACTTTATTATTAGATACAACAAATGACAAAAAACAAGCCCATCTCAGGGCATTTCTTTGATGATGTCTATTGAATAATATATAAAATTATAACATTTCAAAATCAATTAAATCACATTAACATTGAAAATTGGTTAAAATCTGCCTGTCATTTTAATAGATAATGAAAGTTGCATTCCAGTTATATTCTAATATCTATTCCATTTCATTAATTTATTGACACTTGATCATTTTAAAGCAGTTAAAAGAATGATCCAAATAAATCTTTGATTAATCTGATTTTTGTCTGTTTGAAATGGTAATAAACTATGATTGGTAAACAGAAAGATCCAATCAGACATATAGCAGCAGCTCAGACTTCTGTGAGATTTCATAACAAAACTTTAGATTATCTATTCATCTTTTCAGCAACAATAATTCAAGAAAATTACAAATATATGTATATTGTAAATACAGGTATATGATCAATTTTGTATAACTTTTTTTTTTTTTTGGACTGGTTAGTTTTAGTACTGGGCACTTGAAATTAATGTTTTATTAACAATCTGATTTTATTTTATCATCTATATTAATTTATTTCATTTAATATTTGTTTAATTAAACTTTCTAGCAGTGCATGGAAGTATATTTTTTTATTTTAGAAATGTACTGTTCAATTATTATGATATGACCTCTTTTTGTCTGGAAGAACTGATAACCTGGGAAGGCTTGGAAACTGTCAGAATAGAATTCTAAATACCTTTAGTAATTTGACTACAGGCTGTTAAAACCACCTATCTGTAAACAGCTGAAGATAAGATTAAGATTGATCTAAAAGTATGGAATTCAGAAAATATAACATAAATCAACTAACCGCTATTCCAACCTCCTTGGAATTGAAGTTTGCATGGGTCCATGGTTCAGCATGGTATTTACGTTTGAATTTAGTCAAAGTGCCAGCACCTCGGATTGACACATCATTAGTGTGGAACGAAGAATCTATCACCAGTTTACCATCATAAACCAGACAGGCATCATTGATAGCTGAAATTACAAAAATCAAATTGATCAAACTGTGAAACCCCCCAAAAATTCTTCTTTTTTTTTGATAAAATAAACATTAAATTTTCTTTTCTTTCTTTCTTTCAATTTTTTTATTTTATTTTATTTTATTTTTTTTTTTATTATAATGTTTATTTATATTTCAGTTTAAAAGAGGAAGAAAAAGAAGAAGAAAATGCTGATCAATTATTAAAAAAAAAAAAAAAAGATTAATTGAAGAAAGTGACTCAGTTAATTTTTCCATGGATAAAAAAAGGTTTACCAACCTGATGCATTTTTCCTAAAAATGTTTCAAATTAATATTTAGTGTAACATTTAAATTTTCTTTGTTGTTGAGATATAGATGTTTTTGATTCAGAATTGTTTTTATTTATGCTAAAAAATGTGTTACCTTTGAAAGCATCATTATCCACTCCCTTCAGATAAAATGCAAAAACTGCCTGCAAATAAAATTATTAATTTCAATATAATTATTTAAAATGACACAATTAGGTAGAAATATTGATCAGCAGAGTTTATCACTGTAATATTAGCTGCTGAAACCTATTTAGTTTATTAGGAAACAAAATTTTTCATTGCTATGTAAATGATCAAAAAGCAGTTTATAATTTATTCATGTCAAGGAGAATGAATATATATCCGCGCACACCATTATATATTAAACTAACAAAATATTTGATGAAAAAAATTTAAATTAGTTGAATAGAATACAAAACCAAATGGGTAATCATCAACAAATTTTCTATTAGTAGTCTTTTTTTTTTTTTTTTTTTTTTTTTTTTTTTGTTTTAATTTTAATTTATAATATAAAACTCATTTCATCTTAAAAGTTAAATCCATTACAAAGATGGCAATTTTTTTTTCTGAAGCTCTGGATCAGTTATGACATAAAAATAAAAACAAATTTGAGCAGAAGTATCTTTCTTTTTCAAATATGTCATGCTGGGGTAAAAATACACTGAGCTTCACTTACATCACACTCCAGTTTCAGAGGCTCTCGGGTAGATGTGAATGTCACTGAATGGATGACGGGACTGTCATCATTACCATCATTGTACTGTGCCAGGATGTATCCACTGTAGATTTTGATGCCAGTGTTAACCACAGCCTGGTATACACACTCCTCCACTGGTGGGTTGTTGATACAAGTTGTCTGCAAAAACAAGGGTAAATAACCAAATTCAACTCCCTGAGATTTCACATTATACTCAATGAAATTCAAACAGACCAAAAGAAACATTTATTAGTAATGTTTTTATAAAGACAAATATCTATAATACAATTTACCACTGTAATAAAGTAGCAAAAATTCTAGTTATTAAAACAACACATATTTATACAGTGATGTTAATCAGAATTGTACAAGTCCTGGGAGAAAAGAGATGTCAGTATAAACAGTCCTTATATTTTCTTATCCATAACAATATGTTAAGTATTTAGATGAAATTAAAAAACACAGTGATCAAGCTTAAATTCTGTACATAGTAGGGTTAAAAGTCCTGCCTGACTGAGTACAAAAGTTACTGATATTTCAAAATAAATATTTATGGTATGTACTTTTTGAAGTTGGTAGGTCAAGTAATATTTACTTGTAAAATTTTGAAAACTAATCTGATGTTTTAAAAATATTTTGGAGACAGAGAGTGAACAAAAAGAAGAATACAATCTTACCTTATAAATCAGTGGTGGCTGGACCCATGTGATCTGACTGGTTGGCAAACCCAGTGACAAGAGAGCCTGAATGCAGGTGTAAGCATCAAGAGTTGAACCATAGATAATAGCTTTCTCTGTAAAACAGTTCATAACATTAGCCTTTTTAACATGTCTATAAATATCTCACATCATGTCTGTCAAAAAATCTCATTAATATTTTTTAAACTTTAGGCATAATTATGGCGTGTTTTTCTTTGATATTATAAATGAATGTGTAGTGTTTGTATGCATCCACATGTTCCACACAAACACTACACATTAATGGAACTGAAGGTTAGTTTCTGTTATTAATCAATATTGTTTTAAGACTGTTAATAATGTAGCATCACTTCTGTCTGCATATGATGCACCCCAAGCTCTTAACTCCAGTATATAGCTGACTGTGCAATTTGAAATCTGATGATATTTTACTTGCAATTAGATGTGCTACTCCTTCTGTTGGATTTTTTAAAAATCAATTACAAATAGTTGGTTAATTGCCCCAAGTAATTTTATTAGTTAGGTAAATAAAAATCTTACTCTCTGGTGATCTGAGGTCATTTTCAGTCCTGTACAGAGCTACTGCAGCATCAAACGAGTCATTAATCAAGAACAGATTCTGAAGAGGAACTCCACTGTATGATGGACTGTTTATTAATTCATCATTGGTGACAGTTTTTGTGAGGTCAGCCCCAGTTGGAGCAGGAATCTGGTACTGTTGTCCAGTGCACAATATGAGATGATCGTATGGAACAATCAATGAATCATTCACCAGAACCTGTTTTCTTTTCCTGCAAATGTTCATATATAACATTTGAGGGTTTGTATTAACATAATAAATCTTTACATGTATTATTTTTACCTTATAATATTTTAATAGTTACTATAGTACAAAGAATAACATTTGTGAGATTGTGTAATGATTATAAAATTTTAGAAATTATCAAGATTATGATGGTGATAATAATAATAATAATAATAATTATTATTATTTTTATTTATTTATTTATTTAAACCAGTATAAACTAATGATAAATGTTTTTCACACACCTGTCAATAGCTGTCATCTTTCCATAAATAACATTAACCCAGGTTCTCAGAGCAATCTTAGCATATTCATCCTGGCTGTAACAGTGACTGAAAGACAAAAGAATATAATGTCATACTTACCAGTTTTAGTTTCACTAACTGAAATTTAACATATTCAAGTAACTCAAAAATAGTAGACAGATACAGATATATTATGTTTGTGTGTGTGTGTGTGTGTGTGTGTGTGGAGGGGGGTGCATGCATGTATATGTTACTAGTTTTATTCCAGATTACCTGGATGACATCATCTGTTCCCGCAGTTCATCAGGAGGCATTTCTCCTGGCATTCCATGTGGAGAAATCAGAGAGAGATTGTTGAATCTCAGGTGAGGACTGAAAATTAATTACAAATTATAAACCATTTCATCATATTACAGTTCTGTGATATAAACTAAATTTTAGTGATTACTATCAAGTAACTGCAAATATTGGTCAAAGCCTATTACCTGAATCTGAAAAACTGAAAACCAATTTTTTCTTTTTTTTTTTTGTATAAAGCAACAACAATTATTGACATTTAATTTCTGTTATACATTTCACTTGGTGTTTCATTTACAAATATACCATACAGAACATTTATGTCATGTCACCAAGGATTTTGGGTAAGTGATACTTGATCTGTATTAGAATAAGAATTGTTACATTGTATTTTGTCATAATAACACTCACCAGTAAGCCAAAGATTCAAGAAATGATATCCCAACGTCAGAGGCACCAATCACCACAATCCTAGCATTTATTGTTACCTTTTAAAAAAATAAAACAAAATAAAATAACAATCCATTTTGAACAATAACCAGAAAGAAACCATAATATTAGTTAAATTATTTATTATATACTGATAAGTACAAAAACATATCTAAACATACTTTTGGCTCCAAGGCAAGTTTCCTGTTGATGTGGTTAAGTGCATAGGGTTCATGTTCTTTAAGAACTCTCTCTGATGGTGCATTGATTCCCAGATCCTTCAATGGGTACTGGATCTGTCGCCGAGCTCTCACTGGCACTAGATTATTCAGAGAACAAACCAGAGAATGTTTCTCCACTATCTGTGAAAATAAAGTATTTTTTTAATTTAAAGTTTGTTATTTATCAAGAATGGTGCCATCATCAGAATATAACACATTAACAGTCTAGAAACTGCAACTGAAATGATATTAAATTAATAAAATTCTTCTGCAAAGCCTATACATATTACCCCAAAATCTATATTTTTAATATGTTTGCTACATAAATGTAGATTTTTGAAAATGTGTTACCTCTTTACTTGTATAGGATGGATAGAGTGGGTAATACAAACAAGTCTTGTGTCCTAAACGAAGAATTTCCTGAAATGTGCAAAGATAAACATAACAATCATCAGTTTACAAAATTAAATATAAATGATACGAGAAATAATTATGTTCTGTGCAGCATTTTGAATACTGATTTAAATACTGTTTACATTCACATTAAAATGCAGATACAGAGTATAGCAACTACTGGATTTAGTTAAATAAATAAAAAATTGCTGATCTTTGTTATTTGTCATGAAAAATAGGTTGTTAAATATTATCCGATTGTTTATTTTAGTACTGATAACAAGTTATTAACTTTTACCAGTTAAAAATATTTGTACAAAGATCTGAATCATTTGTTAACAATGAATAAATATTGATTTTCTTTTGAAGACTAACCCAAGATAAAAAGTTTTGCAATTTGATAGGCTGCAACTGTGTTATATTTTTGAAAATTTGTGAGAACAAAGAAACAACAAAACATGTACAAATGAGAAAGATTTACCTTCAGAAAATGTTTGGACAGATGGTTAAAAATTGGGTTCAGTGCATAGTGATGCAGATGTGCATGTTCATCACGTCGGTGGTGGTTGTAATAAATGAAGTCCTCAATGTTGTAGTGAGAACGAATATACTCAATGTTCTGAAAAACAACAAACAGACGAGTTTTCTCCAGTCTTTTTCTTTTCATCTGTTTCACTAAATGACTAGTATGCACTTGTATAAAATATATAACAGTGTGTAAAAGAATGGAATGATGAATGCAATATGTATTTTACAATTTCATTTAATATAGAACTCAATAGTTATGTTCTTCAAAGCAATTTACTCTCAAACCACATGACATCAGAATTTTTGATAGAGAAACTAAAAAAATGTGGACATTATAGTAACTGTTAAATAAATAATGAATTGTATATATCTTAATAAGCATATAGTTTTCAGTTAAGAACTATAATAACAAAGAAATAATATGATTCCAGTGAGGAAAAAGAAACAATACCACATGCACTTGTTTATCTTTTCAACAACATCAGTGCAAGCAATACAATTACATTTAAACATTTTTCCTTCTATTTTCTAATCAAAACAGAAAATTATATTTTTTCTTTATATACTATTACTTTATATACTAAAAATGACCTAGACAGATTACAGATGGATTAAGCAACAGATAGATTACCTCCTCTCTTCTGATGATTGCTACTCCAATAATCTGAACAGAACTCTCAGCAACAAATGCTTGAATCTGTGTCCCATCCTAAAACATACACCACATAAAACTCTTATTAAATATATCTGCTAACGTTCAAAATAAAAATCAAATATTTCAAAGAAATAACAAATTACGCTGTCCATAAAGTAAGCATTGAATATTCTTATATATGAAAAACAAATTTAAATTAAATGTATATATCCTCTGTATGTGTGTGCCTGTGTGTGTGTGTGTGTGTGTGTGTGAGTGTATATGTCACTGTTTAAGTAATCTCTACATTTATCATAAAAGAAAATTTTATATCACTGAGATAATTAATAATTACATTTTGTCACAGTTATTTTAACTGACATATTGCCATAACTATATTTTTATATTCTGAAAATGTAAATAACTCTGCAGTTGTTAAATGTTTATTTGTTTTGTTACTTTCTCCAGTTAGAAAAAAAAAAAAAAAAAAAACAGTGGAAATTAATAAACACATTTTCAGATAAGTGTTAAAAAGTAAAATGAAGTTACTGGATCACGCCTGCAGTTACAGAACTGTTTAAAGTCATTGATAAGATTCTCATGCAGATCCACAGTCTCTACAAGATTGGTAACAGCAAGTAAATCACGTGTACAAGCTGGTCGTACATTGATGTCTCTGGAAATTTAAATATAATATGTTTTATATATTTTGTAATAAATTTAGAATGACAGTAAAGAATTAAACTATAACTTACAGAAGTAATAAATAAATAAATTACCTGAGAAGTCCTCCTTTGTGAAACACATAGAGTTCATGAGGCAAAGTACTGCGACATCTTGGAGTCACTCGCTGCAAAGAAAAACTGACTGTATATTATATATAATATGCATTGTTTAATACTTTTCATTTGCATCTTTTATATAATACATCATCTTTATTTTTTGTATTGCAAAATAAATTACATCATGTAATTCCTTTATTCTACCTCAGTGCTTTAGTTTACTGAAAAATGCATCATCACATTCACAATGTGTATGGCAAGAATTTAAACTATTTGAAACAATAAGACATACCACAAAACTCTGCAGCAGAGGAAATTCTGGAACAAGATGAGGAACAGAAACCACACAAAATTCTAGGTCAGGAAAAAGTGAGAATGCTTTGTACATAAAATCTGATGATCTGTAAAAATAAAATATTGAACTTTATTAGAATTTTAGATTTAGATGTCAGTAATTAGAAATGTGATAGGTAAATCAAATTTTTTAATGATTAAAACATTCACCACATTCCAGTTTATAGTTACACTTTACAAATTATTCATCTATTTACATATTCATACAAACATGTGTTTGAGTGTGTGTTGAAATTCTCAAAGTTTCATAAGCATGTAAATTATAAAAAATATAAAACTGTATAGTCATTTTAAAATATTGAAATATATAAATATTTTTATCTAAATTTTAAGTAAGAGGGGTATGGAAGGAAACAATGAATTATAAAGCTAAAAGTATGAAAATGTTCTACATACCTCATCTCATATTTCTCATCAATGCAAAAAAGCTGAACGCAGAAGGCATTAGGCGCACCTTTGTATTGTGGAACAAACTGCTTTGGTGGGCTCATGCATCTTTTTGGAGTTATACGACCAGATGTCATTGACTAAAGAAAAACATGAAAAATTGATAATAAATTACTGATTATTACATTTTAGATAAAAAAACAGCTATGTTGTACTAACTTACATTACATGCTTTAACAATGGTATTTAGCATGACTATCTTAGTGTAGGAGCTCAAGTTGGAAGAAAGATATATATATCTTTTTTAATGCAGTCTTTTGTTACAGGTAACTTAAGTAGAATACAATTTACATAAATCCAATCACAAACCCATATGTATGTTTGCATTTTTGTGGGAATACAGCTTTATTGTACAAGTGCTTGTTTCTGTGTCTGTATTAAACTGTTTTATTTAATTCAAATGGCTTTCATTTATATTTACAAATAATTTAAATGTTAATTTACAGGTTGTGTGTCTTGGGTGACCAGCTGCTGGTCCACAGCCTCTTTGAGAGCAGCTGTCAGACTTCCCTCACTGAGCAGAGAGGTTGAACTGCCACCAATCTGAGCATCACTGAGACGCATCTTCATCTTCACATCAGAAGTGCTGCCAGCTGTGCAATTAAAATACAGTTATATTTATTAATAATTTATTTTTATTAAATATGGTTGGCTAAATATCTATTGTTATTAAATTAATCAACAAAAGAAAGCTAAATACAAAATTAAAATGAGTGTTTCAAAAAAATATAATAATAATAATAATAATGGGTATCCTATATATAACTAATTTTTTTTTAATTTTCAAGTAAAAATCAATTGGAAATCTGTTAAAATATTTTGAAAGCATTTAACTATGTATTATCATTACTGCCTTATTGAATTGTTCACAATCAAATTTCTGAAGTCAAGCATAAACTATTAAAAATGTATCAACTAAATCACAACACAAAAACCAAAATTCACAAATTTAAATTTTGTTATTTAGTCCCAAGCATTTAAACTGCATAATAATGCATTTCTCCAATGTTATGCATTTTGAATTCTCATTGCTTACCTCTTGAACTTTTTGCACTTGAAGTATGACTGTCAGCCTTTTCTATTTCTTTTCCCTCATCCCCAGAAGCAGGTATAGCATCATCTTTAGGAGGTTCTTCAACTTTAGTGCCTTCGTCAACTTCTACTTTTGAATCTGCCGACTTAAATGATTCAGCAGATCCTGGGCGACTGGCGCTCTCTTCTGAAATTAAAAAAAAAAGATTTAAAAAAATAGTAGATGTTTACTTTTAAATTATGATTTGTCTGAGCATATATTTTTGCTTTTCAAAAATAATGGAATAGAAAAAAGAAGCAAAATATTTTATAAATTATAAAGAATTGACATTCTGGTATTATAAATATATATATATTTTTTTAAATGTAATGTTATTAAACAGCAAAAATTCTAGCTTTGCAATATGAGATGCAGACTTTAGCTCTGTTGTTTAAAGTTCAGTTATTATCATCTGCATTCATTTTGGCTTTTTACATTACTGATTTACCAAAAGTCATGTTTGTGTTTTCCAGACTAAAGGAAAGAGAATATAATTTTCAAAACTGGTATTATCTAACTCCAGTTTCATGTTGCAAGACAGGTCACAACTGGAATGCTTAATGAATACTTATTACCAAATACAACCATGAAATGAAAAAAAATGAAAAATAAAAAAAGATTTTCCATCTATATATGATTATCCCTACCTGTTCATTAATTTCACCATGATCATAGTGGTTTTCACTGTTGTCTAACATAAAAGGTCCATATTTTTGCCAGTATATTCCTTTAATTTGAACAAGTCTTGAAAATTATATTTTAAACTTCTTGTGAATGCAAAAATTCTGTTAAATAATAACAATTTCTTATTGCTAATATTATTAATCAGTTATACCTTTTCTTGGAGGAGATGTTGGTGTGGGGGTTCTTGGTGGTGTTAGTTCATCATCAGGGTGTGGTTTACGAAGTCCATGGAAGGGTCCAAGTTCAAAACACTCATTGAGCAAGTCATAGTTAACATCATCACTAATACTCATGAAGCCCTGTGCAAAGCCATCCACCTGTAACAGAAACATGTAAAAACATTATCCAAAAATATATCATAATAAGAATTTTATTTTACCATCGTCACTGTAAATGAAATTGTGGCATACTGATTTTTTTTTTCTACAAAAATGATGATTACATATGACAAAATAAATTATATTTATACAAAACATTGTGCTTTAAGTAAAACAGTAATAGTAACATTAATTAATATGATGATGATTATGTTTTTCAGCTAATCATTTCCACATCATGTCTAACTCAAAGATGAGAGTTCTATTTTATAAAGTTGCCTGAAAAAACAAAACTGAGGATTTGCTGAAAAATTATGTTAACTACATCATTAAATATAAATATATAAAACCTCAGCAACCAATGACTGCATGTGTTCATCCTGTGCTTCAATAAGTTCAGCCAAGAAATATTCTCCATAAGTTTTTCTCATCATGTCACTGTGTCGGTTGAAGATAGGTGTCAGGTCATCATGATCTTCAACACTAAACAATACAAATAGTTTTAATTATTAGTTCCACAAAACAAAAACAAACAAAAACAAAAAAATATATTACCAAAAACAATTACAAGGGTACATATGCAATCAGTAAAATATTAAATTCATCTGTAATTTTTGTAAGAACCTAGTAAATGGTGTCAGTGAAATTCTTTACCTTTACAGTTTTTATTAATGGAGGTATTTCATCTTCAGAATTCTCCTCTATAGCTGTTTCTTCCAATATTATAGTGACAAAAATCTCAAGCAATTGTATTAGATAATTATAATACAGGTAGCATGGGTCAAATTATCAGGATATTGCTTGGAAAAATATATTCAGTTATTTCTTTCATCTTTAAAATTTAACTCAAAAATGCCCCCGAAATATTCCTCCCAACAGGTTAAAATAAATAAATATTTTCATATGAAATAATGTACTTCTTACAAAACACACATTAATTTAAAATATGAAAATATTTACATTGCATGTCTGATGTGTAGAACTGGAACATGTTCATGTCTGTTGCAAATAAAAACCACATAGTTGGTATTTCCAGGAGAATCCTGTGGTTTAGGAAGTGGCTTGAAGACATCTGCAATAGCAGGCTCTACAAAAAATAATAATAATAAAAATAAAAAATAAGTAGATATATAATGTTATACCTTTATAATCATACTTAAATTTGTATAATAGGCAGGATTATTACATCATGTGAAAATCAGACTTTTCAGATAAAATAAATTTTAGAAATTAATAAGTGATTATATAAATCAGTATTATTAGCAAATTATTCTCACACTAACACTAACAGACTACATTTAGTTCCAACTTTCAATTGTTTTAAAGATACTTTCATGAACTTCATAAGTTATATATTAAGAATATTAATAAGTCACTTGTAGAGTATATAACAAACAATTCAGTTACTAAATATATACCTGGAAACACATTGCTTGGTACAACTAACAACAGAAAGTGTAGATCAGGTACAGCATTAAATGCTGTTCGCATTATCTCAAGAGCACAGCCATGTGCATACTCATTTTTTGCCACAAAGTAATGCATAAAGAGAGTATTGAGTGCACTAAATCCTCTCATCTGACAATTGTCTAAAAGCCATTTCTCCCAGTCTGCTTGATCAACCTCTTTGATGTTGGGATAGTCAAAAAATGCAGCATGTCCAAGAATCTCTTCATTCTCATTACAAAGGGTCACAGCTAAAATAGCTTTCTCACTGGAAAAGAAATAATTGTTAATATCTGATATTTAAAAATGATACAATGAAGAAAAAATATATTGTTATATAAAATGGTTTACTTTAATATTAACACTTATTCAATAATTTTGAAATTATGAATGCACACACACAATACACGTTTCTTTATTTATATATAAACACACATAAACATGTGCAGTTTTAATAGTTATCAGAATTTAAATAGCCTGCTGACAACCAGCTATCTGTAATGTATGATGTCAGATACTATACCAAATTAAATTTCCACTAAAAATCAATTATTTTATATATTTCAATTTCATTTGAATAATTTTTTTTTCTTTAAATACAACAAAACAACAACAAAAAAATGGATTTCTGTAATACTTACATAAGGTTAACAACATTCACTCGCCCAAATAACTCTTGAGTTTGATGTGTTACCAATTCACTGATATGTGGAGCATCAATAGATTCAGTCCTTCGTGCATTTATCACCTCTGCTTGACCATCAGCAGAACTTGCTGTCATGTTGATATTTTTTTTTTTTTTTACCTAGACCTTCATAAAACCAATAATTATAAATAAACCATAGAATATATGTTTCCTTTTATAAGACACATAATGGGAAATAATAGTTTGAACTGAGTATTCAAAACACAAGAAAAATATCATGAGACAAGTAAGACAAAAAATTGTATTCTGTACAAAAATACTCATTTCACTCATATATTGTCAATAAACAATTATTAGGTTATTTTATAACATTCTAAACATTCTGCCAAAAACATAATTACTTCTTTTCCTTTTTTCTCGTTTTTCATTAATGTTTGTATATATATATATATATATATAGTCTGTACATTTATATAATAATATTCCATTAAATATATATATATATATCTAATTATTCAACCGAGTAAAAGCAAATATTATTGTTTATTTTAACAAATTTGTTGTATTTAAGCGAAACGAATTCATTATACTTTTTATAATTAGCGGCCTAACGAACGGGTTGTTTCGTCTGCTACCAAAAAAACAATATTCAACATCACAAATACCATTCACTGAAATATATCTCCAAAGTAAAAACGTTAATACTGAAAGATAATTACATATACCTGTATCAAATGATCACATGAAATAAATTTGAGAATCAAAGTATTTTAATTAGTAAAAAAATGAGCTAACTGTTTGCCGCCATTGAGTCTTAGCAACATAAACATCCGGTAAAACTAGGTATTCTCTTATGCAGTTTATCGACGGGAACCTGTTGACCAATAATATTTCGCATTTTAGAAGGAACCTTTCTGTAAGATTGATATTTCCGGTTCCTGTTTGAATCTGCACATCGTTTTGTTTGTTTTGTAAAATTTATACACGTTTTTTTTGACAAAATGGAAACAACAAGTGATGGAAAAATGAAGATGCCAAAAGTAGCAAAAGTGAGATTTTTTGATGGAGATACTTTTATAAAAATCTTTCTTGATTTACAAATGTCATTAATAAATTTTGCTTTGACTTGTTTACCCAATTTTTCTGTTTCATACAAATAACACAATGTCATTGATAAAAAACCATAATTTTTGACTGATAATACTGTTTTAGTAGTAGATAGTTTATAATTAAAAACATTTTTAACAAGTGAGTTGAAGTGCATACACTGATAAAAAAAAAAACAAAAAAAAAAAAAAACCCCAAAGACCGTGATGTATTTTTTAAAGTCCTTTAATTTATTTTTTTGGCATTTGTTTTTATTCTTTAATACTAACAGATGTGTTGGTCAACAGGCATTACCTATATAAACAAAGACCTTTCCCTACATTATACAATCGAAATACTGGAGGATGTCAATCTTACCACGGGTGTGATCACCCTAATTTCAATTTCTGCAAGAGCAAAATCACCATACATTTATGTGCAACTTGATGTTGTTTAAAATCATTATACTGTTAAGCTTGTTATCATTCATGTTGTTTATATTTTTATTTATTAATTATTTTATTATTATTATTATTTATAATCACAAATATGAATATTATTAACAGCCATTCTTATATACATTTTATCACAAACAAATGGAAATGTGTACAACCAAAGTATGCAAATGATGTGTGCCTCTCTGGGGACAAGGGGTTTATATACCAAATGCATCCTTTGATGCTAATGATCAAATGTTACATTATTAATCATGCTTAATCTGATTCCATAACACAATGCAACATTTAGTCTTATTGACTCTTGATCATAACTGGTTTTAGAGATCACTGTACCCAAGCAGATTAAAAATGATTTTTTTTATGACAATATTAGTGTTTATGGTTAATTAAAATTAATTGTAATAAAGAAAAATGTATTTGAAGTTGTAATTTAAAGCAAAACGTAGATCACTAGTGATGACAGAGATACAAATAGTGTATTCAGTGACTACAATAACTAAAAGACAAAAAGATTTAACTTTTAAAAAAATTTTTTTTTAGTAATTTGTACATAATCATTTTAAAAGCATCTGGTATGATGATTTTGCCCCTGCAGAAATTTAATTTAATGTGAGATTGATATACGCCAACATAGAAAATACAAGATGTGTATTTAGCATTGAAGTATATAAATCTGTTGTATATTTAGCCTGTCAAAATATAAATATTTGTATATAGATTAAAACTGAGAGACAAGAAGAATGAAAAAGAAGGTAGATAATTTTATCAGTCAAAATGTTTGCTTTCAGCAGTGAAATTATGAATTGCTTTGCATTAAGACCATTTTCTTGTCAAATAATGAAGTGTTAAAATTTAAATTTAAATTATTTAACTCTGATAAGTAGGACTAAGCAAAATAACTCAAAGACTACATGTGCATTATGGATTATCTCCAATGAAGTATTTACATTTGTTGTCCTTTTGATCTCTCTTTTGTAATTAAAGTCTGGAGTGTGTTATTTGGAAGCTTTCTTTCACCCTTTAGAAATGTGCGTGGACTGCCAAATCTTTGGCTATTAATTATTTCTCAAAGAACTGACTGATGTGGAATTTTTTTATATTACTTGATATTTTGTCCCATAAGTTAATGCTAGATAGGAAGAAAGATTCAGAATATAATTTTGAATGTTTTCAGGATTCTGCTGAGAATATCTGTTAATTTGGCCAATAGTTCAAAAACCTTGGATGGACAGATATTAGAGACTGTTACAGATTTTGTACATCATGCATATTTTGTATTATCTTCTCCTCCCAGTTAGTGGTATAAGTCCAGTTTCCTTTTATAGAGATTTTATAGACAGACCAAACATGTTTTGTTCCTGAGAATCATTGGTTTCATTGGTTTAAGTGGATGTTCCACCTAATGCCACACAGTCTTGTGGTCCACAGGATGATTAACACACAGGTTGTAAAGATGATTGACATACAGATTGTAAAGATGATCAACACAGATTGTGAAGATGATCTTTAGCTGCATAGCATTGTTGAAACTGTCGTTCAGATGGGTTGCCAGCTAAATCCTGCTAAACGGTGGTGCTTGCTATTACCTACCCATGTTGAAGCATGGTTGAGGTTGAAAAACAAGTTGTTGTAATCCTCACAGAAGTTTTTGGTACACAGATTATTGTTCATGGTTGCACAGGCACATTCCATAGGTGAGGAATGAACATTTGTATAACAGTGCATCCTGAACTGAAAACCAGGCCTGTCTGCTAGATCTGTCATAAAGAACCACAGTTAATGTACATAAATAAAATTCAGAAAAATATATTTTGTGAAAACTATTTATAAGAAACTATATTAAGGAATGATATACATTTATGAAAACATTTACAAGAACATGTGAAGACTAGATGTCAGTTTATCAGTAACAGTCACTGTCTGAAGATTTATGCTGTGAAACACTGGCATTGTCTGCTCATTTCTCATCTCTCCTGAACCACAAGTCAGTGGCAAGTGTTGGGTCATAACCTTCTACTGGCGGTGACAGCAGAGTAATTCTCATTAGGTCAGTTACACTTTCAGGAGAGAGAACTCTTTCAGTCAGATTTAATTGTCTTCATGTGAGAAAAATTTCTCACAGAGAGCTGGGATTATCAACAGCAAGTTCATTATCAGCTTTGATCTGTTGTGTAACTGATATAAATTGTGATTTTTTTTTTACAATATTCATCAGTCAGATATACCCTTTGATTATGTCTAATTTACATAACTGAACAGCCTAGCATTTTGTATGAGATTCACTACTTTCATGTTTTTTTCAGTGTTCTTTCTTAAAAGTTTTTGCATCCAACAGGAAATGAATGATCCTTTTTTTTTTTTTTTTGTAATTTACAAAATACAATTTCATATAGGGGATGCAAAACAGCATTATTTTCTTTGTTTAATGTCACCCTTTAAACTCCCTTTTTCCTCTTGACCATTTAGTTTTTAACAGTGATTTTTTTTTTTCTGTTGTTTCCCTTTTCAATCACTTTGCCCATGGTATTTCTGCTTTGTTGTTAAATATTGGCAAAAATGACCAATACCCACTGCCTTGTTTTAAATAAGTGTGGTAGGGCTAATCCCCTAAAATACAAGCTTTACAAATGGCCTTGTATCTATAAGCAGTACATTTTGCTTATATTAAAGCAATTTTCATTTGTATCGGGTCATTTGGAAAAGCACAGAGAAAACAACAAATATACTATTTTTAATTCTAAAATTACATTCCACAATCTCAACTTGTGGCTCAGATCATAGAAACAATTAACACTGTTATGGCAACTTGCACCAGAAGACTGCAACATGAAAGGCGGAATTTTAGCAATTCATTTAAGTCCAAGAACAATTAATAAATACAAGTTGACATGGCTTCCGGGTCACAGGAGCCATATTATTAAAAACTAACAACTTACAATCATATGTTTTGCATAATATTATATTGTTTGACTTACTATTTAGATTAATCAGTATATCTTTATAAATTTAAGGTCAAGAACAAGATGCCTGCTCCAGTGCAAATTACTGCAGAACAGTTGCTTCGAGAGGCAAAGGAAAGAGAATTGGAACTTGTCCCACCAGTAAGTATATTTAAAAACTGTATTGTTTGTGTTCTAATATTTTGTTTTATTTTTGAAAGAAACAAAATTACAAATGTATTGAACCATAAATTTTATGCATTTGTATTCAACATGTAATAGTTAATTATAAGTTTGTTAAATGTCTTTCTGAACAGGCATTCAGAAAAAATATGTTAAGATAAATAAAATATATATATATATATATATATCTGTGTTTACGTATGCAAATAGTATTCAGTAAACATTTATTATTTATTAACATGCTAAAAGCATTAATTTATGATTAAACTGCAGAAAAACTAACAACACCAAATACATTAATAATTTTCTTGTAGCCGCCAAAACAGAAGATCTCTGACCCAGATGAACTTGCTAGCTATCGTATGAGAAAAAGAAAGGTGAGTTATTATGTATCCACTGTCAATAGTCACATTACCAAAAAATAATTTATTAAAATAATTACCGTATATACTTGTGTACAAGGCGACCTTATGTATAAGTCGATGTGTATTTTAAGACCAAAAATTGCGTCATTTTAGGTATTACTTGTGTATAAGTCGACTGTAAATTCCAGGCACCGTCACTATTTTTAGACCAGTGTGACAGTGCCATGAAGGCCTACATTGTACGCTCTACTGTAACATAACTTGCACGAACATACCATAATAACGTAAATGCATGTATTACACAAGCTATAGCCTAAATGTATCATAAATAGTATCTCTTTAATGTAATAGGTCTAACATGGAGACCTAACTTAACGTTATATTTAGTCAATTTGTCGGTAGTGGATATTAATGATGATTGCAATATTATTTCACCAAATTCTTTACAATTACACAAGTGAGTTTTGTTTATGAAATTAGGACCGATATTTAGTGCAATTTGGCAGAGAAGTCTGCATTTCTAGATCATTGCAAGATGCCGTAAGGCATAATGCCGTACTGACAGTTTTCTCGCTTTAAAATGTATTTTTATGTCATTAAACGGAAAAATATCATGTTTTACATTCATATTTGGTTTTGTTATTTAATTTTTCAAAATTTTTTATACGATAAAATTATATTTTTGAAAAGCTGAAAGACCGCGATATTTTAGATGCACCCCGTAGCAAAAAATAGTCAAAATGGCGACTCTTCAGCAACAGTTACAAAAGCATTACCTATGTATAAGTCGACCCCCAAAATATTACCTTAATATAGTCTCCCAAAAATTCGACTTATACACAAGTATATACGGTAAATAACAAAAAATATTTCAATACACAAGTAATGTGTACAGAATAACTGAAAACACCAGCGTGTCTCATTGTAAAACTGAAGAACACTATTTACCTACTGAAAATTATTCAGTATAAATTTATGTGGTGGTTGTTTTTGTTTATTAATATAAATATGGTTGTAGACTTTTGAAGACAACATCAGAAAGAATAGATCTGTGATGACCAACTGGATAAAATATGCACAGTGGGAGGAAAGCCAGAAAGAACTTCAGAGGTAATAATTCTTTATTAAATACCTGCCAGTTATTAACTTACATTAATTGGATTCTATTAAATATTTGGATAGTCATCAAAATTCAGCTTGTAAACAGATAAAATGTTTTCATTTGCCTGAAAAATGACAAATGTATTAAGATATTCAATATGGCTCTAATGCCAGTAATACATATTAACAAACTTTAATACTGAATTAATTTTTTTTTTAGTTATAAAAACAATTATTTTTATGATTTCTTTGTTTTCAGAGCTCGGTCTGTATGGGAGAGAGCAATGGATGTAGATCACAGAAATATAACTGTCTGGCTCAAATATGCCGAGATGGAGATGAGGTAATATAGTCATTCATTATTACATTTATTAAAAATTATAATGACAAACTATATGTTTATTCTACAGATCAAAAGATTAAATAGATCTCATATGCATAAGATCCATGTTTAATTCAAACTGTATATTTCAACCAGTCAGCAGAATTAATTATTGGTTAAGAAGTGAAAAAACCCTGATATTTTCAGATGTCGCCAGATCAACCATGCTCGTAATGTGTGGGACAGAGCAATTACAATTCTTCCTAGAGCAAATCAGTTCTGGTACAAATACACATACATGGAAGAAATGCTGGGGAATATTGCTGGTTTGTATAAAGTTATTCAATATTTAAACTTCTTGTTTATTTTTTATTTTGAATTTAAAAATAAATCATGATGATATTTAATTTTTTGTTTGAATATATTTTACACTGTTTAGGAAAATCGTATCTTCAGAAATTGTATTGTTCATTTTTCTTTTTCTGTTTTTAAAAAAAAAAAAAAAAAAATAATTATACATTAATATATTAATTATTTATCATTTGAATAGAATGTTGATTTGAAAATCCATGTCATTTTAAATTAAAGTTATAGCTACATACTATAATGCATTCATACTGAGCTTTCCGTTCCAGGTGCTAGACAAGTTTTTGAGAGATGGATGGAATGGGAACCAGAAGAACAAGCTTGGCATTCATACATCAACTTTGAACTTCGATACAAAGAGCTGGATAGAGCCAGGACAATATATGAACGATATATCCTTTGTTAAATTGTATTTGTAGGAAATGATATATTTAGAAAGGTAGAACTGGTTTCTAGGGATTTTATTCTTGATAATATTAAAATATTAGTAAATAATGCATTATTATTGCATTTGAAACATCTGTATGCTTTACAAAATCACTGTAAAGTAATAAAAAGCCATTTCCTAATATTCCAAAATAAAAAAAATCTGTAAAATCCAAAGAATTTTTGAATACATTCCAGATGGTGTGATATTTTATAGTTTTGAATGGTTTGGCATACATAAACTTTATTTCAAGTACAAAGATTATTACAAAAATATATGAATAAAACTAAATCTGTAGAATTTCTAATAATTTCCTTGACTGTTTTACTTGTTATTGTACATCCTGAAGTGAAGAACTGGATAAAATATGCCAAGTTTGAGGAGAAGAACTCGTATATTAACAGTTCTCGTAGAATATATGAACGAGCTGTGGAATTCTTTGGTGATGATAACATGGATGAGAAATTGTTGTTGGCTTTTGCAAAGTTTGAAGAAGGACAAAAAGAAGTATGTTAACAATCTTTGGAGTCCTATGAAATTACTGTTATGTTTATCAACAGATACAGAAGTATACAAGACAAATTGTTTTGTCAGTTTAGTTAGTCTGTAGCAAAATCATTCTTCTGTGAAAAATAATAACTGTCATATTTAGTAATCAGTAGAAAAGTTTGTTATTGAAGATTCAGTAAACATGCTAATAACTTATAATCCCTTAACTTCAGTTTATGATGGTAAGACATATATTACTGCTATTAGACACAGAATAAAACATTAATAATCATATTGAAGATGTTTGCATCATTTTTGTAATACAGTTTTATACAGAAGATAATAACAATTAGGTTAAATTTTATAATAAAATAATTTGGTTTTTATTAAGGAATTCTTTTAAATCATGTTCATTTCTCGTGTTTAAAAATTTTGTTAGAAGAAAAGTCTTAGATAAGTAACTGACTAGTCATGTATTTCAGTGGTATATTTGTACTTATAGCATGACAGAGCTCGTGTGATATACAAGTATGCTCTGGATCACTTGCCCAAGGAGAGCTGTGAACAGATCTATAAACAGTACACAATTCATGAAAAACGCTTTGGTAGTCGATCAGCCATTGAAGATGTCATAGTCAGCAAGAGACGCTTCCAGTATGAAGAGGTACATCTTGTTTATTTTATTGTTTTTTAAACATCTGCCACAAGCAGTTACATTTGATATATAAATTAAATTGCTCACTTCTGTTGAGATGAAAAGTTGTTTTTTGCATTTAAAGCTGCAGAAACACTTCTCTAGAATTCTGTTATATTTATATAAATGATTTTAATCACAAAAGGAGATAAATTTATATTATATGCAAGTGGGTATCAAAATAAGCAAATGAAACAACACAAATATATTTTAGATTAACACATTGTAACCTCTTTTTTTTTTTTTCTTTTTTTTTTTTTGGACTATTTTTCTGTAGTATAATCATATTTTAAAATGAATTCATTTTGATACTGTTGCAGGAAGTAAAGTCAAATCCAATGAATTATGATGCTTGGTTTGACTATCTGAGATTGTTGGAGAATGATGGTGAACAAGAACAAGTAGAAGAAATATATGAGAGAGCCATTTCTAACATTCCACCATCTCAGGTCTGTTTAAAGATTTTTACGTTAATGATATTTTTCTTTCATCTGAATATCAAAACTGATTGGATTTGTAATAATCTATATCCCCATCTATTTTGAAATCAATGTAGTTACAGTTTGATGCTATTTTTGTTTTTCTTTAGTATTGTTTTTTATTTTTTTCAAATTATTTGGCTTTGTCATTTGAATTTTGTCCAGCAGATTATGGATTTGTTTCACTTAAACATTTAAAACAACTGATTTCATTCACTGAATTGTTGTTATTTACAAGGAAATATGTTTTTCTTCAGGAGAAACGTCACTGGCGTCGATACGTTTATTTATGGATTAACTACGCAGTGTATGAAGAACTGGAAGCTAAGAATGTAGAGAGAACTAGAGATGTTTACAAAGCATGTCTAGAAGTGATTCCACACAAGAAGTTTACATTTGCCAAAGTCTGGCTGCTTTTAGCTCAGTTTGAAATTCGACAGAAAAATCTACAGACAGCACGGAAAGTTTTGGTATATATTTTTGTTTTTTATATGATAGACTATACCAAAAGATTTGGCATGCTTTATTCTTCTTTTTTCATTTGTTTTCATTTAGAGAAGTTATATTAACATAATGTGACTTTCATAAACTTCATTTTGCAGCTTTGGTAACTTTGATATAAAATCTTGAATAGATCCAGTAAATGAATTAGCAGATACATTTTTATTTCTTTTGTATCTGTGTGTTTTTATCAACCATGCAGCCTTTATTTCTTCTTCTTTTTTTCTCTTTGTTTTTGGTATTTACCTTTGGTTTGACATCCAGTAGTTGATATGTTTTTCATTCATTCCATGTACTGTTTAACCATTTGTCATATACTCCTTAACAAAACATTTAATGAAAATAATTTAAGAAGAATGAAAATAGATCAGATTATAAACACTAGTTTATGTTTAATTTTTAATACAGGGAACAGCAATTGGAAAGTGTCCCAAGAATAAACTGTTTCGAGGATACATTGAGCTGGAACTCCAGCTTAGAGAGTTTGATCGATGTCGAATTCTCTATGAAAAATTCCTCGAGTTTGCACCAGAAAACTGTACCACCTGGATGAAGGTAAAAATGTGTATTTGCTGAACCTTCTTATAATCTTCAATTCTGTGCGATGTTCAGGCTCAGAACCTTATTTCAAGAGTTATAAATTCAAAATGTTCTTTGTAGTAGTGAGAATAAAGTAAGGAATTGAATGAAAAGAATAATTTTACATATTAATGATACACAGTTAAGATGTTATTTTGGCTGAGACATGACTATTATTATTATTATTATTATTTTTATTTTTATTTTTATTTTTATTTTTATTTTTATTTTTATTTTTATTTTTATTTTTATTTTTATTTTTATTTTTATTTTTATTTTTATTATTATTATTATTATTATTATTATTATTATTATTCACAGTTGGTTTGTTTCGGGAGTGTTTGTTATTGTGATTTGTAAACTTGGCAAATAATTCACCAAAATATTTTTGCAGTATGCTGAGTTAGAAATAATCCTGGGTGACACTGACAGGGCAAGAGCTATATTTGAACTTGCTGTCAACCAGCCTAAGCTGGACATGCCAGAAGTTCTGTGGAAGGCCTACATAGACTTTGAAATAGAGCAAGAAGAATATGACAAAACAAGATCCTTGTACAGATATCTCTTAGAGAGAACCCACCACGTCAAGGTAATTGTATTTATTTTAATTCCACAGTTTTAAATATTTTGTTTGGGAATTTTGTACAACTATTTTGCATTATTTTGATTCATCTAATAAAATTTAATTAATTTTACAGTTTAATGAGGGTGGGTGGGTGTGTGTATGTGTATTGTAAAATGGATAATTTTTATGATTTTATTGAATTACTTACTAAATATTGTGAAAGTCTTGTTCAAATTGTTTGTGTTACTCTGTCATCTTTCACCAAATATTATGACAGTGAGAGACTTTTCAGTGTCACAAAAACCAAATACAATAAATGTATCTGCAGCTAACTGGTCAGGTATACCACACTACATTTTCATCCAAAGAGGTTCTTAAAAAAAAAGCAAAGTTAGTGAGCTATTGCTTTCAGATTGGCATGTAAAGTAATAAACTAATAACTGTTGCTTACCTGTAAACTATGCAGATAAATATTTTCAGAAATGGATCATTTTATTACAAAAGAAAACACCACTGGTTTAAAAGATAGTCTGTAATATAGATTTCTTATAATAACGAATTCCAGAAAACATTTTTTTATTTTAGAACTGAAATTAAATCTATCATCTTTTTAATTATGATATTAAAAACAGACAGTGTATAAAATTTGCCTGAAATGTAATTTTAAAATTAAATTATCAGGTTTGGATCAGCTTTACTCAGTTTGAAAAGTCCATTGCCGTTGACAACAACTATGACCAAGTACGCAGAGTATTTGAAGAAGGAAATCAGGCATTAAAAGAGGCTCAAGAAAAAGAAGAAAGACTTATGTTACTGGAAACATGGCAAGCATTTGAGGTTTGAGCTGGTTTTATTTAATTTATTAAATATACAGTTATTTACTTTTTTTTTGCTAAACGTATTGAATACTGTTGGTGGTAGATTGTTTATATAATCATGTGTGAGCAGTGTGTGTAAGACTATTTGAATAATGTTTAGACTGCTTAATAAATACTCTGCACTATGCCAAAATTTAAAATACCATAATAAATCTCAGTGTGTCTGAGTTAAAATACTGTTACAACATGAAATTACAAAAGAAAATGTATTGTTAGGTGTATTGTATTATTGAAGATTATATTGAAGATGAAGCTTTCTGTTTGAAGTAAAACGTACACTTTGAAATATCTGCCAGTCTGTGATGTTTACCCACTATGATGTTTTATTGTGAATTTATTATATTTGTAAATGTACGTTGTAGCTTAAAATATATTTTTGTCCTTGTATTCTGTACATGGAAATAATGGTTAAAAATCACTAGGATAAGAGGTGACAGGTATTCACTGGTTTACATATTTTTTATGAAATACTGGTATTTTGTACTTCAGAAGGAGCATGGAGATGTGGAATCTAAACAGAAGATTGCTAAACTGATGCCACAGAAAGTGAAGAAACGTAGAAAGATACAAACTGAGGATGGGGTAAATTTAATTATTTCAATAATGCTTTCCAAAAACATTTAAAAATAAAAGCTAAAAATATTTAATTATCTAAATAATCTGTTAGAATAAAGCAATACAGCTACGATTTCTTTTTTTTAAAGCAATGATTAACGAAGCAGTGTTGACAAATTATAGCTGTAATTTGACATCATTGTCAGTTTTTTTTAAAACAGTCTGCTTTGTTTTATATTTTTATTTTTTTTTTGTGATTACAAAAAAATTGGATAATTTTGTGTTTATTTTTAATATTGAGGATTTCTGTGGGCGTTTTAAATGCTGCCTATGTAAACATTTCCATAATCATCTCAGCAGTTGATTACTAAAAACAGATATAACAAAGTTGCAAAATAAACAGCCTTTTCTTGAAGTTCATTTTAGTTCTGCTCCTTCATTTTTTTTATAACCATTGTTTTACAGACTGATGCAGGATGGGAAGAATACTTCGACTACATATTTCCAGACGAAGAAGCTGCTAAACCTAATCTTAAACTGTTGGCGCTTGCCAAGAAGTGGAAGCAAAAACAGGTGGAACCAGAAAATGATGAGACTGAACCCACCGAGAATGACAACTCATGACATGAGGATAATTCCTGGCAGGGGGAAAACATAACATTAACAAACCATTGTCTGCCAGACGAGTAACTCAGATTTCTGGATCAGACAACATGATGCAGTCAGTGGAAATACAAGAATCATTTCCATTTATTTTTACTTTTGTTCAGTTCTTCATGTTAGGAATGCATTTATTCAAACTTTATTTTCATCACTGTCATAATCATCATCATTTATATACACAGGCCTGCATATTGTGTGGTCTTTAGTAATGTCTAATAAATGAGTTTGTGAAACAGAGTATAAAAAGTATCCCATTTATCATAAACCTTATTTTCTAAACATTTTACTGAATAAGTGAATGAACACATAGGCCTGCATATTGTATGGTTTTTAGTAATGTAATGTTTAATAAATGAGTTTTTTGTGAAAAAATTGGTGCATAAAAAATATCCATTTATCATAAGCATTATTTTCTAAACATTTTACTGAATAAGTGAATGAACACATATGTTAGAAACAATCTAATAAAAGCAAAGGAATTTACTAGATTTTCACAGTAAAATATTATGAACTAATAATATGTTTTGATGGTGTGGAAAAAGTAATATGTGAAGCATAAGTCAATAAACATTGAAGTTCTAGGACCATTATACCTGTTTGGTGTAGACTGTAACAGTGGAACTAAGGATTATTTTTTAACCCTACTTCAAAGATGAAATGTTCAACTGGAAAAAAAACACAACAGTAGAGTCAAAAACCAGGCAGTTCCCTTGATTCCATTTATGTATATTGAAATATTCAAACCATTTTTAAATAAAGAATATGTTCATTGTAAAGTATTACAATCATTTCTTACAAATAAATACTTTTTATAAAAATAATTTTGAAAAAAACATGATGATTTGTTGTTATTTAATATACTCTTTTTTCAGCCGTGGTAGAGAGTTGCTGAACTGGTATGTGACACGTTTTTGAAGGAATGTTTTGTAAAATGTAATACAGACATTTATTCTTTTTTTCTGATTGTGCCTGATCGGTTTAACTTACACAGAATTATAAAACAGATTGTTTTCCAGCTGAAAACAGATTGTAAAACAAAACATAAAACAAAAATTGAATTAACAGATTTGTGATACCCAAATTTTAAAATATTATGAGTATGTAATTATTTTAATTGCAATTTTGAACATAATTAAAAAATTATATATATATTTGCCAAGCCGAAGGGTTTTTAAAAATTAGGAAATAAATCTTCACTAATAACACTGTCAAATTTTAGTGTTCAGATTTTAAATGCTATATTATTTAAATTGTGGATGGCCGAGTCATGTAACTGTAAATTTTATAAAAATGAATCGTAATGTTCTTGATAAGTGTTTTATTTTGCCTCTTCTTTTTTCTTCTTCTTCTTCTTCTTCTTCTTCTTATTGTTATTATTTCGTTTTTATTAAGGCACACATTATATGAACCATTTTATTAAAACACACCAACTGCTTTCCTTGTGTAAACAGGGTGTGAAGTGTATACTTTAAGTTGGATCATATATTATTCTGATTAGTTTTGTGCATTCATCCTTTTTAATTTTGCACTGTCGTTTGCAAGTCGGGTGACAACGCCTAAACTATAATTACATCGCCTGTGTCTTGTCTGGTTTCTTTCACAAACCTCTCTTTTTCTAACCCATCTGGTGAAAAAGCAACGTTTAAATTATTGCAAAAATACGAAAATGCGTGAAATAAAGTAAATAAAGACAGCAATTTTATCTCATGGTTAATTGTTTCTGATGCTCGGTCGTCCAACCCCTCCACTGACCGAGGAACAATTAGAAGATTTAATAAATAACGCAACATTCTTTGCTCGCACCTTAACAGACAAGCGGCGGGTTGGGTTTCATGATGTGTGTAATTGCTGTACACAATCAGCCAAGCAGTACGTAAATTACTTAGATAACGCCCGTTTGCCAATATGCGCTGTAGCAAAAGTGAAACTGCTTTTTTGAGAACATTGTTACGTCAAAGCCTTTTTTTTTTCTTCTTCTTCTTCTTCTTCTTTTTTTTTTTTTTTTTTTTTTTTTTTTTTTTTTTTTTTTTTCTCTTTTTTTTTTTTTTTTTTTGGAACCTCAATGCTTATAATGAAGACGTATATCGGAATTATCTTGATTTAGATTAGTGTTTTATATTTTTATTATTATTATTATTTTTTTTTTATCTTTTGATTATCCTTATTATTATTATTATTATTATTATATTTTCTCCGTATTGTTCGGTTTATTTTTCATAAAACTAAATCATGAGATGATAAATAAAAAAAATAAAAATTAAGTATGATAACATAATACAGTTAGTAAATGAATCTCAGGAAAGAACACACTCGGTATCGTCACCGATATTTTTTTCCAACCGAACATTTATTCATTTTCGTTTTCTTTATTTTATAACAAAACTCCCTTAATTTTCAAAGTTATACACTAAGCTAGATAGCGTTTTCCATTTCTGAAATCGTGAATTCGCACGTGGAATTAAAATGAAGTTTCAAAAATTTTAAAATTTAACGGCATGAGAACAGTGCAGTGTGTTTATAACGAAGTGTATCTAATTATATTCATAGACATCAACGTTGTACTCCAAAAATAAATAAAAAATATTTATGTAGATGTGCAAATAATATTATTATTCTTAGGTTCTGTGGATCTTAGTCTGGGATGGTTGTTTATTTAAGCCCAAGGGAGTGTTTACCAATTTCAATACATTCTCCCCCTTCACCCTATTAAAACGTGTTTACTTAAAAATCCGAACACCTAACCGCAAAAACACAGTATGAAAACAAAATCAGGTCAGGAAAGTATCCTGCCACTATAAATAATAAACATGACAAAACTGTGTTTTGAAACCCTATATTGATACATCCAATAATGTTAGTGTAAACCAACTCATTTTCTGAATGACAAAAGTGGCAAAAGGCAATATAAAATACTGTGGTATATTTATACTTACCTGTGGATACCATTATACACGTTGTTCTGGTAGATGTTGTTTTAAAGATTTTTATTTTAAATAATTTTTTTTTTTTTTTTGCTTCTACCAACGTTAAATATTGACATAAATGTTGTGTTATATATATATATACTTTAGTTATTTACTACCATGGTATGTGTTAATTAATTATATATATTAACGTTTATACTGTAATTACTTGCAGACAGCACTAATGGCAATAACGATTATGAAAGAAACTCGAACAGAATATTTTTTGTTATTGGGTGAAAAAACAACTAATGAGAATGGAAAAAGTAGTGTACACAAATTCAATATATAACTACATTATCAACATTTGCTTATGGTAGAATATTTAGTGATCTTTTGTTATAAATATCGATCATGGACGTTCATGAACAAATATTATTATCGAGTTAGGCTGAGGCTGATGAATGTTGCATAATGAAAATCAAGAATAAAAATACCTTTGTACTGTCACTAAGCAAATTCTGTTTATTTATTTATTTATTTTCAGTGTTCTGTTTCTTTTTTCTGTTAAATAAACATAACTGATAACTCCAGGAAATTTAATAGAGTACATTTAAAAATTCAAAAATTTCTCGAAGACTGTTAAGATTAACTACTGGATGAAGAGAATCTTCTTGATGATGTGAATATTTTAACATCCATATACTTTCAGTTACATTGTATTTATTTTACTATGCATATTTAATGAGAGAGAGAGAGAGAGAGAGAGAGAGAGAGAGAGAGAGAGAGAGAGAGAGAGAGAGAGAGAGAGAGAGAGAGAGAGAGAGAGAGAGAGAGAGAGAGAGAGATCTAAGACATCTTGATTAATGCAGAGTAATAAATGACATTTTAATTTTTATACATTTCATCTTCAAAACTAACATTCTGTACTAACAATGTTTATCTTTCACACTGATGGTATATTATTCTACTTTATGTCTGTCTGCTGGCCCAATCTGCAGGAACGATACACTCATAGTCTACAATAGCACTGAGATGTGACAGTTCTGTTTGCAGTGTTGTTTCTAGTGCTCTGTTTGGCATGTCTGTTGTGAACAACGGGTCAAGCCCTTTCTTTTGCAGCATTCACAAACTTTTGAAAAGGCTGAGAACACCTGGGAAGGAAACCTGTTTGTCGAAATAGGTTTTAACACATCAAACGAAAATATCTGAAAACACATGTAACACAACTGAGTCAAAATTTGATTAAATTACTTGGCAATTTCACTTCACTTCTGTGTGTGATTTAAACTGTTAATAATTAGTTTAAAGGAACAGTTTTTAACACACAGATTTAATAAAACTGCTCATTATTTTCACACGTGCCTGCGATTTCATTTATTGGATAATTAGATTTTGACGAAGAGTACACGACAGTCGCACTTGGATTCTAATTGCATTTGCTTTCGAAACTGTCTTGTACTATTAATGGAAATACTTAATTTTCTTTTGTCATTAATATCAAGAAATTGAAAGGTATTTTGGGATTTCAATATTTAAATAAGACGAAGAAGAAGAAGATGAAAACAGAAATAAATTAAAGTGAAAAAGAAGAATAAAGGTCCAGATACACCAGTTATTTTAATGCATAATGCACCGAGTCATTTTCTAATACTTTTCATTTCTTTATCTGTTTTTTTTTTTTTTTTTTTTTTTTTTTTTTTTTTTTTTTTTATTTATTTATTTATTTATTTATGCTAGTAAATATTCTAGTAATACAAAATCTCATTCGAATGTACAACAAAGGCACGCAAAGACATTTACGTTAACAATCATAAAAACTAAAAACAAGTTTAACAAATTAAATCCCTGGTTATTTTAAAACGATATTTTAGTACGTTGCCGTAATGTGAATTTTTATTCGGCCATGAGAGAGAAAGAAAGAATCAAATGACATAAACATATAATAAACCTCTTATCTTGTTTTTATTTATTTATATCGTTACATGTCGTTAATGACATTTCATTTTTACGAACGACAGTAGCATTTATAGTTATGAGTACACTGAAAAAACAAACAAATGTTCACTAAAGTGTAGACACTCTTTTTATTTTTTTATATTTTTATCACACAAATGGTGAAACAGAACTCGATTATTTCTTTTTTCGAGCTGTATGTACATAAAAGAAGTCCATAAGTGTATAGTGTGTTCATTATAAGTCTCGGCAGCTGGAAAAAGGTTTTCGATAAGGAATTCTCACCCATTTTCTAACTTTAAAGTCAATGACGATGAGGTATTTAATTTAAAAGTTAAATTTATAATTTCAGTGTGTTTTCCTTTTTCCTTCTGTTTTTATTTTATTTTATTTTATTTTATTTTATTTTTAATTTACTTTTTTTTTTTTTTTTTTTTTTTTTTTTTTGCTCAGTATACTTATTTTAAACACTATATCATCGAGCACCTGGTAAAACTAAGTTTGCGATAATGAGTAGGTGAACTGTCAGTTATTTCTTAGCTGTCTTCCAGATTTGTCAAGATAATTGAACGTATCACTGTGATTTCCCGTAATATCACGTAATTAGACACATAAATGGTTCATTTTATATCTATTTCAATATATTTTAGACATTTATTTTCCACAGCGGTAAGTTAAGATAACGTTCGTCTCTGGGATTTTGATGACAGCCTTTTTATAGTTAATCATCTGATATAACGATGATATTAACTTTCATTACAAATTCGCCATTTTAGAAATACGTGGTATTTACTGAAGACAATTCAAATCGTAAAATGTCAAATTCTCTAAAACAAAACATAGTTCGAAGCGGTGTAAGAATTTCTTACTGTGCAGTCAGTAATAACTATTTTATTGTGAAACAGTCTTATTATATTTTTATATTTTCTTTTTCATTTGAATTCAGTCTCTTTCTCTCTCTCTCTCTCTCTCTCTCTCTCTCTCTCTCTCTCTCTCTCTCTCTCTCTCTCTCTCTCTTACACACACACACTTACGGACACAAATATACACACACACACGCACACACACATACACACACTATATATATATATATTTTTATGAAAAAATACTGAGAAATTTTAAAATTACATTCATTGATTATTTTCAACTGTTACTTCAGTTTTCAGTTATAATAACACACTATAATAAATTACAGTTTGATAACATTTTTATTTATCTCTAAAGTCACTCAGGACTGCCTCTTTTTTGCAAAACATTTTTAACTTCGAAATACGCCTGTAGCCGAAAGGATCGCTATGAGCAATACGCTTGATGGCTGGTAACATTAATAATTCTCTGTGAATTCCATTACATGTGCTCACTGCAGCCAGCGAGCTATTATTGGTCTCCACTTGCTTTCTGAATGAATATTTAACCACACCTCAGCACAAAATAGTAGATTCTGTTACCGTTTGTTTGTTTAATCAGTCTAAGTAAGTTCAATTCAAATATATCCCGTTCAAACTAATGATTTTTATCTATGGGATATATCCATAAAAAATATCTTGATTACATAAAGTTTTATCCAATTAATAATAATAATAATAATAATAATAATAATAATAATAATAATAATAACAACAACAACAATAACAACAACAACAACATCAAATGCAACAACAGATATTCCATAAATTACATATTCTATGGGTTGTGGCTATGGGTCGAATAAAGAATCATCATTTACGTCATTATTTTTGTAACAGACATTTCGAATGCTACACCCACGCTATCAAGATGTCAAGTCACACAAGGAATGAATTATTGCAAAAAGGATGGGAATGGTAACAATGTATACAAATATTTGCTTTTGTAGTTTATAACTGTTACTATAAAGTTATGGGTTAGATAAACTATTGTTTGTCAGGAAACTGATCATTCGTTAGCCCTGCTAAAGCATTTCCTATATGTCAGAATATACCGACCGTCCGTCTGGGTGTTAGGAAATTTAAAGTGTACGTTAAGTGAATGAATGGAGACTTGTTTAACCATATATGAACACATTGTAATGCTAACAGTTATCAGCAATTTTTTTTTTTTTTTTTTTTTTCGAGGTTTGTGTGATAATAACATCAGAGAGGAAACCCGCCTTAGTCAGTTAGTTTTAAAAAATATTTTATATATGCAGACATGAAGGCCTGTGATAGCTCATTGGTTGGAAGGAAAAACAGGTCCACCGAGAACTTATCGTGTCAGTTTGTGGGATCCATGATGTTTTATGTCTGACACCGAACTACATCTTAATAAGTTTATTATATAATAAGTTTAACTTCTGACGACAAATTTATTAATAACACCTGAATATGTCATGAAGATCTTTTTTTTTTTTTTTTGTGACGTCTTTTCATACATACTTCCCCAATAAAATAATAATAAAAAAACTAAAAAAAACTGAACATTTCGATAGATTAAGGAATATAAGGAATTAAGGTCCATGCTTTAACTTTTCCATAATTAAACGAAATGACTTTACGCACCAAAGTATTATTTCAACTCGTATTTATTATATAACTTTTTAACGCTATTCCGCATCTGTGCTGCCGCGGAGAACTGGCTGGAAAACCCTGTTACACATTCAACATCAGTCTGGCAGTTCTGCCTAGGTCGTAAATGACTATACTGAGCAAATATCGGCAAAGTGGACGGCTAACTGTCTCCCCAAACAACCAAATCTCTGGACAAATATATCGTCTCCCCGCTATATTGTATGCCCTTTTAAAATGTTTCCAACACTTTTGACTGCTAAGAGGCTGCCTCATGGCTTTTCTTTGCCCGTCACCGTTTTCAGCAACCTGGACCATCTTGCATTGTTCTCTTTTCTGTACCAGTGTCGGTGAACTTGCCTTTAAATCCTCTATAAAGTTATTCGAAGAAAAGGTTTTGAAAGAAATTCAAGTTCAGTAAAGCAACACACGATGACTCTCGTTAAAGCAGCGGGGAGGTTGTCTGTATAATTATATGGTTTGTCAGCAGCGGTGTACAATAATAAACAGTAGCTCGAAACACGACACTCTGTGACATAGATATATGTTATGACTTTTCAGAAGTATCAACTTTTCATTGATAATTTTAATTTAATTTTTTTTTTTCATTCTAAACAGGTGCTTGAAATTGTATGTTCTAAACACATCTCTATGGGCTATGTCGCAGTTTTGAACAACAGGTTTATATATATACATAATATATATATATACAAAAAAACATGGTATGTGCTGCCTTGATTATGAATATATTCTGTTAGTGTTTTTTACGTATTATTATTATTATTATAAATTGCATATATTTTTTTTATAACATTTATTCTTATTTTTATGTTTCTTTGCAGAATGTATCGCATCATTAGCCAAATGTTAAACATACGCTACACGCCAAAGTGTTTATTTTATTATGCTTGGCTGTATCAGTATGCTTTTACAGGCGCTATTTCCGAAGTAAGAATGTTGTATCTGGCAAATGCTTTTTGATTTTTTTTTGCTTTCTTATATCACGCGCTTAGGAAACGGTTAGTGGGAATACTTAGGAAAATATGCCGGAAGCAATTGTTGTTTGCTAGAAGTGGATAGAATATAAAAACTCCCACTTTCTTATCATAGAATAACCAGGGAGTTGTTTTTGACTATTATTATCCCAGGGATGGTGACTATTATTATTTATAACACATATTCAGTGGCGTGCAAAGGTGGGGCCGAATGGGCGGTGGCTCCGGGCATCCAAATGGGGGGGGGGTCGCATCCAATCAGAGAAAAGAACTTAATAAATTTGGTTGGTTTATTTTTAAATCGAATAAAGTGTTTATTTTATGTTTTGTCCGAGTTTACATATTCAAAATGTCTTCCTTTCTCATAGTATTTCTCAGTACTAGGCCTTACACTTGAGTGCTTGGGGCACACAATCAAAGAGTTGGCCCAGGGCATCACCAGACCTCTGCACGCCACTGCACATATTAACAATATGCATGCAACATCCTAATGTTCAAAAAAAAAAAAAAAAAAAAAAAGATTGGTTCGCTCTGGTACATTCTGGCAGACACACAAATGTACTCAATCCTAAAAGACATTTCTTTTAAGTGACTAAACTGCTATGAAAAATAAATTCTTCATTCTTTCTACATCATGTCTCAGGAGATACAGTCTGCTTAGTAATTATCATTAGTTATAATAAATTAGAGGCGGATATGGAAATTCAGAAAAAGTAACGAGATAACTTTTGAGATAAAACATGTTTCATTATAAAGAGAAAACAAACAAATGGAGGGGACAAAAAAACAAAAAAAATAATAAAAATTAAAAAAACAGTTACAATAAGAAGAAAAGAAAACGGAAAAAAAGAAAACGGAAAAAAAGTAAAATGAAAATACGGGTGGCAGAAATCTTCATAATTTGTATGTATGTATGTATGTATGTATGTATGTATGTATGTATGTATGTATGTATGCATGCATGCATGTATGTATGGATGATTTTATGTGTGTATGTGTGTATGTATATATGTATGCATATATATATATATATATATATGCATGTGTGTATGTGTGTATGTGTGTGTGGTATATATATATATATGTATGCATGTGTATGCTTGTATGTATTTATTTATATATGTGTATTTTTCTGTGTGCGTGTGTGTATGTATATATGTAATAAAAAAAAAAAACATCACAGTGACTAATGTGTTCTTCAAGCATGTGATGTAAAAGATCTTGAAATATAATCTAAAGAATCTCTCTTGAAAGATTTACAAGCTGCCAGAGTACAAAACTAGATCTTTCTGCCTATTGTTTAACATATATTTTGACAAGACTGCGTTTGTTACGTGCAGACTACATGCAATTTGCATTGTTCTCTAGAAATGCAACAATAGTCAACGCATCGATATATCGCGACACGGACATCTGAGCAGGTTTAAACCCAACTGTGGGAACGGACTGACTCACCTTTGACCTCTGAACTCGGCAGAATAAGAAAGAACGTTGTGAGAGATATTTCAACTCATTTTGTTCTTAACCTACAATTATACTCTCGTATGCACTCCAGAGTAATGATATATTTTTTTTTTTTTAAATTAACTAAACCCCACGCTGTTCAATTGTAGATTCCAAAAATTATAAAACAGTTTAAATACCGATAAAAGATACATAATAGATCCCACTATCTTTTGCCACTCATTTTTTTCTCCCTTGTTATAATGAAGCTTATTTCTTGTTGGAAGTTATATACATAATAAGGATGGCGACTCCACCCTTATTTCTGAAACCATAAATCCGTCTGACAAATACGCACACTAGGGTACATGACTTTTTCCACTCGACTCAGTCATAAATATATTTTATTCATTTAAATGATTATATACATTTTTCAATCATGACTGGGTTTTTTTTTTGGGGGGGGGGTTCACAGCCTCTCCTCTTTAACAACAACAACCGCAACAACAACAACAAAAAGTGTTGTGTCGTGTATAAAGAATCTTACAATTGATAACAAAAATATATATATATAAAAGATTTCTAAAAATGATATTAAATTAAATACGAAAAGCGGATTTAAGAATTAATAAGATTTGGTGTCAGTAATAAAAATATAAATAAAACAAATAATAATAATTCCACAACATAAATAATAATAACAATAACAATAACAATAACAACAATAATAATAATAATAATAATAATAATAATAATAATAATAATAAATAAATAAATAAATAAATAATTAAATAAAATAAAAAAAAATAAAATAAATAAATAAATGAATGAATGAATAAATAAATAAATAAATAATTTTTTTAATACAAATCAGAAAAAGTTACGTGTCTGGAAATAATATCTGAAAGAAAAGTCAAAATGACCGTTATTAACTTGCATATTATTTAACGATATCTGCATGGGTGTGGTAAAGCGAACGTTGCTTCCGTTTTACATGTAGTTTTCACGAAAGTTCGGCTGAAGAGATTTTTAATAGTGTCAGAAATAGGGCAGAACTATTGAAAACTCGCCATCACCATGGTGAAAAAGAGCGCTAACAATACAGTTATTTTACCGCTGAGTGAAAATACATATTAATATATAGAAGTGGGTCTAGTTTGTATTATTTATTTATTTTTAACGACATCTAGTAAATTCTGTTTTATCTTTTATTTAAAAGAAGAAAAAGAAGAATAAGAAAGAAACATAGAGAAAAAGAAAAGAAAAAAGAACTGATAAGCGCAACAGTTAGCGAGAACAAGCTATGATTTATCGGTTTTTAAACAATATATTTCCATTACAGTGTAACAAAAATCAAATACTGTGTCTATCCTTTGCAAAAGCAAATAATAATAATAATAATAATAATAATAATAATAATAATAATAATAATTATTATTATTATTATTATTATTATTATCTTTGAATAAAGAAAATATTTCTCGATCAGCGGTGTATGTATACAACTGCATGTTAAAATATCGTGTTGTATAACGATTAAAAACTTACGTCCTTTAAAGTTTTATGTCCGTTACGCTTTGTTATTTGTGTACGTTAATTGTGAGTCATAGATAGCATAACCCCTCCCCTTTCTTTTGGCAATAACTTCCGAGTTCTTGACTCATGTTCATTTTCCTCAAACCCTGATATGTTTTTATGTTAATCTTCTTTTCTAATATCACCATGCTATCTGTCTATGAAAAGAATCAAAAATAAGAAACAGGAGTGAAAAGACCCCCCTCCAATTTTTAATCGCATTGGACGAACCCTTGTCCTAGGGCAATATTAATACGCCGTGCGAATGAGCGTAGATTGGACGAGCCAATCAGACAAGTTCACACATCCCATCAATCTCGAGACAGTGGCAAAACTCGCGCATATATAAGTGAGTTTCCGTCATACAAGTGGGATGTCGGAGACACGAAAACCAGTGTCTGTATCGAACGACCATGTGTCTGCTATGACACCGCCTTCTGCACGTGAGGTAATTCGAGGATGCGTGCGTGAGGAGAGCAGACGACTTTCTGACAACTGTGTCTGGATTTAACGATTATGCAGAATGAATGGTTTGACAAAGTTTTTCTGTAGCATCCTCGTATTTCTTGGAGTACTAGACGCGACTATCGGACGACGAGTGGGAGCGCTCAGTAAATGTGGTCACTGCGACAAGTCGAGGTGTCCCCAGTTGCATTACTGCGTGGCTGACGTCGTCAAAGACCACTGCGGATGCTGTGCTATATGTTCCACTGACAGTTATGGCGGAACCTCTCCTCGCAAACGAAAACGTAATGATATTTTTAAATTATTTTTGTATCAAAATTAATATTTATCACTAGGATTATTATTATTATTATTATTATTATTATTATTATTATTATTATTTCATCGAGATAAATATCATTATGAATTTAGATCTTGGGGAGATTGTCTGGTGCTCTGTAAACGTGTACGGTACGGGTTGTAGCTCACTGGTTAGAGAATTGGCTTTCACAAAAAACTTTTCTGTTACAATCTGTCATTTCCCGTTCCGGCCAGTGCTCCACATCTAATTTATCGAACGCCGTGGTTTCCTGTAAAAATACCCTTTATTACTGATTAGTTCGGTTTGAGTATTCGAATAACTGTATTTGTTAACATCGGTTTTTCTACACTGCAGTATATTTAACATTGTTTTTATTTTATTCCTAGATTTACAGTCTTCATATATTCGGGCAGATGTATACAGTTGACTCTTTTATCAAAATATCTTGTTTTAAGCAAAATAACCGCTTTAAGAAATAATATATATGAGAATATTAAACATTTGACATAAATAAACATAAACCCAGTTTTAGCAATTCTGCTGGTGTCATAATGCTGCTGTAAAGCCATGTCACGACAGTTAGCTTGTAAGCAGGTCACACGAAAGCGTTATTTACATGTTTGTTATTACATTTAGGATTTTGTTAACAAGATAAATTACTTTGAAACATGCCGATTTCGTTTAAAACCATGTGAACCAGCGAAGGCTTCTTAACAAATCATTTGAGCTTTCGCTAATGCAGAACATTCACAGTAGCCAATTAAACCGTTTCATAATCACGCTTATTATTACGCCCGAATCGTCATTTTTGTAATTTTACACGCACAGATATTACTTTTTATCGTATTCTATCCCACTGTTTCTCATGTCGACAAATGCCAAAAATACAACAAGTACTTGTAGCAGTTGACGACAAAATGATCGTTTAACAATAGCGCAGTAAAACAATCCCGCTTCAACTGTCACTTAATTGTCATTTGTATTTTTTTAACTTAATTTTTTATATTGCTCAATAAGGACCAAAAAAAAAAAAAAAAAAATAATAATAATAATAATAATAATAATAAATAAATTAAAAATAAGACCAGCATTTTTATCATTCCTTTCTAAATTATATTTAGCTATTAGATATTTCATAATGTGTATATTTATATTTTATAGAAGTCGTATATGATAATTATGATTTTTATATATAGGAAGGCACTGCTAAATTACATGAAATCTCTTTGTAAAAAGACAAGATTTGTAGAAAAATTAGGACATTGTCCATGATCATTTCTCTGCAGAATATATTTATATATAAAATAATTTGAATAGGCTACATGTATAAATGCAGAATATTTATTATAGTACTCTGTTAGCATATGTTGGTTACCGCTAATTTAAATATTTTGTTTTCCTTCCACGAACAACTTCATTATGATATGATGAAACTTGTCAGCAAGAGGGACTGATAAGCAGCACCAAAGATCAGATAGAATTGTTAGCTTCGGTGTTTCTTATTGATGAACCGTCTGAATACACTATTTTGATATGTTTTTTTTTTTTATTTATCGATCTTGGATGACGCAAGAACGTGAATAAACTTTCCAAATAGTTTCTCGTATCTGATTTTTGTCCTAGTCTAATCGGAATCATCTTAATGAAACTCGAAGCCAGAAACTGCTTAGAAGATATGGGGGAAGAATTTAACAAAAAAAAAAAAAAAAAAAATACTGAAAATGCAATATCAAATGAGAAATTTTTTACTGAAATATATAGAAACGGCCAACAAAATAAAATCTTTAAAAATCGTTTTAAACTAATGTTAATCACACAGCTAACACCTGGTAACGGTGTGTGGTTGCCGTGTACCACATGGGTGTTCTGAAGCAAATACCGATAATTACTGATCGATGGTTCTAACACCAGAAAGCATATTTAATTCTGTATCCAATATTTCCATTAATATGCTATTGTGTTGGGTGTGGTGACTACGTATTATCATATTAATACGGCAAGGACGTGCGGGTGTGGCACGTGCCTGGAACTCAGGCCTGTGGTTAGCACGTGGCGGGCAGGTTTATTTCTGATAAGAGAATGCCACAGATTGCATTTGGTAAATCGAGCAAGAGGTATACTGCTGTGAAACTGGATCAATCGACTAAATGTGTAGACGTGAAGATAATTGAAATGCATGTATTTATAACTGATTACGTTATCTAATCACAGCCAGATCAAACGAGTATTTTCTTTCTTCCTCTTTTGCAGTCATCGTGCCCTTTTGCCGCGTCGTTTTTTTTTTCTTCTTTTTTCAGCACAGTAAATATTTTACAGCGATGCCCTTTTCTTGCTGAAAATATGTTGCTTCGTTTTTCACAACCCATATGTTACGTGGTACCAAATCGCGACTAGCTGTTTACCGTGAGATCAACACGAGTTTAGTGTTATGTAATCCGTATGTATAGTGTGTTTTACAGCTGCCGTAATCCGCCCCAGTGCTGATCTTGTTTGTGTAAATCGTTATCTGTGAAATCAAATAATAAACACATCCATCAACACGTGTCAGTACACAACACTCGCTGCCTGGTATGTTTCTGAAGCCCTCGAGGGCTACTTTCATATTGTAGCAGCCAGCTACATTTGTTTTTAAAAAAATATATATATAAAGAAATACGATTGATTAACATCTAGTCTAGAAGCATTTATTTTATTGTTTTGTTTAATTTTATGCTTTGTTTAGTTTTATTTAACTTGTTATGATTTAAATAATTTTGTCTTCAAGAACTTCAAAAGTATATCGTTGGTAGCGTTCAGAGATCCAAATATAGGTATTTCACAGTATACCCTCCCCACAACTTTTCGTTACGCTTTTATTATAGGTGAGTTATTTATGTTAAGAGTTCAGATCTGTTGGGTAACGTGCGAACGATCATTATCAATGGTTATCTTGTCTTGTTCTGCTTTTCAACAAAATCAGCTTTATCCGTAAGGTGTGATTCGACCTGAAAACACTCTAACCACCCACCGAGTGTCCTAGTAGGTGTAAAGAAATTTACTTTACGAGAGAAATCTGAGGTGAGTATGAAATCTTCACTCAGTGAAGTGATGGAAATTTGCATGTAAATAGTCTGAGACGTCTAGATCTACGACTTGTGCCTGGTCGCAGCTGATGTTAAATGAAATCACGGACGTTTAAGAAAACAAATACGAGTGCACACGACGCGGGTGACACACTTGAACGACGTGTCGTACTTGAGGTATGTTTGAAATTCTCAAACGAGTAGTTTTTATACACAGATCAAACACAGACTTCTCCAGAGATGGATTAACAAGACAGAGGAATGCTGTATTGAAAGTTAACTCGACTGCCCTTATCTCGACAGCGTGCATGCGGTACTTAAAGTGCACAACATGTGGAAGATGCTGAAATACAGCTGTTAACTGTTCGCATTTTTAAAGTTTATTTTCTAAAAGTTTTAAATATTTTAGGAATCCGCTATGAAAGCTAATCTAACAAGATCTACTTAATACGGTTTAAAATATTCGGTACTATCGAAGCCGCTTTTGAAATTAAAGAAAATCTCTTAAGTTACAATGATAAAAATTCCTGTTACGTTTGATTTTACTGACCTTTGCAGTCCTCGCATATCTTTCTTTTTCTTTTATTTTTTTTTATTTCATATTATATATATACTCTTTATACTGGTTACCGCGTTTCTATTCAAACATTTTATTATATTTTTTATTTTTATTTTTTAAATCTGGTTCATATGGATTGTGTTACTAATGAATGTTGATGATCATTTTTCTTATCAGTGGGAAGTTGAATGTACAAGATCTCTTGATCCCAAGTAAGACGAGTAGCCAATGGTTTTGCAATAAATCTTTACAGAAGAAGTCACAGAAAAATAAACTGAAATGTCATTAAACCATCACAATGCCGTTTTCTGTTCTTTAAAATAGGAATATATTAGACAAAATGAAGGTGTAGATGCTGTTTTCTGTAACGACTTTTTTTTTTTTTTTTTTTTTTTTTGGCTTTGATAAACCTGTTAACTGGATTCCAAAGAAGTGATTATAAAACAATTACTGTGGAGAATTCAGTTATGACTATTGAACTTTACGTGGTCGGTCACGGCGACCTCACAAATTAGGATAATTACTACAAAGAAGGTGGTGACGACAAGGGAGACGGGCTGTCACATTATTTAAAGTGCTGACAAATGTTGGGATTACTTTCTTTTTATACTCAATTTAAAGGGTGCATGGTGGGAAATCCCTCGCTGCGATTTCTTTTTCAGCGCACCGCCTTTATTCGTCAGTAAAAAGAAAAATTCCACACAAGAAATTGTATTTTTTGGATGGGGTTTATATTCTATAGCTTTGAGTTATTGTGCATTGCCATTATATTTAATTTAAAAAATATAAAAAATCTAGCCCATGGTTACAATTGAATAACAAGTTTTACAAACAGGTTCCCACATTCTATACACTTTCATGATTCTTTGTTTTAACATTCGCACTGACAGTATTCAATTAGAGCAGTTTAAATTTTGATCAGAGCTGTTTAGTTTTCTAAAACCCACAAGTCATTACCATTCATTCTTTTTTCTTTTTCCCCCCTTTCTCCCCCCACACTTTTTTTTTTTTTTTTTTTTTAAATCATTTTGACTCGGGAATGTTTCTTCGATTTGAATATTTATAGTTGTAATAAGATTTCTTGAATTTAGGAGTGGAATTTGGGCCCACCATGATTCTATTTACCTTATATTTTTTCGACGTAACTTGACTTTGGTGCTGTCAACATAAATATAAAGCTGGTGAGAAACGCGGTACACCGGAGGTCATTGTAGAACAATAATACCTGGCAATTCGCCGCCGGCTAAGCACTTGATTTTCACGTTCGAAAATTATTATGGCATTAAGACTTCTTAGAAATGAAATTACATACCACAGCGTTCTTGCTTCGCATAAAACATATGTTACATTAAAACAGAATTGATTGTGGGACGGCATTTCCTGTCGTTTTGCAGAGATGAGCTCACGTCATCATCTGCATTATCCATTGCCTCATAGTGATAATCATTCAGCCAACTGAGAAAACGCTCTGACGCGGTTTGTTCTCGACCACCCACACTCGGATTCATTGAAAAGTTTTTTTTTTTCAGTTTTTTTTTCTTCTTCTGCTTTACACTGATACATTATCTTTGCATATGTATTTGAAATTAGTGGCAGAATTTTTTCAGAACTATTCACGTTATCGTCTATGAAATATTAATAACTTACGTTCAATTAAAAATACTGATCTTAGAAAAGAATACATTTTCATTTTTAAAAAAAACATTCTTGGTGAATTATGAGTTTTGATTTTAGCCTTATACATTATACATATATATGTACCCACATAAACATACCAACAGCAGATCTACCTTACACAGAAACGTGTGAAATATATACTTCGTGTTTTGTTCCTGAACATATTTTGATAGATTTTTTTTTTTTATCCAGCATGCCAAAAATTATTATTAAAACTTCGAAATAAAAAAAAAAATCCCATGGATGTTCGTAATAAGTTGAAAGAAATTCTTAAACGGACGGATCCTTATCAAATTTAGACGATAGATCGTAGAGCCTTATGTTGCATTCTTCGACATCAGCTGTTAGGTTCTGCATCATATTACTGCAGAAGTTGGTCTGAGCGTGTTTGTTGCGAGGTCTGAAAAAGATTTGTTGATGAAGAATAATTTATATCAGATATAACTTGAGTGTCAGTATTTCTTTTAATCCCGATTTGATCAAACACAGCGTAGTAATTCATAATCTTGTTTCATCATCAGTATAATAAAATTGTTTTCAACGCACAAAACCTAAATTTCATTTTCGCTCTGGAGACTCGTAAAATACATCTTGCATCTGATGCTACACTGTAACATTTTGATTCAATCATGGTTGAAGGAGTCTGGATATCCTTTGAATGGTGTAATTTCTGTGAATTTCCCAAGCAGCAAAGCCAATTTTTTTATTATTATTACTTTTTTTTTTTTTTAAATACGATATAAAGCAACCTATTTTAAGAAAGGAATGAATAGAGCTGCGTGTATTTTAAGATGCACACACATCATTAAATGTATGTCAAATAAAATATATTTTGGGCTGTTTAAATTATACTTGGTACTTAAGGTCACTCTCGAGAGGATTTAAAGCTAATGATAACTATCGTGATGGTTTTTTGAAATTTGTTTTTCTTTGCAGATGGAGCTTGTGAACAAGTTAAATGTCCAAAATTCAAAGTATGTATGGAGAACATTCAAGGACTTCCACTCTGCACATGTCCTAGTCCGTACATATGCCGGAAACGTAATAAACGAGAAGTGTGCGGAAACGACGGCAATACTTACTCGTCCCGCTGTACGATGAGAATCGCTGCCTGTAATACAGGCAAACGTATCAAGCTGAAACATAAAGGAGCATGTGTAGACCGTTCCTCAGCCAATGAAGTAAACACGAAGTGGAGGAGAAAGAAAAAGACTAAAAAGGGCATTAACAAGAACAAATTCAAATCGAGAATTAAACAAAAGGAAAAAGTGAAGAAAAGACTAAAACGGAGGCATCGAAGACACAAAAACAAAAAACTTAGCCGCAAAAAGAGACGTTTTAAGAACGGGAGTTCGCGATTTTCAAAGGTGTTTGCGAAGTACAAATGGAGCTCAGACCCATAGTTAATTTAAAACAGAATGACGACTCTTCTGAAATTACTGAAATGGTCAAATTATCTTTTTGAATCTGCAAAATGTCATATTTTAATGATTTTTGTTAGTCTGTCTCCAGTTCAGAAATCTTTCTAACCACAGTGAAAATGACAGTTGCATGCTATGAAGCTTTTTACCTTGCCCTTGCAGCAGAAATGTACGACTCGAACTGGAAATTAAAAACACTAATAAATTTTACTGATCGCGCTATCTCAGGTTTAATATCTGGTGAAGTGCGTATAAAGACGATAAAAATAGTCATGACATTAACAATATCAACATGAACTTCCGAATAACTTTTGTTGTCGTTTTTAATGTATGTTTAACGTTATCGTATGTATATATATTTATAGACCGGGGATGGTGGGATAATAGATGAGTTTTGACAAAGGTTAAAACGTTTTTTCAAATATAGAATTCTTATGCAATTCGAAGCGTTGTGGTTATAGAAATAAAATGTCAAAATCATCTCATTGTTTAAATTATTATTTTAGTAACGATAATGTTGTTGTATTAGTTTTGTCCGTTTTAGAAACTTATTCTTTGCAAAAAAAAAAAAAAAAAAAAGAAAAAAAAGTATAGTTTGTTCCAGCATTATTTTATATATGGTTTCCCACAGACGAGAGAACACATTTCTCGGCTTTTGGTGTACCAGTCGTGCGCCACTGACAGGACAAAACCGCCCAAAGACCAGTCGACTCCGATCAGTCATCACTGAATGACTGAATATGACTTATAAATACTTAGCCACAGAAATTAATGAATTTATAATTTATTTATATTATGAGCAGATATCGAAATAAGATCGTCCTTTGCAATCGAATGTTTTGCTTTATCATAATACTTTTTCGGAATGTTATGTGAATGAAGCCATAAAAAATGTTTAACGTCATAACAATTAAAATCGCAATATAATGGGATTCGTACACATTTGCAAATTTTAACAAAAGGTTTTTCAAAGTTTCTGTACTGCATCAGCCTAAAATAGTGTATATATTTTCATGATCACCATTATAAAAAAATTATAAAAAATTTCATTTGTTAGGAGAAAACATAATAATGAATTTAAAATCCTAATACAATATAAATTAAAACATTTATAGCGAAAAAAATAACATTAATTTTTGTTTCCGTGCTTTGCTACTACTCATCTTGACTGAACCAGACATTTATCGAGTATACTGTGGGTAGCTGCAAAGAAAAAGAAAAAATTAGTACGCATTATATAGTGATAGATAGTGGTAAGATCTGTTAGCCACATTTAGCTGTATTCACGAACAACTTATTTATTTATTTATTTATTTAAAATATCCACATGCAGTTTAGTAACTTAAGCATCGAGTATCTCAAAATATATATTCACTTCTTTTACAGTCATTTAAATCGAGCTACAACAAAGTACTATGCCTGTAATTAATTCTAGGTACTGCTACTCGATAAAGAGAAAGGGAATCAGACCAACCAACGGTTGAAATTTCAACTATGTAGCTACTGCTAGTTCTTAGTGAGTGAGGTTCTATTTGATGAATTAGATGATAAGTGAACAAGAGAATCCATGTCTCTCCTTTATGACGACAAGCTGAAAGGAAATGAGCTTTCAAACAACAACGACAGATAACCACTAACTAGCCCACGCGGAGAGCTTTATAATAAAACCATTATCTCACTGATATATTTATTGACGTCTAAGTAATGCACTTACGTAATTGTGATAACAAATCTTGACGTCGAATAGCCCTCTTTTAAAGGATTAGTATTTTTCGGCCACTGACACTGCTATATGTAATTTGTAAAAATATAAATACTCTAATAATTTCCTAAACAAATAATAATTTAAAAAATAATAATTCTCCGGGCGAATAATTAAAAATGGATTTTATTGTTGTTTTATTTTCTATTATTAAAATTATCATTAACTATAATTATTATTATTTAAATATTTCTTGTGATCATTTAGAAATTACTAATAAAATATAAATACAAAATTAATACAGTTCTTATCTATCTTTGATAAGCCTTCTAATATTATAACATGCAGAACTCCTTGCAATTTCTGGCCTCAGGCACTTTGGACGAGAAGAGCTCAATCTCCAGTACTAATCCAATTTTTAAGATTATACCGACTTTAAATTTTATCTTTCTTTACACATTTTTTATTTTTTTATTTTTTTAATACTTATTTTAAAATAATTTCAAGTGGTTAATAAATCTTCTTAAAAGAAACTTGCAAAAATGATCGTGTTTAACAATGAATGGATTCGTTTACATAAGTTATACATCTAATCTGAAGGAGTCAACCGAAGGTTACTTCTCATTTAGTTAATGATCTTTGGAGATTAGTATAGAAGACTGCACTCCTCAAATTTCCCTTTCCGAAATACCAGTGGTAACATAATTCCACTGTTTCTCTTGTATCTGAGCCCTCTAATATATCTTATCAAAGCACAGGCCTTTTAACAGAATACAAGAAGGAAAAAAATCCCAATTAATTGCCCAGACCGCATGGGATTTTTGTTCTGGTATTCCTTTTCATCGCCGTCTGTCTTGGAGATCAGCGGAAAACAGAAAAACAGATTACAATGGCAGATTTGGCACGGTATCACCCAACACACGAAGCTCTTAATTACCCCCACAGGTATTTTTTCACTACACTATCAGTGCACAATATAAATATGTTTCTAAGGAAAAGAGTTGATTCAAAAATAAGTTCTCTGTCATCACCAGCAGGCGTATGCCAACATCAGCACTGGACGGACGAAGTGGTTAACTGCGATTAGTGATGCTATACTTCTGCTGGACTGCCACATCTGCAAGACCGTTATCAAAAAAAAAGAAAAGAAAAAACAGAATGGATGTGTGTGATAGCACCACGATGAAAACCGAACCGGGAACACGTATGGAAGCAGGTGGTTGACTACGATAATAGGCAAGACGACTACAGTGACACGATTTAACCTGCAGCGATACTCAATTAGTCAAACTACCTTAACTTAATTTCTTTGAATTTTTTTCACGCTACCTTCATGTAAACGATAAACTAACCGCCATATCTGAAAGTGTTATATATATATTTAAGCATTATTAATAAAGACTGATGTGGATACGAAACTTTTCGGATAAAATAAGCTTCATTGTAAACAGAACTAACTACCAGTATTGGGGCAATACAAATGAATTAATAAAATAAATAATATGAAATAAAACATAGAGGAGAATTTAATACCTGACGTAGTCTTTGAAGACAATTAAATACAAAAAGTATGCTATTACATCAACAGTAGCAACAGTATAAATAAATAAATAATAAACAACCTAATAATAAAAAATAAAATAAAATAAAATAAATAAAGGCGAATGAATAATATATTTTTTATTTTATCAATAATGTCAAATTATAATTAAAATATTGCTGCCGACTTAAAACCTCCATTCTCGTAAAGCAGAATCAGTAAAATCTCTTAGTAACTGAAATAATGATTTCAAGCAGATTCATTTAAAAAATATAAAAAAGGTAAAAATAAAAATAATATAGTGAGCACGATGTGGAGAATTAGTAATCAATAGTCATAGAAATGCAATAACTGTACATTAATCTAGCATTTCCCTGCAAATACTAAGCGAAATTAATTTGCTGAAGTAAAATGACATAACGGAGACACATAATCGATTTTTCTTTTTGTCGATATATGATATGAAACGTGGTTTTTACTTTTTTATGAGCACCTATCAACAACAAAGAAAAAAAAGATAAAAAAGAAAAATCATACCGCTTTTATTTCTTCTTTATAATTAATTTAGTTACATAATCACGATCTATTTTTTACAATTTTAGATCCACCACACACAGGCACGCACGCTTGTAATGATTAGATCTATATCTATATCTGTCTATCTATACTTGCACAACTACACCCTCTCTCCTTTTTCTTTGTCACACACAAATACGCATACACACACGTACGTACACAGAATCAGTAATCGAAATATTTTAATCGCAAACGGTTTAATCAACGACAAACCCCATAAAACTAAATGAAAAAAAATAAAATAAAATAAAAATTACAATAATAAAAAATTCGCGCGGCTTCTCAAGATGTGATTGGCAGTTTTTCAAACTGTTAAGAGTCAAGATTGTAAAAATACTTGTCTGAGCAGTGTGTACCATGTCGACAGGAGGAGAATGAAGCGAACGTCAACAATTCAACAAGTGCTAGCTTCCAATCAACTTTTGATTGACAAACGCAAACCACTTGACCAATGTAAACAATGGAGGGTGTAAACAATTTTTAAAATCCAGATTCCTCAGCAGGTCCGTGTTTTCCCAACACAATGGGGTTCCCGGATCTCTAAACACTGACCAATTACCGAGAGGGATCTTGAGACGGGGGACCCATATCATACCTATACAAGCCGCAAACAAACCCCCAGACAGATTCCAGCGTGCCGCGGCAAGAAATCGTTTGGCGACATGGCGCTAGTCCAATTTACAGACAGCCTTTGTTGATAAATATTTTGACATTTCGGTATGATAATGGTGTTAGGTTTTATGCATAGCTTACAAATCTCAACGCACTCTGTTGTTAATATTTTACAGTAGAATGCACTGGCAACCAAAACCTTATGTACAAGCGTAAACTGGAAAGAGATGAATTCGTCTTTATTCTTTTATTTTCGTTCTAAACAATAATTTGCGGATGAAGTGTAGCTTCAGTTAACGCCAAGAATTTCAAATACTTTATTTATTTATTTATTTATTTATTTATTTATTATTATCTGAATAAAATTAAAATGTCTAGCTCTTTCATAATTTCAAAAAAAAATAGAAATTATTATCCCTTGGTGGAAGTAATAATTAAAATTAAAGAAAAATAATTTTTGAAAAGATATACAATTCTAAAAACAAAATAAAATGAAATAAAAGAAAAACAGAGTGTATTATTGTACACGCAGTTATCTTTCATGGCAAAATACCAAAGCTATTTGAGCGCATTAACAAGCTTATAGATACAAGATTAGAAGGAGCAGCTGTTTGTAAAGTATCTTTTTATCTAAAAGTTCTGTTTATTGCCTTCCATAATATAATCGTTAAAGCTAATAATAATAGTAATAAAACAATAACAATCAAAACTGAATATACAGAAAATTATTATTACTTTTTTAATTTAAAAACGTACCTATCTGTATATATGTCTATCTGTCAGTCTGTCAGTGTCTACATCAGTGTCTGTCTGTCTGTCTGTCTTCCTGCCTGTCTGTTTGTCTGTCTGTGTTTCTGTCTATCAGTCAGTCAATATGTCTGTCTGTCTGTCTGTTTGCCTGCCTGTCTGGTTGGAATATATATATATATATATCTGATATTTGACTGCTACGTGATAATATACTGCAGTTAACCAATCTCTAAAACACACGACGCTGTACAGACAGAAGCAATAAAACTAATATATTTTCATGTCTTTGTCTGTGTATTATTTATGCCTCTCTTAGTGTTATATTGCCGAATCTGCACAGTAACTGCAACATAAAAAAAATCTAATTCTGTGCAGTAAGCACTGAATTGGCAAGTGTTGTTGAAAGACTAACCGAACTTTCTAATCAGTAAATAGTAATCTGTTTTTGTAAACGGTAAACTGAAACTGCCTACATGTATACACTGGAACATCATTTGCAGATACAGTTAGATAAAAAAATGAGAACACACACTTGAGAGAGAGAGAGAGAGAGAGAGAGAGAGAGAGAGAGAGAGAGAGAGAGAGAGAGAGAGAGAGAGAGAGAGAGAGAGAGAGAGAGAGAGCGGTATTTTTAAATTTTTAATTAATTTATTTATTTATTATTATTATTATTATTATTATTATTATCATAATCATCATCATCATCATCATCATCATCATCATTATGATTATTATTATTATTATTTGTTATTTTTTATTATTATTATTTTTTAAATTAACAAAATAAGTCAATAACTTATGAAAGAAAGATGACAGTCGTGCTTTACTGGGACTTGAAATGTAATTTTCTGGTGCTGGTTTTCACGTCAAAACAAATAAAATACACGATCGTTGACTACTTTGTTTATTTACTTACTAAATGAAAAACTCACCTGTCCGGATACTATCGTAAACATGACAACTGAGAAACCAAAACGCTTCTAGAAGTTAACACAATATATGATAACGAATTGTTCTGCATCAGCGACCCAATTTTTGGATAAGCATATGCTCCAACTAGATACTCTTTTTTTTTTTTTTTTCTTTAGATATACCCATTAATTTTATAATTAACCACACCGTTGAAACCATCATTATATATGAAAAAAAAAATAATAATAATAATAATAAATAAAAAAATAATAATAAAAAAAAAAAAAAAACGAAATTAGTCAAACTGTTCTTTAATTTTCTAAGAAATGGAATATAACCTGTCGATATACGACTTTTGTCACTCTCTCTGATATAATTTAAAACTGCACGTCAACTTCCTTTAAAATGGAATAATCTAGAGAGAATAAATAAATAACAAAAAAAAAAAAAAAATAACATAAATCTATTCGGACAAAATGTCTCACAGTGTCACCGTGACCTAAGCGAATTTGTTCTGTACACCCATAATGCACCAACAGTTACATCACAGCCTAGGGGCTTTTCACTGGAGACGTAGCTGTACCGCTTCTGACGAAAATTTACAATGGGAAACACGATGTCATTTACTGTCAAGCGGACAGCGTTTTACTGCATTAAACACAATAAGTGCTATTAGCCACTGTTTGTGACAGATAATTTAATCATCGCGTCTTAACTGCAACAAATTGTGAACGTGTGCAGTCACTGTTATAACACAAATTAAAACAAGTTTCGCCAGTGTTAAGACATTATGGTCTTCCGAGTAGCGATAATGGTAAATCTTTTAGACTGTTTAAAGCAATGTGTTTCTACGTGATTGGTTTCTGATTACACGTGTTCCTAATTCACTGGTGAGGTTTGGTAAAGTGATGCGTGACAAATGATAAAAGAAAACTCTGATAATAAATCTTTTATCAAAAGCACACGAGAAGTTGTAACGTGGCAGCGGTTGTGACGTTACCTAGGAATGGCCTGCACAATACGTGATGTCGAATTTCTTTACGTGTAACGTTTGCCTTCAAGGTGAATGCGTCAAACACTATTGTATTACATTACCTAACAGTGTTGAACAACGTACACTATTTTAAACAGAACTCTCTCTCTCTTTCTTTCACACACTTTTTCACTCTCTCTTCTTTTCTTTGTGTGTGTGTGTGTGTGTGTGTGTGTTTGTTTGTATTTTTGCCACACATCTAAACCCAAACGTAAACCCTTCCAAAATCAATATAAACTCACAAAGTAATGTTGTTTTGATTACAACGTTCACAATTCCGAATAGCAGATAATTCAGATGTATGTTTGTACATGCAGCGGTATGAAAAGATTAAGCCAAAGATTAGTAGAAGTATGGCAGCCGCTGAGTGTATTTCGTCTTAGATATTTGAATGTTTTTGTAGTAATGTGTTTTGTTGGAGCTATTTCGGTTAGTATTTATCTATCAGCATTATATGTGTGTGTTTGTGTGTGTGTGTGTGTGTGTGTGTGTGTGTGTGTGCATGTGCGTGTGCGTGTGCGTATGTATGATGTAATGATCTGTGATGTAATTTTATAACTGTAGCTCTGTCTGCATCCACACATTCACTCGGCTTTTCAGTTACCGCTAGCTCAAAACACGTAATTACTAACTTTTCTCTAAAACGTCTTAAACCAGATTCAACTGTTGTATAACCCTTGAGGAATCGGGTGGCAATAAAATGTTCGCAAACATTAACTAATCTTGATCAGCATGTGTAATGCAATATGCATAGTTAATTTTTTTTTTTTAAATTTATTATTATTATTATTATTTTTTTTAAATACAACAACAAATAAACAATTTGAAAAGTTCACCTATACAATCAACTCTGTACAAAAATGTTCAAGTCATATGCGGGCAATCAGGAACTGGCAACAAACTAATACATACATACACATCAAAGTCTCTCAGAACCGTGTGAAGTAATGAGAAATGTTGTTTATTTACGTTGTGTAATGTGTTTGAAAAATAAATCACATCGCGGGCCGGTCACGCTGTGTTTCTTTGCTGCAATTTGTGTTTGGCTGCGAAACAAAACAACTAATTAGCAGGCAAGAAGTAAATTTCACACAACAAGTCGACTGCTTTCAATTATCTTAGCAGCTGGCATTTTAATTCACGTTTTTCCTCTCTTTCTATACTTCTTGTTTTCCTGTCATCTTTGTTTTTCTGTAGTACAATAACTGTTTGGAAACGGGACAGAGAAATTCTGGTATAACCCGTTTACTGGATTTCATTAATTATCAAAGAAAGAGAGGATAAGAAAAAGAAAAATTAAACTTGCAGTAACAATGCATATTTTTATATTGTCTTTTGAAATATAGATATACACATTTGTTATACATGCATGTACATATATCTATAATGTATAACAGGAAACGGCAGATACCTCGTGAAAATGTCACTGTTTTGATTATGGGTAGAGAAATAATAATAATAATGATAACAACAACAACAATAGTTATAATATATAATAATTTAAAAAAAATAATAATAATAATAAAAATAATAATAATAATAACAATAATATAATAGTAATAATAATAATAACAATAATATAATAATAACAGTATAAAATAATAATAATAATAATAGTAATAATAATAAAAATAATGATAATATAATAATAATAATAATAATAATAATAATAATAATAAATAATAATAATAATAATAATAATAATAATAATTATAATAATAATAATAATAAAGACTGGTGGATAGGAACGCCAGAGGAAATTAATAACATGAGATCGACACTCGACATTCCAAGGTTATTACAGCTTCTGACAGACTTGGTTTTACGAGACTGCAGTCTAGACAGCAGTGCTTGTGTTAGGTGCACTCACCTGATTTTTTTTTTTCTTCTTTTTTTTTTTTAAAACATTTTTGACAAAGGACGATTTACACACACAGCGGTATGCAACTCATAATGTACATAAGCAAGCAACTCATTAATTAAGTGCTTGCGTGAGTTCTAGTACGAACTGTGGCAAAAGAGTTAGCGGTAATATTCGAAACAGCAGCAGTTAGTAATAGTAGTAGTGATTTCTAGTAGGATTTGTGGCAAAAGAGTTAATAGTAATATTAGAAACAACAGCAGTAGTAATAGTAGTAGTGATAGTAGTAGCAGTACAAGTAGTAGTAGTGGTAGCAGTAGTAGTAGCAGCAGCAGAGATAATAGAATTAATAGTAGCAGGAGTATAATGGTCGTAATCTGTACAGTTGTAACGGTAGGAATGACAGCAGACGTGTTATGGAGTGCATTAATGGTACTAACAGATGTCATTTATTAGAAATAAAAGTTGGATTAACTTCCTTTACTTCACAGTGTGTGATAAAATTTGTATTATGTGTCATGTTTCTGTACTTGAAGTGTCAGTGAATGCAGCTTTCATACAATATACTGTCTGTCGTAACATACATTATTCATAACGAAACTGTGACAAGCGACTGCTTATGGATAAGCTAAAATTTTAAAACGTTATTAAGCACTGGTTTCAAAATTAATTTTATTAATTTTATAAATAAATACAAGTACGTAAGGTGTGTCAGAGGGCTAGATGGACTGATGAACTGAAAGATCTTGTGTGTGTTTATTGATGTGTGTTTGTAATCGTAAAAATATTTCAACCGTTACTACTACCACCACCACTACCGCCGCCTCACCAACGCCACATGTCTGGCTTTTATGTTCAGGTTTTTTATTTTCGTTGCTGTGATTTTAAATATGTTCAGTTTTTGTCTGAAGACAGTATTTTTAAGGAATGAAATTCATTTGTAACGTCTAACCAATAGTGAAATTATCTTTCGACTGTACTTCCATTAGCTTATTAAAAACAGAAACAGCTGTGCACTGGTTTATTTAGGGAATGGAATGGATGTTGTAGTTACATTGAAATGAAATTATTCTTACTTAAAGAAAAGTCCTGGTGTCAGAAATATATCTCTGCGGACTGAGTTATTTCATCAGAGAAAGTGTCTTTCTGCGTACAATCAGCATCAAGAAAGAAAAAAAAAAAAAAAAAATCATATTACAGTCAGTGTCCATGTGTTCGCAGTAATATGTCGAGATGCATTGAGACTGATTAAATTTTTAACACTTTCTAATATTATTAACAGAAAACGAGAGCCAGGAACGACTATCTGTTATCGAACTGCTTACATACGTTTAATGCAAAACAAAATAAAATATTTTAAAACTGTTGAGTTACGGGGGTCATGTCATTAATTATCAAGTGATAATTTGAAATTTAGCGCAGTAAATTTGTTCAGTGTTTCAAAGAAATTTTCAAGAAATAATATCGGTGTATACATATGTACACTGTTTTCTTTCGTCTTGTGTATTTAAAAAATTCTTTTAAACACTAAAAATTTTCAATCGTTTTAAAATACAACAAATTATAATCGGTGAACTGTATATACACTCATATATTTAGATCATAGACAAAATTTTCTCTTCATGATGATTTTTTTTTTTTTTTTTTTTTTTTTTTTTTTTTTTTTTTCTGGCTGTTTATCTCGCCATCATCTTTCTCTTTGACTTCCTTTATATTTTTTACATTCTCTTTTTTCTCCCCTCACCGTCTTACTTTCTCTCACTCCCGACCACCCTCCCTCTCTCTCTCTCTCTCTCTCACTCCCGACCACTCTCCCTCCCTCCCTCCCTCCCTCCTCCCTCCCTCTCTCTCTCTCTCTCTCTCTCTCTCTCTCTCTCTCTCTCTCTCTCTCTCTCTCTCTCTCTCTCTCTCCTTCCCAAACTAAATGAGACCATTTTAAATAACAGACAACAAAGATGCGGACGCTGGGAATTACACAAATGTTTGATTTACTTTCCAGGCTGCTGAACCCATGACCCTCTTAATGCATTATTTCATCAGAATCACGAACCCAATTTACTCGTTATTTCTTGAATAACATTCCCAAAAGGAAGCAAAATTCTTCTGATAGTTTGATAATGGAATAATGGACAGTTTACACACATCGTCAGTTCAGTATTGGATTTTCGCGTCCTATCCGATCACTGATCTGAGAGATGTCGAATTATAACAGGGTCAGAGATGAGTTTATTTGTCTGACACCAGCCGCTATTTCTTTCGAGTGCAGTCAGTTTGGCAAAATCGCTTTCTAGGTAAATTGACTTTTTATTACGGCGAAGTGCACGCGGTAGCCTCAGGGAGTTTTCTTTATTGTCTCTTAGAGTGAGATAAGTCTGGTAACAGATGCAAGATCTTGACAGAAAACCACATATACTGTTCATCTGCATTCACCAAGAGATTCAAGCGAAAATTATTTTATTTTTAGATAAAATAATAATAATAATAATAATAATAATAATAATAATAATAATATCATTGCCACCACTAACGGTGTTACTTTTACAACTGCTATTGCCTCTAATATTATTACAATAATAATAACCAACAAAAAATAAAATAATATAAATAAAATAAAATAAAATAAAATAAAATAAATAAATAAATAAATAAATAAATAAATAAAATAAATTAAACAGCAAAAACCAAATAGGTGAAAGAAAGTTGCAGTTCAGGTTCATTTAATGTTTTAAGGCAACAGCCTTTGTAATAGTAATAGCGTTACTGGTGGTAATGATATTATTATGATTATTATAAGTAGTAGTAGTAGAAGTAGTAGTGGCACAGTAGGAGTAGTGGCTGTAATAGTAGTATAGTAGTGAAAGCTTGATAACTACCTTATTCTGTTTGCAATTATTTATCATTTGATTCAAATTAATAAATAAATAAGTAAAATCTAACAAAACAAACTGAAACAACAACAGCAAATAAAACAAAACAACTACGCATATACAAACTATCTATTTTTATTTTGTGGATGAAATGCATACCAAGGATAATAGATATACATTCTGTAAAGAAATAGGTATATGTCATTAACAATGAACAAAAAAATAAAATAAAAATAAAATAAAATAAATAAAAAATAAAAAAAATAATAATAAAAAGAAAAGAAAATGTATTGTTACATATTCTATTTAGAGCTACTATTATTATATATACATTTTTTTTTTCAAGAGAATTTGAATCAGTTTGTCTTTAACAAGTAATTTATGCATTCCACGGATCATTTAGAACCAAGTTGTTTGACGTTTTCTCCCACACCGATCTATTCAGGCAAAGAATGTAAATGGTATATCTAAAGCTTTCAAGATAAATGCCCGTGACTCATGGGTAATAATTTGTACTTTCAGATCGAGCATGCAAACTATTTTTTTTATTTCACAAGGTAAAATTTCCAGTATATAACTTTGAAACCTAAGTAAACTATCTGCAAAGGTAATTTTTACTCTTTTCTTTTTTAAGAAATAAAAAGAAACACAAGTTAAAAAAAAAAAAAAAAAAAAAAAAAAAAAAAAAAAAGCGTGAGGTACCTAATTATATACGGCATTTTAATATAGTAATGCTGGATTAACGTTAAATCCTTGTAAACAGTCTTGAAAATAAAACTGTTAGAGAGAGAGAGAGAGAGAGAGAGAGAGATCACAAATGGTGATGAGGCAATGCGGAAATATCATTAAGCTTAAATAAAAATATTTAAAAAAAAAAAAATCCTTTTATGTACAATATATCTTCTCTTGTGCACGTAACTGAAAACAGAACAACCAGCAATTATTCATTTTGTAGTAATAAACAATTTTCTATTTACAGCTTGGCAAAACTAACACACCCTGATATAAAAGACAGCAAATGTGGCAAGAATCGTTTACCATGCTTAGCGTTCAATAAAAAAAACAATACTATTGCTGTTTCACAAGTCTGGGAATATGACCAAAGAAATTCCAATCAACTTACTGTGATGTTTATAGCATCCTAAAGCAAACTGCAATTTAGAGAAGACGAAAACGCAAGAAAACAGCTTAGAATTCATTTTCTTATGAGATTTTATGTATTTGTTACTCATTGAAACGAATTTAGATAACAGTTTCTAACAAGTGGCTCAGCGGCAATGTTTAATTGATAACTTTCGTAAACACGTAACATTTTGGTTTAAAATTATACTGCGCATCGTGGTGTATAATTAGTAATTAAGTGTTGAAAAAAATTGGTGTTTGAAAATAGGATCAAATTCTGTGGTATAAATTTTAAAAAATCAAATAAAAAGAAAAATAAATAAATAAATAAATAAATAAATAAATAATGATGATGATGATAATAATAATAATAATAATAATAATAATAATAATTATTATTATAATAAGCAACCCCCTTCCAAATCACACCACTTACAAAAATTAAATCAAAAATAAAATGGCCCCATGCAGATATTTACGGTCAAAATGTTGCTTTGTGGGGAGTCTCGAATGAAGTGCAACCGTATCGTAAAAATCGAAGGGTCGCGAATTCTGACTCTCTGTTGTTAGTTTTTCAAGTCAAATGTTGATACACATGAACTAGAACCAGAGTTTATGTTGATCAAATAATACTGAGTAGAAAAATCCAGGTTTACGTTAGGTTCAAGCAAGTCTGCCACGGTTGATCTTTGACCTGTCAGCTGTTATATTCATGACAAAGGTATGTAGTGTGATTCTTGATATCATCGTAACTGTCTTCATAGTACAAATGTTTAAAATAAAACAAAACAATTTCAGTATTAGGGCAGTCAGGATTAAAGTGTAACTGGCGTACTGTGTTATTAGTAAGATCTTTAGATGACGTTACTATAGAAAGATGGCGACCACGTTTTTAAACTGCTTTTTGTTGTTATACTTCGTTAAGATTTGACAAAAAACACCAACAAACAAAATACAGTGATAAAAGAAACACACACACACACACACAAAAAATAAAATAAAATAAATTTAAAATTAGATATACTAAAGAGAATGATATTCAGACTTTTTTTTTATCACACAATTAACACATTTGTAGCGGTTCAAGCGTGCGTGTTTTATCTACTGACGTGGTCCCAGTACTTATTATTATTATTATTATTCTGTATCCTATCCAATTTATTTCAATTTTTTCAAAACATTTACACACACACACACACAATCAAAAAAAAAAAAAAAAAAAAAAAAAGTAAATAAAAAAAATAGTAAAAAAAGATATTTTTTCATTTACTTTGAAATATTTTCTTAATGCATTATCCAAAAAATACCTAAAATTGGCTTTTGCTGTTATTTATTTATAATAATAAAATGGATTATATATATAGGCAGAACAGATATCTAAATCATAAATTAGAAAAAAAAAAAAAAATTAATTTAAAATTCAGCAATGATAAGTGTAATTTATATTCTTGGTATTTTAGCCTGTTATTCAAAGAAATAAAGAATTTAACACTTGCATGTTGTAGTAACAAAATTTACACCTTCAAAACAAAAGAAAAGTCGAAGAAAAAAATCTCACAAATTCCTTCCAATCCCCAAACCTAATTGATAATGAATGTCTGCCAAGGTGAACTGGTACAACTGAAATGTTTTCTTCATGTTATTTAGTTACTAACTGAATTATTATTAAAATCCAAAAATTACTTTATTGACAAAATAAATATTTTAAATCTTAAAATAAATAAAGAAATAAAAAAAGAAAGAAAAAAGAAAAAGAAAGTAAAACTGATTTAACATATATATATAAAAAAATAAAGAAATAATAATTTTAGAATTAAGGCTGTTGATAAAATAAATATAACAAAGATTTGTAAACACAGATTTTATTTCGTTAGTCATTGCAAGTTTATACTCCGGTGAATCATCATAGAGAAGGTTTTCAGCAGGTCATAGAAGAAAATAAAAATATAATAAAAAATATACAATCTACATAAAAAAAGTAAAGAAAAAGTATATTACTTTTTTTTTTAACAATCTCAAATCTAAAACAAAAAGTAAGAAAATATAGATGCTGAAGAAAAACTATAAAAATCAACATAGAATTTCTAAAATATATATTTTTTTCTCATTCACATACATCTTGGAAAAAAAAAAAAAAAAAAAAAAGAAGAAAAAAGTTAAAGTAAATCTGTGGGAAAGATAGAGCAAATGAAATCATTCTGTGTGCAGGAGATGCCGATTGCCTCATTAGCAGACGCGATATGCAGTCTAATGAATAGACAGTATGGAAACATGGGCTGGAGAAGTCGTTAGCTGGTAAGTGTGGCTGCAGGGTGTTCATCACAACAAACACAATTTTCTGTTGAGACTACTCTTTCTCTGTGGTCTGTAGCTTAGCCAAACACAGCTGCCTTGTTAGCCTCAGACAATCAATGATCAATGTGTCTGAGATGGGCACTTATCAAAATATAAAACGACTTTCCACTTGAGTAGACACTTAAAATAAACTTATTATTTCTTAATTAAATTGGTCGTTCCCTGAAAACCCTTTGGGCAGGTCAGAAATTTCATTTTTAAGAACAAGAGCTGTTGCTTCCCTCACGAGTTTTTTTTTGATAAACACAGAATGATTTCATTTGTTTCAGTATCGTTGTACAGCATTTTTAAATTGTTTCAGTTATTTTCTGAAATAAATACTATTAGCTTGAAATACAATACAGATTATTAATCTTATGATAATATATTTTTAAAAATATTACATAACGAGACCAAGAGAGTGAAAAAGATACAAATATGTTTATGATAACAATATAAACAAAACCTTATCAAGTAATGTAAATTCTTCAGAAAAACAGTATTAAAAAATGGAAAAAAAAAAAAAAAAAGAAATGAAAAAAAGAAATTGACTATTAATTCATTTCACTTGGATGAAATGTATTTATAATTAGATATATCTACAAAGAAAATAAATATTTTAGCAAGAATTTCTCTAGGTTAATGTTACATTTCTTTTTCTTTCACAAAAAAATAAAAATAAAAACTCTACTAAATAAATATATAGAAATATTTTGTTGAATCAGTTTTTTTTTCGGTAAAGATATCTTTATAAAAAAAACACCAAAAAAACAACAGTTCCAAGTGAGGTTGATATGCATGTGGTTACAGATCTCGATCGAGAGATGGAAACTCCCTGGACTGACGAACAGACAGTTCGACAATCACTAGAGTGAAAATGGCAGTAAGGAGAGCAGCTACAAATATGAGAGACTGACACAGAAGTTCGCTACGCTGATTCACCGGAGTCAAGGTCAGTCCAACTCCTCCGGTCGTACTGGGTGGGGCAGCGGAATGATCGACTTCTTTTCAACGTCACGGGACAGTGCTTTTCTCATGTCTGTCAAAAAAGTTTAAATAAATAATTACTTTTTTTTTTTTTTTTTTTTTCAATAAACATGTGTAATTACTGGTATTTTAATCTATGAGCACAAAGACAGACAGACAGACAGACAGACAGACACACAGCTGTAAACAAAATTATACTGAACAGGCAGAATCATTTGAAATGGACAAGTTCTTTTCAAATATTATCAGTGATGAAAATGAGATACAACAGATAGTGTAACTTTGTTTATTTAATACACCATGTGAAAGACAATACTGAGGCTATAGACAAAAAAAAAAAAATCAAAAAAAAAGAAAGAAATCAAACCATTTTGGTCTTGAACTGCTGCAGTAATACTGTCTATAAGGCTGGCATTTAAAAAAAATATATATAAATAAATAAATAAATAAAAAAAAGTCAAAAAAAGTAAAGAGAGAAAGAACAATAATAATAATAATAAAAAAAAAAAAAAAAAAAATGCCCCCTCCACCTTTATAATAATTAAGAAAAAAGTTAAATATAAATAAAAAGCAGATTCATTGTTAAGATTAAATAACAGACATGTTGGTGAATTGCTCACTGAGAAAAAAAAAAAAGAAAAAAAAAAAAAGTATTTGTTTATCATGAAATTATTGTTTTTTGAAATAACACTGTCAGTTTGCTACAATCAGTTCATAATACAGTCTATGGGCTAAAGTGCTGTGATGTTATCTTATCAAATTAGATGAATATGGGGCTTTTACAGAGAAAATAGATTTATGAAATACAACTATAAAAAAATATTTGTAAAGTGCATGCAAAAACAGTAAAAGTAATGTGACCAGACATTTACCTAGAAAGAAAATGTAAAAGGTTATGTCGCAGTGAATAACTGCAAACATGGTCAATAAGTGCATTCTGGGTATAGACACTGTAATGGATTTTTTTTTTTTTTTTTTTTTTTTAAAAAGTGTTTCAGTTTAGAGATTTATGGTGGGTTACTATCTACAACACCTGAAATAATAAACATTTTTATCTTTGTCTTTTGGATAAACCAGAATTGAAAATTTCTTGTAATCATATAAAATAATTACTATACAATGGCCAAAAGAATAAATAATTATGATTTTTTTTAGCACATTTTAGAACATGAAAAAACAAACAAAATGGAAAAATCAGTTTGCTTAGAGAAAGTAGTACAAGCTTTTTGTTTTTTGTTTTTAGTCTTAACAATGTAAAATATTTGTTATTTTTAAATTTTTAAATTTTAAATTAAATTTTTGTTTTAATGATTACTTTCTTAAACTTTTTTAACTATGCCAATTAATAACTGAACCTGTCATTAAAGTCACATTTAACATTGCTTCAGACCAGGACAACAGTTTCAAGTAATGTTTTTACATTTTTTTACTTTTTATAGTTTCAAGTTAATGATTTAGTATTTTCTAATCTGGTGCTGAATAATCTACACTTTTTCTATGATGATGACTATGTTAATATGCTGTTACCGTAGGAACAGTTAACATTTAAACGGGTACTAAACATGAAAATACAAAAACCACATGTATTGTTTCAGCCATGTGATATACTAAAGAATGGAAATAAAAGCTCACCAATGCTCAAATTTGAAGCAGATTAAGGATATTGCAATTTTCAAAGGTGGTACAACAGGCTACCTATTTCAATATCACAGCAAAACAGGCCTCACGGATAACCAGATGACAGTTAAAAATGAATCCAGCAAAAATATGTACTACATATGTACATACCTACCTACTTAACAACCTATCTACATACATACATACACACATACATACATATGTAAATATAAAAAAATTTACTTATTTTATTATTATTTATTTATTTATCTGTTAATATTTTCTTTTTTTCTTAAACTTTTTTCCTTGTTTTCAGATTTAATAAAACTAAAAATTTCTCTTTTATTTAATTCTTAAATTTACTTTTTTATTATTATTTATTTATTTATTTATTCATCTTTTCTTTTCTTTTATTTTTTCCTTGTTTTGAAATAAAATATCAACTGAATTTGAATTTTCAATTTACTCATTTTTCTGTATATACAAATATAAAAAAGTGTTTGTAAAAAATAAAAATAATAATGTGAAGACTAAATAAATCACTGCAAATATTATGATATTTTTACTTCTTTTTTCAAATTTCTATTTACAAAATAATATTAAAAGAGGAATGGTGTTGGCAGCTAGGTATTCTGGTGAGTCTGTTATTGGTATACAACAAGTTACACAATTTAAATCTAGAAGAAATTCTTACCAAAAGCATCTTCATCAACTTCTCCGGAGTAGTATTCTAGGACACGCCTGTAGACACTGTAACCAAGTTTCACATACATCGTCACGGCAACCTGATTGGAAACTCTCACAAACAAGTCCACAAAGTAACATCTTTTTCTGAAAATTTAAATATGAGTACACAATGTTACATGTAATTAATTTTTGTTTTTTATCTCTATGATTTATGCTACTTGAATCTATTTATAAATAGTTAATATGTGAAATATTTCTTTAAGTAATTGTTTAAAAGACACATTTAAAATTATATGCCAAGGAACTGTGAGTAATAACCTATTACAAAGAAATGTGAATTACTTTTTTTTATTGTTTTACTTCAAATAGATTATAAATTTAATAAGAAAAATTTCATTTATATTGTCTACAGTGTAATAATATCAGTTAATTTCATTAATGCTAATTAGTTTTTAACAAAATTCTGATCAAGATGAAGGATGTACAAAATGCAAACTTTGTTAGTTTAAAATTTCATGTTATCAGCCTGCTGTCTGTCATTTTTCTGTGACTACTTCACAGAGATTCTAAATGTTATACTTTATAGGCTTATTCTGGTGTAGGCTTTTTCTACTGAGTATATGGGGCCATTTGGATTGAAATACTTGTGTATCAAAGGTGTAAATAAATTAGTTTTATTTGTATTACTTTTCAGTCCAAACAAAAAGAGTAGTTGTAGTTTTTACAAATTTAGTTTTAAATTCATGCACAGCAATATGTTTTATCTATATTTGTATATACAGAAAAATGAGTAAATTGAAAATTCAAATTCAGTTGATATTTTATTTCAAAACAAGGAAAAAATAAAAGAAAAGAAAAGATGAATAAATAAATAAATAAATAATAATAAAAAAGTAAATTTAAGAATTAAATAAAAGAGAAATTTTTAGTTTTATTAAATCTGAAAACAAGGAAAAAAGTTTAAGAAAAAAAGAAAATATTAACAGATAAATAAATAAATAATAATAAAATAAGTAAATTTAAGAATAAAAAAAATACAGAGTTTTTCAGTTTTGTTGCCTCTAAGATGTCAAGTATTTTATTCTGTTTCTTTTAAAAATGAATTTTTATCAAATTAAAACGTGCTTACTTTTCTGACACTTCTTCTAAAATGTTCATCAATTTGGCAGCAAGTCCAAGACGTCTGTATTCTGGAGCAACTGTCAGGGCAGTCACATGACCATGCCATACCTCACCTGAACCTTCTGACTTGCCCATGACTGAAAAAAAAAAAATAATCAGAAAACTATTTTTTCATAATATCAATAAAATAATTGTAAATGATTTTGAAAAAGACAACCTGATATTATTTAAATTATTAGTTAAAAAAAAAAAAAAAAAAAAAATCAGCATTTAATTGTAACTCTGACAACATTTACAAACAAACTGCCACTGATTTTTTGAGTCAGAGAACATAATAACGATTTCTGTTGATTCAAAACTGTTTCAGATTGATATCAGTCAGTATGATTCAGCTCAACTTAGTGAAGTGTGATTTGATAATAATTGCAATCTACAACAATGAGTGAAAATATTTGAAGATAATTTATAATATATTTTACTTACTGTATCCCATAACTTCACCACTGGGTGACTCAGCCACCTGAAAGTATTCTGGCCAGTGAGCCAAATACTGCATATAAAAGGGCAAGCCATACTAGACATTTGTTAAAGAAGTTTCTTAAATTACTAGAACATTTAAATTACATATTAGTGATAATTTAGTTTTTGAAGATTTTTTACTTTTTGTTTGTTGATTTATATATACATATAGACATACATACATACATTTTTTTTTTAAATAAAATGAATATTTAAAAATTAATAAAGTTATGATTGATTCATGTTGTATATTCTTCACAAATTCTATTTACAGTACTGTTCTAACAAATGTCCTTCAGAATGCAACTGAAAAAATAATGAATTAGCTCAGATTAAAAATAAAATTAGAAAAAAATAAAAAAAATAGAAAAATAAAAAAAATAATAATTAAATTAAGCAGCAACAACAAAAATGGTAACAAAAAGCAAAAAGGATACTGTTTCAGTGAGTGGATCCAAATTCCTGAAAAATACCACCAAAAAACAAAAGATAATATTTCAAAAATTTCACATCACTGTTTTACTGTAAATGAAGGATATTCACAATCTAATTATGAAACAATATATATATATACACATACATAAAAAACCCAAAACAACCCAATTATAATAATAAAAGAAAAGGAAGAACAACTGAATTATTTCACTTTGTGCTTACTGATGTGTGAATCTGAATTTCTTGAACATAGCATAAAACAAATAAATTTAATGAATTGACAAGATTCATGTTGTGTCTTTAATGAATGAAAGAAAATGTTATGAGTGTAGAAAAGTTAACAGAAATACTTATTAACAAGCAATAACAAAACAATTTACAAATGTACCAGCATTTAAACAAGAGTAACTATGAACCTTGTAAATAATTATATTGACACAATTTTTATTAGGATAAAAAAAATACATACATACATACATATATATATATATATATATAGGTATGTGACAAAACCTATTTCTGCACTGCAGCAAAAAGGTTGTTTGATTTTTGTGACATGTAATCATTTTTCTTGAATGGGGGGGCAGTGTTTCTTCATTCTGGTTTCTGTTTTGAACTATTTTTATATATTTTCCAAAACAACAATACCATATGTAACACATTCATCTTCATATTTGTTTCTTGATAAACAGAAGATCAACACAGAAATTTACCGTTTCAAAATGATCATTGTGTGACTTAGGTAAGCTTATGTCACATTCAAGTTGCAGATTATGCCTTTCTCTCATACTTGTCATAGTCTGCCTTATCTATTACAAAAATATATGACGTAGCATGTACTTAATTTGGGGTATCAAGACGTGTATCAGCAAATGACACAACCACAGTGATTGCTGTTGCTGCTGATGTCTGAAGAATTCAATGTTTCATTTATTATGTGATATAATATTCCAGTTTTAGATAGTATTTTCTGATAAAGATGTTGATTATGACAGTTCTTAGCATAAAGCAAATGAACACTGATTAATTTTATTTATTAATTGGTAAAAAAAAAAAAAAAAAAATGTTAGCAAATGCTTGAAAATGTAAAGGGCTCTCTATAGTTCCTCAGTCTTGAAAAATGATTTTTTTTGTATCCTGGTATAATTTCTATGGAGTTTTTGAGAAATACATACTTAAGGCATAAAGTATATTTGAGCTAGTTAGTGCAATTAATTAATTAATTACAATGCTTGGGTGTTAGCAACATGCTTAAAATACATTACAATTCATCTTCAAAAGCTTCATTATGATATATAATATATATGTACTGGTTTGAAACTATCTGAGATTTTCAGTGTTTATGTCACCAAATGACTATTTCTCCATAGATTCTGAAGGAAGTGCTATAAAAGATATCTTAGTGTCAGTTTAATTCTGCTTTTATTATTATTGTTATTATTTAAATCTTTCTGATGATATATAATTTTACAGGAAAATTGTCACATACCTAACACGCACGCACACACAGTATGAATCTGTGATATCAGATATATAAAATTATATTTATTAATATAAACTATGTACATTACTATACTCTGTAGTATATAAGTATAATATATACTATATTCTATTGTCTGATATCTCTATACTGTAGTATTAAGTATACTGTATAGTACTATTAATTATTATTAGTATTAAACTATTATTACAATATACGCAATTTATATTACATAGTATACATTTTCAACACATTATACACGATAAAAATAGATGAATCCTACACATTATTAAATTTAAAGAGATCATCGCAGGTGAAAGGCCTTATGGTTGTCATTTTATCAATATTTCCATTCTAAATTCAATTCTGTCTACAGATTTACAACAAATACGTTTCCCTTTCCATCACTACCAGCAATTTCCACTTCCTGTTATTTAGAGTTATCTCCTTCAAATTTTCATTTTTTAAAATGACGTAGTTATTCCCCTTAGTGAAGATAATTGGAAAAGAATAAACCTGATAGTAAATTATTAAAATTATTCATTGCATTTCATTGAAGTCTCCATGCATGACAATTCTGGTTTGATGTAATGGTGTAACATTTTTTACCTTCTTTCCTTTATAAAAGATATTCGCTTTGAGCGTTTCAGTTGTGAGGAAAGTTAGTTAAATCACTTCATGCCTAATTTTAACAAAAACTAGCAGAAGACAATCAGAAAACTGGAATAAACTAAATAATTAGATACTTCCTCATATTTAATAAAACACAGAAATGAGAAGAAAAGTTAAAATCATTTTGACTGACAACTAATTACGGTTTATTATATTTTTTACTTTTAAATAAATATAAATATTTTTTTTTTTTTTTTTTGCAAAAAGAATTTTGAAATAAATAAATAAATAATTACAGAATAAATTTATTATTTCTGAAAAAGTGTAAACTAATGTTTTGCCTGGCAACCATTGCTTTATCTCTTCCACTGAATTCACCTTTAAAGCTTCTTTTTTGATTTATACAAATGTATGTTTTTTTTTTTTTTTTTTTTTTTTTTAATTTTTTAAATGCAGATTTCCACATTATTGTTTTATTTATTTAATATAATGTGTTGGTCTATCATTGTTAACAGTCAAGTCCAGTAAAATAACAATCTTATACTGACAGACATTTCTTTAGATAGTATATGAAAGGTTTAATTATTGTTTTCAGGTGACATGCAGGAGGAATCACTGAGACAAAGGCCTTTGGGCTGATAATGGTAGCCAATAATTCAATACATGATTACCTGGCTGGGGCAGTTGCAGGTTTGTAACATTTGGACACTAATTTACAAAAGTGACTCAGTGCTAAATAAATACCTACCTCTGGAGCATATTCCAATTTCATCCTTTTTAAGAATTCATTTTCATACAAACTTCAAGATATGCTTTAATTGAAACTTAGATTTAGAAATAGAAAAATATTCTTCTTCAAGATATGATGTGATCATATGAATGAGTCATTAATTTTCTTTTAATTAAATATTACTGCTAAAGCAGTCAACATCATTGTAATTAATGTTCAGTATTTCTCTATTGTATTTTGTTCGAGTAGGTTGCACAGGTATTGTTGTTGGACATCCATTTGATACTGTGAAAGTAAGAATTCTTTCTGATCTTATTCAATTTATTATTAGTGATAATAAAAATCTAGAATAGACAGGTTTTTGTGTCAGACTATATAATTTTTTTGTAATAAGTATGACTGGTACTGTCAACAGATTTATCAGTGTAATAGGTATTTTCTGCATTTTTGTTTGGTCATAAATAAATATTAAATTTTGATTCAGAAAATTTTCTTGAGATTTATTGAGCCTATCATTAACTTTTCCATTTTTGTTACTAATTTTATTAAAATATAAATTTATTATAAATATTATCAATATTAATAATTTTTGTATATTACTAGGTCCAGCTGCAGACTCAAGTTCCAGGCAATCAGTATAAGCAGCTATGGGATTGTGTTTCAAATATCCATCATCAGGGAATTGTGAGTATTTGAAATATTAATTGTTTGATTTTATATTATAATGTTATAGTTTTTTCAGTCTAATTTGCAGTCAGTTTTGGATGGTTAATAAATAATTTATAAAATTCAGGCTGTATGCTTATCACATTATATATCTTTTTATAATACAATTTGATCATAAATTTTATTTTATTTTTAATTCACTTATGAAAAGATATATATTCACTTTAAAATATTTATTTGTATAAAACTATTTAATCTCCAATAATGTTTTTTTTTTTTTTTTTTTTAATATAACAACAGTGTAAGTAACTGAGATGAAGACAAAAGGTTTCAAGCTGAGTAACATTATTATCATATTTCAGAAAAGGGGATTTTTTCGAGGTCTGTCATGGCCACTGATGTCGTATGGACTAATCAACTCAGTATATTTCGGTGTATATGGAGCTTCTTTGTCTGCAATGAAACAGATGCAGCAGGTTAAAAAACATTCTTTTAAATGGTATCTTCAAGTAGCAGCAGCTGGGTGTTTGGCAGGGGTGGCCCAGGTCTTCATTGCTTGTCCTGTGGAGGTAATTAAAGTTGTCCTGCAGTCACAGATTCCACACCAGATACCAAGCAAAGGTATGTCAATAATTGTTTTCATTTTACAGGTACCAAACGTCAACTATATATATCTAATATTAAGGTATTGTTACTAATGACTGTTCCCAGTTTTATTTTTAAATATGAACATGGATCATAAAATTATAAGAATCAAATTTTTCTGATTTTGTTATTTTTATTATTATTATTATTATTGTTTTGGTTTTTGTTTTTGCAAATCAGGTTTATACACATTGAATCAGAAATACTACAGTGGACCAGTAGAAGCTGCAGTAGATATTGTCAGGTTAAATGGTCCTCGTGGACTCTTCAGAGGGTTTGGCACTCAGTTTTTCCGGGATATTCCTTCAAGTTCTGTGTACATGGTAGGTTATGAGTTTCTCAGTTCTGAAGGGTCACAAATATTATAAAACCTTACCCTGTCCGCTTGTTAATTTCTTTGCTGGAGGCATTGCTGGGGTTCTGAGCTGGCAGCTTATTCTTCCTCTGGATGTAATCAAGAGTCGAATACAAGGTGACAGTGAAAAAAAACTGTACAAAGGATTTATGGACTGTGCTGTAAAGAGCTACAATGAAGGTGGGCTAAAATTGTTTTTTCGAGGGGGACTTGTAGTTAGTGCTCGTGCTTTTCCTGTCAATGGTGTCACACTGATGGTTTACTCAGAATGTCTCTCTTTTCTGAAAAAATGTTATCCATCATAAGTAGTGAGTATCTTTCCTCGTGAGATTAAAACAGCAACAGGGTTTATGTCAGGGTACTTTTCAGTTCTTTAGTCATAGAAAATATTTTCATAATGCAGTAATAATTAATATGCTTTAACTCTGCAGTTAAGAATAGACATATGATTACACGATATGGTCTGACCTTCTGTTCTGAAACTAATTTAATGAACTGTGATACAATACTTAATTTATTTAGAGCAGCATTTATTTTGGAATCACTTTCATTTGTTTAAAGACTGCCATGCAGGCACGTAACATAAATTACACAATAATAATTTTTATTAAAGGATAAATTATATTTTGTACATCACCTGGTTTTCATAAATAATGAAATGGTTATCAAATGTTATAGTAGTGAGGATTCTAACTAATGCATATCAAGTCCCTTATCCAGAATCCAAGGTGATAATAGATTTATGTCTATTTGAAAGAAAAACATTTAGTAATGGTTTATAAAAACGAAAATAAAATAAAGCTGTTTGAAAACATTTTAACTATGTCAAATTACCCCCAAAAACTAGCATAAGAAAAAGCTTTTTATTATTGGTAATATAATAGATAATATTTTATTATAAGATCTCAGTGTTTATTAAAATAATATTTGTGCTTATCACTGTTTTTAGTAACATATGCCTTATAAAATAGAATTGATGCTTTAATTATATTTTTAAAATGTGAATATAATATTGTATTGTCCTAATGGTTAAACTATGCATGCACATTTTTATTTGTTATTCCATTTTTATTTGTAAAGTTAAGTAGTAATGATATTAAGCAGAGTTTAAAGCAAATGTGATAACTGAAGTAAAACAAGCAATGAGACTATAATTAATTTAGTTAATAATAAACATTTATTTTTTTAAAACAGTTCTCAAATTTATTTTTACAGTATATATATGTATATCTGTATTCATGTCTATACATGTATATATATATATATATATACATGTCCGTATTTATGTCTCTATGTGTGTGTGTGTGTGTGTTTTTTACAGAATTTCCATATCTTAATTGTACAACACTTGGTTTTTTGAAATAATGTGTTGTTTCAGAAACATTCCAAATTGTTTAAATAATTATTTTTCTTTTAAAGTTAAGCTTTATTTTGTTTTATTAAATACAATGTATTATTTGAAATAATTTATGTTTAACTTTAAGCCATATTAATTCATCAATGTTACATCATAAGAATTTTATTGTGAATTTGTTCTTACATTTATATATTGAAAAACAAAATTAATATAGTTAACATAATTATTACATATATACACATATATGTATGTTAATTTATACTATTACATTTTATGTTGAAGGGAAATATGCAAAAAGTTAAAATTATCACATCGATAATGCCAGATTTTTATCTATTTTTATATACACATCTCATATGAACATTATTACAAAAACTGATATTATTTTATTCGTTGCTGTCTGTGGAAAGATGCATTAGTCCCCACTCATTCATATTTGAGATTATCATAATAACAGTTCCTGATCTGATAGATTTCCAAGATATAGAACAAAATAATTATTTTTATTCATTTTTTTGTGATATATTTCATCCTTTTTTTTTTTTTTTAAAACAGTTCTCAAATTTAATTTTACAATATATATATATATAAAATGTATGTGTATATATATCTGTATTTATGTCTATATATTGGTATGTACGTGTGTGATGTTTTTCAGAATTTCCATACCTTAATTATTTCCCTCTTGTATTTTGAAATAATGTGTTCTTTCAGAAATATTCCAAATTGTTTAAATAATTATTTTTCTTTTAAAGTTAAGCTTTACTTTGTTTTATTAAATACAATGTATTATTTGAAATAATTTATATTTAACTTTAAGCCATATTAATTCATAAGTGTTGCATCATAAGAATTTTATTGTGAATGTGTTCTTACGTTTGTATATTGAAAAACAAAATTAATATAGTTAACATAATTATTATGAGATTATCATAATAACAGTTCCTGATTTGATAGTCAGATTTCCAAGATATAGAACAAAACAATTATTTTGGTTCATTTTTTTGTGTGATACATTTCATCCTCATGTTCATTTTATTTTTATGGGATTTTACAAGGAAGGGAATGTGCAAAAGTCAAAAGTGCTATATTTGTGCCTTACATTGATACTCCTTCAATCAGTACTCATTTATTTTTTATATCTCTTTGTTTATTTCCTGGGTAAAACATTCTGAAACTTAAGTCTTGATGTGGACGTATTCATTAGCTGTGAAAGTCTTAAGTCACATTTTAGCAGACATATGAAGTTGTAATTATTATGAATTTGTTATCTGTTGTGATTAGGATACATCAAACAATATCTTAAAATAATTAATTTTCAAACTGTTTTCTTTTTTCTTCTTTTCTTTTATTTAAGCATATTTTTACTCTCACTGTTGTATTTTTCTGATCATGTTTACTGATCCTTTTTCATAACTAATGTGTAAATGTTCAAGCAGATTCCAGGCAATATTTCAGTTTCATTGGGGGAGAAATATAAAAATAAATAAATTAGAGAAAAAGAAAATCAGAATTAAAGTATAGTCAGCAAAGAAAAATAACCTAAAATAAACAAATGGAAATACTGCTTATGAAGTTTACAAAAACTAATAAAATGTTTACTATTTTTCAGGATTAATTTTTATTACATTCTTTCTAGATCTAATTTTCCTGTAATCTGTTTTATTAAGACATAAAAGAATCTCTGATAGATGACTCTGCCATGACATTTGCATTTCTATTAATTTTATCTTTGTTATTCAGTATTATTTTTATTTGTTATGTTAACCTGACGCACAAAACAAAAGTCAGCAGTTATCTTACAAATATTCATGGTTGTGTTAACTTAAAATGTGAAACCTGTGATTATATTTTTAAGATAATTTTTGTTCCCTTTGAAAATAAAAAGATAATAAATATAATCAAGTTTGTTGTTTTAATTTATTATTTAGAGTATGTATTCTATGAGTATAAACACTGAATACATGAGTTAAGATTTTATTTCATTGAAAAAAAACCTAAGTCACAGTATATCATGCACATATTTGATGGTTCTGGAAATTGCTGGATTAGAAATTATTTTGTTTTACAAAATATACAAATCAAAAGGTTTAAGTGTCACACTTATGTACTGTCATTCTGAATGTGTGGTTAAAATGAACAATGTAATTCAGTGACTCAGAACACATGGAAATTTCTGATCAGATGCACATTTGCATCATAGAACAAAACTGACAATACTGGGTGTCACAAATAAGCAAGATGACTAAAAGCAGAGCATATTTTACACATTTGTAAAAAATTAAATAAATAAAAAATCAACATAATTCTCCTCTTTATATCTGAAATAAAATACTGGCATATGAAAAAACAAAGCCATTCTTAAATTTATAACAACTTATTCACGTCGAAAAAAATGTTTTGTCACATTTAACAAAGCAGTAAATCAGCTCTCAAAATAAATAAAATGTGTCACACAAGGTCAAGAATCCAACCAATCTTTCATGTATACGCAAGTAGATGGTGATATCACTCCTCCTTCATGGCACTGCTTGAAAACCTGTAATAATAAACATAATAATGAAAACAGTTTCCAGCACTGAAAGATGCATTAAAAACACAGAGTAAACATGGATATATCCTTAACCTGTATACAAAATGAAAACATTAATTTGTTTCTAGTACTAACAGACATTTGTTAAGAAAATTTCATTTTCAATTAGAAATCTTCTAGCAAGCATTACTTAAATTAGTTTTAGGATAGGTATTACTGTGCATAAATGCTAAACAACATTATTAATAATTCCTCAGTCTTATGCACACTGAAATATGTAAACAGTCTGTTAAAATGTAATAAAATTGAACAGTTTATTTTTATTACTGTACTTATTTTGTCTTGGGTTTTTTAATGTTAACTTCTTGTTACAAATTAAAAGATCTTTCTTTTGAAACGAATGTATGAAAAACTTACTGGGCAGGTTCCACATGGCATTCTCACAAGTCCAGTGGGAGGTATCAGCGGTTTCACAGCACGGTACAGTTTTACTTGTCCACCTTCTCCTGCACCCGCTACTATTGTCTGTTCCACCTTGCCATCAAAGATCAGTGTGTCTAAGATAGTCTCAATGTCTTCTACTGACAGCTGGACCTGAAAGCAAAAATATCTAGCTAAATATTCTGTTGCTGAATTAATTTGTATTTAAAGTAGTGAAAAATTAAAATAAAAGCACATTTTCTTTAAATGACAGGGCATAATAAATGTTAATACTCATCCTGCTAGAATTAATTATTCAACTTGTCCAGATATCACAAGTCCCACTCAAAATATGTTCTGCATTTCACTATTAAATCTTTTAATTTCATCTGAAGAAAATAATTTTTTTTCAAAGAATCTTATCTACCCAGTCCAAAAGGTCTGATAATATTTTTAGGGTAAAATCAATTAACATGTCAAAATTCAACAAAATACCTTACTGATTCCTAATTCTGATATAAATTTCCAAACATCACAAGATGGAGCATATGCTGCATTTTTCTGTGACACTGGGTCTAACTGTGTCTCACAAGCTGCAGCATGCTATGAAAAAAACAACAACAACATTTTACTGGAACTACATACTGTCAATAACACATGACATGCAATTACAATGCAAAAATGCTAAACATTTATACTATTCACCAATTCACATAATGTTATTAACTTTCAAAAATATTCTTTGTTGTGTTTATATTAAAGGATTTTTATTTCTTCAAGTTTTCTGCCAACAGTAATTATTCATAAAATGTAGAATTCGCTAAATTAACCTTAATGTCTGTAATTTACAAATTGTTTATTATATATTAGTGGAACAGACAATAGTAGCAGGTGCAGGAGAAGCTGGACAAATAAAACTGTATACAACCTTTTGTTCTAAAAATTTGTATGTTTGTTGATTAAGAACTTCAACAAACTCTGATTCAAAGTCTTGGTCACTGTACCAGGAACCCCCAGTCACTGTTCTGTCTGGTTCTAGGTTGTATAACATATACACTTTTTTCTTTGAAGCCTGTATAATAATAATAATAAAAAAGAAAAAAAATTGTTAAGTTTTATACCAATTTATAATACTGAAGATGTATGGTCTATTAAATGTTAAGCCAAGGATGAAAAATTATTGAAGATTATAGTACAAAATGATTTTTAAATCAGAAATAATCATAAAATACGACAAGTTTGAAAGGGTGCATAATTTGGCCATAGACTGAGGATATGTAATCATTGCAATGATTTACTCAGTACTGGGTGTGCATTTTGAGGGATGTACAATGTGTGAAGACTGGCTGAAAGAAACAAAACAATAATTTTAAATCTAAGTAATATATTTATATATTCTGTTAATTTAAATTCTGTTGTTAAAATTAATCAACTTTTCGTTACGGGCAGAATGTAATTTAAGAAACTCACTGCAACTGACTTGACAGCTTTTATAAGTTTTTTGCTTTCCAGATTCTTTAAGATTTTGTTGAGTTGAGTCATTGACAAATTACTCTTGTAACGAATATCACGAATCCATATTCCTGTAACAATAATAAACAAATGATTACTGCTTATATAGCACTCTTAATTACTCAAATCAGTTAACCTGTGGCTATGAATAATTAGCTGTAGTAATTAAAGAAACAAATGTATACAGATTTTTAAGCAAATGTAATGAAACTTAATTAATAAAGACATTACATTAAAAAGCATTTGAATTAATATGAAGGAAACTATTATTAGAAACTTCTGGAACCTCTTACATATATAATTATTTTCAGCAGATTGTTAAACTGATAAAATTTATCTTTAAAAAGATTGAGAAAATCTTGTAACAAAATCTTTATTTCACCTTTATTTGAAGCTTCTTTGATAATCTGATAAACAACCTTTTCCTGATGGTCAGCACCTTTCACTTCTCTGAAAATTAAAAATTATCATAGAACATGATGTGAAAATGAATACTGGGTTAAAAAAATATATACTGAAAATGTATTTTTTTTAAAAAGTGTTTATGATGTTCCATGCTCTCAGCTTTACCTACAACAGATTATAAAACAAATTTACTGGGCTAACATATTTTCAAACTGTGACAAACACACCTTATGTTAAAAAAATAAAATAAAAAAATATGTAGAGATTTTTCAGCTAAAATGAATAGATAACATGTTTCTTTACTTTGCAGTATCTGGGTCTTTCAGTCGATACACCAATTTGTTCCCACTCTTCAAAAGATCTATTCGCCCCTAGAAGTTATAAAGTAAAACTGATGAACTAATTTTGAAGATAAAAGAAAGAAAAAGAAAAATAACATTTTGACATCATGTTTCAACTGACCACTTTTATTACAAATTCTGTTCCTTTTTGCTTTTAAAATAAATAGATAATTCTTATCTATATTTATCTTACAGACTAAATAAATATATGTAAAGCAAACAAAAAGTGTATCATAAAACTCATGCAGAACATTGTATATGTAATGCTATGTAACTTTTACAGTTTTAAAAAATTAATTTATTTATGCTTACTGTGGAAAGCAATCTGTTGATTGCCATCACCCTTTGTTTAACATCACATTGTGGCATTTCAGTCTGAATTGTTGCATCACTGACACCTTCAGGATTTTGTTGACACAGGTTCAGTATTCTGAAAATGTTCAGTTATCTTTATATATTGACATCACTGTAAACGTTACTTATATATATATATATAAAGATAAACATACTGGAAGATGAGGGTATTATTAATAATATACAAAAGTAACAAATAAACAAATAAATACAATCAGTGATTGAGTGAATCAGTGAATATTTTAAGTACTGCAGCCGTAGTACTTTATTAGACTGCAAAACTTTGCTATTCCTATAAATTAGTGTTGTTAGATAGGCTGTTAAGTTAATACTAATATTATAATGAACATTATCGTGATTATGATTTTATTTTAAAATAAAAATCGTGTCATCGAATACGGCAACTAACTTATAAAAGGCCTGTATAATATTTTAATAAATTTTTTACAACTTACCTAGTTTCCAAATCAACTTCTTCTAGAGGTTCTTGCTTTACCAACGATGCCATGTTGTGACACCAAACAAAATATTCACCAAATTACTCGATCAACAGCAAATCCAGCTTGCAACACATTTCGTCTTATCCGGAAGTTTTCTTTCTTGACTTGGTAATGCAGCAAATATATATTTGATAAAAGTTTATTTCTTTAATAAATGTATACGTCATGTTTTAACACATAATTAATTTTAAAAAAGTATTTCTGCATTCTAATTTCGTCCTGAATTTAACTTTGTCATAGGTTTCCTTTATTTCTCTGGCGATTATGCGGAGTTAATCATGACGATCATGGCGGAAGCGCAGGTTTGGGACAAGTTTTATGATGATTTGTGTTGAATTTAACATAACAGTGTATAATAAAATTATAGAATAACATTATCGCATTTTTAAATATTGTTTTCTTTCAGATTGAAATCACTGAGGGGTGCAGATTACCTGTGTTATTGAAAAACGGTGGGGGTTGGCGTAAGTATTTTTTATATTATTATATGTTTGGTGGCGCCATCTGTATTTTTAATTATCCCCCTTGACTTTTTAAGTTTCTCTATTTTTAAATAATACATATAAACTTATCCATTGTGGCAGTATAAATTGTTTATTAAAAAAAAAATTATAATAATAATAATAATAAAACAACAATAATAACCTAACAAATATTTATATATTATTTAAAAAAGCTAATAACAAACAATAACAAACAACAACAAAAAATATTTACATTTCATTGTAAATGATTATTTAACCATACATTTTATTTACTAGGCTTTAGGTAAAACTTAATGAAGTATACTTCATATGGCTTAAAATAACATTACTGTTTATAAACATCATATTTAAAAAATTAAAAACAGTAAATGACATTGATTTAAAACAAAAGGCTAAAAAATAGTAATTAAGGATAATCAATAAGTCATTACATACTGCCCTAGTTTAATAAGTATTTATATATATATATTTTACTAATTAATATATTTTAAACATCTGATATCCACAGTGACTTGTTATTTAATGTCATTTAATTTTTTCTCCAGACATTGCTGAAGTTTTAAGCAAGAAAGATGTTAATGGAAAACCACTGTATTACATACATTATGAAGACTGTAAGTATTAATTTATAAAAAATTAACAATGTTTATTTATCCATTAAATTATTCTTTATCCTTGTACTGTGTCCTGATTTTTCTTTTTCTTAAATCTCTGTTTGTGGTTATGATATAAATCAAATCTGTGGATAAATCAAATCTGATTGCGGCAGTTTAGGTAGAATTTGATAATGTGAAAATAGAAATTATTTTGTCTGTCAGTGTGTGTGTGTGTGCATGGACATATATTATTATTTTAAAAAATCTAATTTCTTTCAGTCAATAAACGTCTTGATGAATGGGTTCCTGAGGAACGCATGGATATTAGTAAACTGGAGTTACCGAAGAAAGATGCCAAAACACCTAAAAAGGAATCAGGAAAACTTGGAAATGGATCAGGCCCCAGCAGTCCTGAAAGGGACCTGATGGTATTAGTTTTCTTTGTTTGTTTTAGAATTTCTTTTGCCAGTGTTATTTTATGAATTTTCATTTATTTAGTTTAATTTATTTTTTTAATTTAAATGGATGTTTAACACAGCACATTTATGACTGTAAAAACACATTCATTTCTGGTTATATATGCCTGATGACGTTTATAGTAAAGACTAACTTATTTTATAATGAGATAAAATAAATTTATCCCACCCTCAGTTATTCAGAAGTAGATACTTTGTAGTTTATCATAAATCACAGATTCAAGCTTCTTGAAAAACTTAAGATTAAAGAGATCCTAAATAATGTTGCCATTTCTTTTTTGTCAGTTAACCAGTATTATTTCTGAAATCTAATTCCAACTACTTTTCACCTCATGTTTCCTTGTTGTAAGTGCATTACAGGGAATTTCACTAGTTTTTGTTTTAGCTGCATATTCCTTTTTATGATTTGCAGAATGGGTCAGCCACCAACCTGTTCAGCATTCCTCTCATTGACCCCACCACCCCAGTTCTATCTTCTGGTGGTATGATGAGTGGAGCCATGAAGAAGTCTATAGGAAACAGCAGAAAAAGAAAATTGGAGGAGGATGTAAGTTTTTCATTTCTCATATTGGTAAACTGGTGACCAGGACATTTTGCTAAAGTGTTGGACGTCTGAAGGCTGAAATTTACTCTCCTAAATACTTTGCCTTTACAGTTCCGCTACCATTTTCTGTTGTGCTTGTTTGAATGAACAGCCACAGTGTAAGGTTTAGAATCTGTTTTTGGTACGTGCTCTTCATGAAAATTCATGTATGTGCCTTTCCTGCAGAATGACTCACAAGATGTTCCACCGCAGCTGCCAAGACAAACTGGAAGCATGGTAGCTCATCATGATGATATTGTGACTCGGATGAAAAACATTGAACTCATTGAGATTGGACGGTACCGGATAAAACCTTGGTACTTTTCACCATATCCACAGGTAAATAGTAACATTTGGCACAAAAAAAAAAAAAAATCAGAAGTGAAAATGATACAGAAAAGCAGTGGAGAAAAAAACAATACAGATATTTTTGCTACAGATGATTTATTATATTTATGTATAGAAAATAGTGAATTACAGATTGTGATACTAATGATACAGATTTCTTTATCATATTTGATTTAATAATTTTGTGTTAGAAGTACTGCTGACAGTATGTTAGATTTCACTTTATTACTCTAACCACCTTCCTATCCTACATATTATCAATCAGTAGATTGTAAAGAGTACTAATATGGTTTAATGATATGTTTTCAGTGAATGTAATAACAACCAAAGACCATTTTTAAAACATCTGCTAATAAGTATCTTACTACTGTAAACTGACACTAGTTAATAAAAGCTGTATTTTGTTTTCCAGGAATTAACACATTCCCCAATAGTTTATATTTGTGAATACTGTTTGAAATACTTGAAGAGTAACAAATGCTTGGAAAGACATCTTGTAAGTATTAATTTATATATTGTTTCAGAAAAGGAATTGGTTCATGTATCTCTGTTCATAGATATTTAGGATTCTGATAAATAATAAAGGTAACTTATGTTAGTAAAGGTTCATGGTTGAAGTTACAATATTTACACTGTTTTTCAAGTATTATTTTTGTCTGAAGAATGAAAATGTGTCTTTATTTTAAAAAATTATTTTCTGTTTATATTTCAGGCTAAGTGTATGTTTCGACATCCTCCAGGAAATGAAATATATAGAAAGAATGAAATTTCATTTTTTGAAATTGATGGTAGAAAAAACAAAGTAAGTTCCTTACTGTTTTAGTGCATTGTTTTTAACTTTTTTTTGTTTTTTGTTGTAATAAAGGTTTAAGGAATTAATTTTACTTAATGTGCTGTGTCTGACAATATTAAGAAGCTGTTTAAAAATAAACTGAAAATAAACTGAAAGGTATTTTTAGAACTCTAGTGATTGATATAATTAACATATGTAACATTTAAAAATATAAGAAATTCTGTTATTCAACTTGCTGAGTATTTTGTAAACTGTTTAGCAGAATTCATTCCTTCACTTACTGATGTCTGTTTATTCCAGACCTATGCTCAAAACCTGTGTTTGCTGGCAAAGCTGTTCCTTGACCACAAGACACTTTATTATGACACAGATCCGTTTTTGTTCTACTGCATGTGTGTTCAGGACAACAGAGGCTACCATCTAGTGGGTTTCTTCTCAAAGGTAGGTTCTCTTTGAAAGATTATTAAAAATTCTCATTTTCTTTGGATTATCCAGTTGATACAAGCATTACTATTCACTTTCCTGTAAAATGTAACAACTTGTTTAGTGAATAACTTCACTAGCTTCTGTATGATAGAGTACTTACACAAATACTAATAATTTACTGTACTCTCTGCAAACAACTGTTTATTGTTATCCTATAAATCAGTAAGCAGTGGTTGTCTTTGAATAACCATAAATATTTTTACATTAACAGGAGAAAGAGTCTACTGAAGATTATAATGTGGCTTGCATTTTGACATTACCTCCATACCAGAGATTAGGCTATGGAAAACTTTTGATAGAATTCAGTGAGTATTTAGTACTTTCTTGCAAGTACCAGGTCTACATATTTCAAGAGCCTGATCTAACAAGTAATAATTCTCCTATTTTGAATGATTGAAATATTTTGTATGCTTTTATTTGTTATTACTATGATATGCTTTAATTTATCAATTTAGTTTTTGTAGCAGTTATTAACTGATTTTTTTTTTTTGTTGTAGGTTATGAGCTGTCAAAGGGTGAAGGAAAAACAGGATCACCAGAAAAGCCATTATCTGATCTGGGTCTGTTGTCATATCGTAGTTACTGGTCACAAACGATACTTGAAATACTCCTCAACATGAAACCAAATGAGGCAGGAGAAAGACCACTCATTACAATAAAGTAAGTAAAATTTTTCATCATTCAGCCCATTATTTTTTAAAAATTAAAACAGTGATTTAACTGTTACATGATTTAATTAATAAATTCTCATTTGATGATTTGTCATTTACATTAAGTGTTTCAAGAACAATTTGTTTTTTCCAGAAACAGATTCTAGAGAAAACAGAAATAATAAGGAATTGTCTGTCTGTGTGACAGTATCTATCAGCATATTGTTACCAATTTAAGATGAATTTCAGTAAATTATTGTATCAATAGAATAAAAAAAAAATTTTTATTGCTGACAAGAGGCTTTTGAAATGGTTTCTTGTCAGTTCTCTGATAAAAACTGACAAAACAAATTCTTAAAGAGATTGAATTCATTGCAATTTTTTTTTAATTTCAGTGACATTTCAGAAATGACTAGTATCAAAAAAGAAGATGTTATATCCACGCTACAACATCTGAATCTGATAAACTATTACAAGGGACAGTACATTATTACAATATCTAATGAACAGATTGAGTCACACAACCGGTCAATGGAGAAAAGGACAATTAGAATAGACCCCAAATGTCTACACTGGCAACCAAAAGACTGGAGTAAACGTGGCAAATGGTGACAAAGGGGAACTTAGGTTAAAATCCTAAACAGATTTTCTGTTTATTAAGAGTGCATTTGTGTTTCATTAGGGTTGATAGTGTATGGTTAATGGTCAGTAGTTGTGTACATAGTTGGCTTTCAGATTTTATGACGTAGAAAGAATTTTTAATAAAATATATGGAAAAAAAATCATAAATTTTAATAATGGAAGAGAAATTGATTTTTTATACAAATGAAAAAATAAATTCATATCATGAATGATTTGTTCATTAAATTTTTTATTATAACTTCTACATTTGAAGATATCAGATATAACCATTTTGTAACCATTTAATTTGATGTATTGAGCCCCAGATTTACGTTAGTAAAATTATGTGAATAATTTGATAAATGAATTGAGTCAACATTTGATTGATACCAGAAATTATAGATTTTATTAAAATAATAATGCTACATTTCCAGGATAAAAATTATCCTAAATAATGCTGCTGTTTATTTGTTAGTTAGCTAAAGTTATTTTTGAAAATCTAATTCCACCAAATCATGCTTGTTTGCTGTACATGGATTGCAGTAAATTTCACTAGTTTTATGGGAATAACAACTGTTGTTGTCAGATTTTTTTTTTATATCCAGTGCAGACAAATAAAATTGTGTAATGTTCTGCAAATGTAGCTGAAAAATAACTGAAATACAAGATTCATACAAAATACCACTTTTTATTTAAAATTTTATTATAAAACTTCTTATCCATCTATATGGTCTAACATTTTTATGTTGTCTTTGTCCCTTGTATTTATATCTTTTTTTGTTGCACATAAATTTAGAGAAAATATTTTTTTTTTTAAAAAGAAGGAAAATGAAATGTATTTAGTATAATTATTAAAATTCTGTTATGTAGAATTTTACATACCGTAGCCTCTAAATTATGGTGAAAAGTGATCATTGCACAATGTGATCTTATTTTTGAAAATGTCCATTTTATAAAGAGTATATTAATGTATGTAGTTTTATGTGCTTGATAATTTGAAGTAAACTTCTCCATTATATTATAAAGAGAAGATTAATGGTAAATATAAAATTAAATGTTGTTTCTAGTAGACTTACAAGGATAAATGGAGATTCATTATGAATAGTGTGATGTAAACATGACAAAAAAACTCAAGTGACATGAAATGTATTTAAAATAAACTGCAATTATAACATACCAGATTGCCTTGTTATTGATTAAATGAAGTATTTTATTTGTAAATATTTATAATGAATTTAGAAAAGTTGCTCATTCTATCCTGGTCATTTTTTCCATTTTGAAATACCACGTGTAGTAAAGATAGAACATCTATAATCATTCTTTAATTGGCCAAGAATAAAGTAAATTTTTATCAAAACAGAGTCACATTTATGCGATATATACAAAATTTATTAACACTAAAATCTTTCAGCACTTCTTGCAGCAACTGTCCGCATCTGACCATAAACTTTTGAAGGTGGGCTTCCTGAAAGAAAAAAAAAAGACAAAAATATGAAGACAAAATCTGTTCAATGTCCTTAAAACACATTTAAAATCAATTAGGCAAAAACTGGGTTATTACACAAGTGCATCAAAGCGGAAGTGTCTGGCAGTATTATTTTGTATATGTTGCAGTTAAAACAATCTGATGTTAATTGACAATGTGGATAATGAGCTTTAAACAAGGAAAACCTTTTTCTTTAAATTGTAATATTAGTGTGTTTTAAAGTTATCAGAAGAATGAATATTAATTTCAAAGTTTTAAATAGAATGCACTACAGATATTCAATGATATGGCATACCTAATATCAAGTTACAAATAGCAGTTCTGGCAACCTGGATGTTTTGATAAGATCCAAGGATGTTCACTTTACTGAAATTAAAACAAAATTTGGTAATACATCATGAACAATTCATTAAAAATGACAAAATATTAGAAATAAGAAATACACTGATATATTCAGTAAATTGAAAAATTCATTATCAAGAGACAATTATTTACCTGTCTGCTAGAACAATTCTAGTTTTTGTGACATTTTCTATTGTAAATTTTGTTTTGCCATTTTTTCCTGCTATTCTTCCTATTGCTCTGGATAAATGGTCTCCCTTCAATGGTTTCACTACAATGAAATAAAAATTTGTAAAAATTTGTTTAACCAAATTTATTGTTCATACAAATAAAAAAAAAATCCCAAAACCATTTATTAATAATAACAATTTAGATGACTATTGTAAAGAAAATAATTTAAAAATTGATGTTCCAGCTCAGCTGGATTGGAACTGCCCATAATGCTTTAACTGTTAGAAAATAAATCACATAAAACAACTAAATGTCATACAGTGGAACCTCAGGTTACAAATGCTTTGAAGCATGAATAAATCAGATTACGAACTGTGAGCTTGGGCAATTTTTGTTTCCATTTACAAATAATGTCCTGAATTACAAACTACAGCGACATGCCATGACAAGCTTTCTTTTGACATTGGTTTTAACAACATCTAGTAAAGATAAGAATAGATGCTTAAGTAAAAACCAAGGTCAAAATAAGGATTATAGGCATGCCCTACAGCAAATATATATCATGAATTAGGGCCTTTAGTCTTCGATACGCAGGTGCAGTTCAACAGCTTTTGCACTGAGTTTGTGCTCTTGCATTTTTTAAAGTGTTGCTGCTTTTATGTGTATATTTTTTATTATACCCATTCCAATATGGTGCCCAAGAAAACAAAAAGTGAAAGCGATAATGCTGGTAGAAAGTATATCATAGCAGACTTTAAGGAAGAAATAATTGCAAAACACGAGAATGGCATTCGAGTGTTTGACATTGCTTCGGTTTATGAACTGAGTTCTGGAATGAATTAAGTTCATAACCCAAGGTTCCATTGTATTTATCAATCATTCTTCTTCATTGTCAGTACATTCTTACACTGATATATCGTAACTTACCATCTGTGACATTAAATGATTCAAGGTAAAGGTCATCAAGCCGAACCAAAGCTAAAGCATCCTGTTGATTAGAGATAATTATTCTTTTTATAAAATATCAGATGCATTTAAAGTAAAAGAAAAATAAAATAAAATAAATTCATGCCTGATTAAAAAAAGATTTTAAATACATTTGTAACTATCACTGTATTAGGTAAACATTAAACTATGCATTTATTTAAATGTTTAGGTAGACCAATAATGTATCACAACAATTGTCTTTCACAAGAAATATCAAAAACAGAATATTTACTTCAGAACTTAAATGGCCATATCTAGCCATATATATGGCTAGATATGGTCAATTGAGACTGATTTAATCTTGCTCATGCCCTGGAGGGTGATTCTAAAAATTAAAATGACAATTTAACTTTTTACTTGCAAAAGAAAGATTTTTTCTTTTTCATTTAAATTATTGTAACCAAAATATTTACCAGTATGTTTGAGATATAACAGTTATATCATGAAAACAATATAAGGATTTAACTTACATCAACTTCAAATCCTAAGGTAAATGCTTTGACAAAATCAGCTGCTTTTTGCAGTGCTCCAATATCTGTTGTGTCTTTGCATGTCTGAAATAATAAACAAGCACTATTTCAAATTCAGAGTAGTGAAGAACATATTAAAGATTTTTTTCTATGCTTAACAAAACATCATTTAAATTAGTTATTTAGTAAGTTTAATGATAACAAAACGTAAAATATAAAAAAAAAGTCAATTTAACATTTTATTTTATATCAAGATATATAAATTACGCATTTATTTATGGGCGTGACTTGGAACAAATATATATATTTATAGAAACTAAATGTGCAGTTACTATTATTAAATTTTGCACTTACCTTTATTTCCACATTCCTAGTTTTCAAATTGAACCTTATTTGCAGATGTAAGTGCTCAACAACTGGACTAAATATCTTCATCCAGTTCTCCTTTAATGGTGTGTATCTGTGTGATGGTACTGGAATTTTTCTTAATTCTGATCTGCCACCCTAAAATACAACAAATTACATCAATTGATTACGTGTCAAAGTTAAATCATAAATGTCCAAGGGTTGAATATTTATTAATCTATAAAATATTATTAAAATTATTTTCCTGAGTTTTTTTCTGATGATAATGGATAACGAACAAAAAACAAAAATAAATCATTTAAATGGTAATCAGTTTATAAAGAAACTGTGAATACATTACAATTAAAAGAATTGTATTAATATATTATATAAGACTGAAAATTTCATAATACGGGTTTTGACAGTTTTTTTCATAATAAATTAAATAATTAATATTCATTACCAGAACCTCTGGACTACATTAGTATACAAATAATAATTAAAAAATTACATTCATGTCAGTGTACTGATGAAAATAAATTTTTCAGTTGTTTACCTTAACATATGTGCAAGTATAGCAGTAATTATTACAATAATAATTTATGAAACTGAAAGCTCACCAACAAGTTTTCAGCACTGATAGGCGGAAAGTTTGGTCTCTTTATTTCACTTTCTGATGTATCCATTTTGGATGAATCTGTCGTATGCTTTCTTTTTCTGGATTTTGTTTTCGCCAAAACAAATTCATCTTCCTTTTTCGAAACTATCACCTTGTTTTCCGAATTATTTACTTCTGCGTCTTCCATTTTTCACGTGTTGCAAGAGGAAACAGTTCTTTTTTCGGAGAAGAGTAAATTTAACATTTCAAGGGAGATAACTGATTTAACCCCAAAAATAAATATAAGAACAAATGGGAGACAGACGATGGAAATGGAGTGATGCACATTTTTGTAGTTTGTCATCACAGACAAGCGTTTATGGTTTGACAAAAGTAACCGGCAATGAAGGAACAAATAAGGTTCTCGTTGCACCTCTCGATGGAAGGGTTATTTCTATTGAGTACAATCAAAGAGATAAGAGAATAACACCGTGTACAAAATATATTCAGTTTACTTACATTCCAGGTAAAACGATTCGAATACAAGTTTGTGTGTGTGTGTGTGTGTGTGTGTGTGTGTGTGTGTGTGTGTGTGCGCTCTCTCTCTCTCTCTCTCTCTCTCTCTCTCTCTCTCTCTCTCTCTCTCTCTCTCTCTCTCTCTCTCTCTCTCTCTCTCTCTCTCTCTCTGAGATGTGTGTGTTTGTGTGAATGAGTGCGTGTGCATTTAATATACTCTGTTGATGCCAGTAAAGGCCTTTCCGTCATCAAACAGCATTGTAAAAGGGTGCTGAAATCAAAACCTTGTGTTGGCACCAGCAGCAGCAATCACTGCACAACATCTCTTTGGCGTAGACTGAACGATTCTCTGGATCTGGGCAGTGCATGTGACAGCTGAGCCTCAGGGTCACGATGTCATCGATATCTGTGCAGGTTGTCCCATAGATATTCAAAGGAGGTAGAGATAAGGCATTCTTGATAGCCATGGCAGCACATTAATATTCTTATTTTGTAGGAAATCCACTGTTAGTCATGTTGTTTACATTCTGCAGTTGTGCAGCTGAAAGAATTATCTGTGCCCATCACAAATAGGAAGCATGTGATGATAAACAGTTTCATTTTAGTAGCGTACAGCTCACAGATTGTGTTGTATGAACACAAGTTTATTTATTCATGACAGTCCCTCCTCTGAATCTGTCAACTTGGGTGATGCAGTTGTTGGCAAAATGTTCATTGCAGTGTCTGTAAACCACTGTTGTCGAAGAATGGTTTATGCAGACATCCTTCTAATAAGCAATATGTATCCACCAGTATTCATTGCCATAGCAGTTCAGTGGTGCAAGTGCAGAAACTGGATGTAGCAGTCTTCCACTTCTGGGCTGGTTGTCAGCTGATTAAAACTGCTAGTCTTAGAGAGATGTCAAATGGTTCTTTGATGGACATTCCTGTGGCATGCAACTGCTCACTGTGATTCACCTAACTGGAGGCAGCCTAAGGCAATGTTTTGATTTGGCAGACTTAGTTATGGCATTTTGTTACTCACTGAAATGGAAATGAGGAATCATTGCAACTTTAAATACCCATCACACCACAATTGTTTACCTGAGTTTCACACACATTTGCCAAAATCTGACCATTTCACATCAATTTCCTGCAATTGTGGCACATCATGCATTAAATGTGTTTTAGGGTGCATTTGGGTATGCTGTCCCTCTCCAAATCAAACACTTTTCTTCTTTCCCTCTCAGATGTGTTTTTCTTTTTTGACAGAGTGTAATTTTAATAAACACAAGTGAAATAATCTTTACTCCTACATCTGGGTTAATTTAGTTTAACATTTTATATTAAAATGTATGTTAAAAAGGCTGTATACAAATTGCAGACAAATTTTAATGAGTTGGTTAGCTCTGAAATATTCTTACATCAGTTGAACATTAAGACAAATATATCTAGAGTACACAATAAAGAAACATTAGAGGTAATGATGTTTCTGTTTCTTCCTCAGTAAACATGCCGATATTGATGATAGTGCTGGTTTGGTTTGTCATTATACAACCTTGCAGCATTTAAGGAAATGATTACAACAAATACTTCTGTGTTTGTGTTAAGCTATATATTATAATTTCATATTTTTCTCCTATCATCACTGTTACTGGACAAAGCTACAAATATTAATTATTATAACACACATACACAGATTTCCCACCTTAAAAGTATGACCCCATTTTGAAATTTTTTTACTATTTTGTTTTTCAACTTTTAAGTGAAAACCTGGTCCAATTCTGTAATTAACATTTTTTACTTTTAAGTTAATATTATATATATATAAATGATAATTTAAAAAATTAGAATACTCACATTTACTAGATTTTCTGAAATTTAATGTGAGACTTACTCATGATGCAGAGCAGTTTGGTCTAATGACTGACGAGGCAGCAAGCTTAAAATCTAGAAGTTTTTAGACCAGAACTCCATTCCAAGTTTATTTCATTTTTATGAAGAAAAAATATTTTTAAATTGTCAAAATAGTAGGACCCTGCTAAACAGTAAGTGAAACTTTGGAGGGCTACTATAAAAATAGTGTTGTTGAAGAGGCATTGTAGCCATTCTCATGTTGAATATAAACGTTTCATATAGAAATAGTTATGGAAATAAGAGGTCTAGAAGGAGGAATAACGTGTTAGCAAGTTGAGGTATTAGTTCATTGTCATTATTGCATTTAATATGTGTTTCATTGTAAAATATTTGAAAATCAACAAACGATTGTTTGCTTATTTTGCAGGTGATGCTGAAATTGTCTCTGTAGATGTAATCAGCAGTTGTCGTGGTATTGTTGTTGGCATTACTTTTTTCAAGGTCAGTATTATGTACAGAAATAATGATACCAAATGTCTTGAGAACAGATGAAGTCACACAGTATTATTTTATAAAGTGTATGAATAATTAAAATTAAGCATGTGTTGTTTTTATAATTATTTAATTTTTAATATTTTTTTTTTTTTTTTTTTTAAGTATTCATAATAAATGAAGGAATAATGTTTTTAATCTATGTTGTAAAACATGTAGGTTTTGTATTATTTCAGTTGCAAGAAAATGAGAGTAAACCAGACAGTCAGTTTCTTAATTTATATTCATCATGTCAGTCAGGTGAAGAAGCAAATCTTGATGTTGTGGCTCGTAAGTGCATTTATTTTGTTTATTATAATTAAATAGGTTACATTTAAAATCTGTTGATCACTATCATTTTAGCTTCATAAGCTTTACATGCATTGTTAACTAGATCATACAACAGTTGACTGTTAAAAGTTATTTTTATATTTTCCAGAGGGTTGTCAAAGTTTGGAACTCAGCTTCGTTCCATACCAGCTGATACACACAAAGTAAGTTTGTATTTATTGATGCAATTTCTTAATTTTTTATTTTTTTTATTTTTAATTATTCATATTTTGTTATTTATTTTATTTGCAATGGAAAGTGTAAGTATATTCCTGACATTAGTACAAATACACATTTATTACAAGTCATTTATAACTGTATTTTTAAATATTTAATTATTTTCAACAACATGCTGAAGTAAACTATTAACAACATTTTTTTTTTTTTTTTTTTTTTTTTAACTTTCAGTTTGCTGTGTGATGAAAAAGAAGAAACAGTGTTTTTACTTAGTGGAAGTGACAACAAAATGCACATGTACAAAGAGGTACTTATCACAGTTATTAGATCAGGAATTACAGAGGGTCCATGCTATATGTACAGTAATGTGACTGGGTATAGGATAACTGACAATTGCAAACTAACAGCAACCCAGCTAATGATCATTCAAAGTTTTAAATAACGATTATTCGTGTATTTATTACAGGTATCCGAAAATCACAAGTTTGAAGAAACATCATCAGAGGATTATTTTCCAGAATTTTCTAACATCACACGGAGGTCAGTGTAAACAAAAGAATAACCAAAATAAAATTATCTTTGTTATTTGTAATTGGTACTGTTTTCAGAAACTTTATGGATCATTTTTTTTTTTTAAATTCTTTATATTAATTCATTTACAGTATTTTACAAACAACAATCCTGAATGTGGATGGAAATAAGAAACGTTTAACTGCTATGGGACACCAGGATGGTTTGGTGAAACTGTCGTTGGTGGATGCTGTGAAGAGAGGTATTTTAAAGTTCAAGAAACAATTCAGTATCTTAATACGAAAATAACAGCATTTTATTATCCCCCATTTTATTAGTTTTATTATATTCAAGAAAGAACTATTTTTTTAAAACAATTTCCAAAATATCATCAAAAAAGAAAAAATATATAAGTAAATAAAAAGAGTCTTATACTAAAATGCAATAAAGCATAAGTCTCTTCCACCTGAGTATTTTAATATATATTTTCAAATGTTTATTTTATTTCTTGCTTTTTAAATGGAATAAAAACTACATTCTATATTTACAGAAATATTACAGACCTGGTCGGTTGGACATAACAGTCCAATTACATCATTAAAACTGTTTACACCAGAAACTCATGTACCATGTCCAAAGCTCATAGAATCTGCCTCTGGTTAGTTTTGATTTTGTTTTCCTCTCATGATCAGTGTAACAGTATTTTAAAAACAGTTTCATTGGGTTGAGGTGGAAGATTGTTAACACATTTACTAACATTTAAAGACTAATGTATATACATTTTTGTAATTAAATGTTTTTCTAATTTAGGATTCATTACCATATAAACTTTATTTACATTAATTTCATGAAATATGCCATTTCTTTTCTGTTCTCAAACCCTAGTTAAAAATTTAATATTTCGAAAGTGCGAAATGATTATTTTTACTGCTCAGTAAGCAAGCTCATTTTAAAAAAAATTAATCTCACCTGGCTTTCAGCAGAAGAAAGTACTAAGAATAAAGAAAAGGATAAGAATTACAACTTGCTAGTGACAAGTGCTTTAGATACAGCTGTTGTCTACAGGTAACAATGAAAATTACTTCTTAGAATTTGTTTTTTCCATCAATTTAACCATATTTTTCTAAGATGATTTTATTATGTCTTTATACTATTTATAATCAAAGCAATAGTTTTATTTAAAACACTAATACATGCATAAATGATCAGTTAATTATCTTTATTTTTCTTGTAAGATATATTATCTCTATACTGACTCTGCATAAATATAAATATATGCTCTAAGTTTATTTTTTAAATGTCTGTAAATATTTATAGATGTTTTAATGTACATAGTGTTTTATTTACAGAAATATGATAACAAATGGTTTTACTGATCCCCTCCCCTTACCTAGAAGTGACCAGTTTGATTGTCCCACGTGTGCCTGTGTTGTAGACATTGATTTTGATGGTAATCATGAAATTCTGCTTGGTACTTATGGACAGGTATGACTCCATTTCACTGTCAGTATCATAGTGACATTTCATACTGTCCAAACATTTTTGAAAACAAACTTAATGATGGTGAAGAATAGTTAAATTTCATTTAAATTTTTTTTTAGCAAAAATGTTTATTTATCAATGATGGAAACATCAAAATATGAATTTAATCTTCTTTTTTTGTTGTTTGTTGATAAAATACAATTCTGTACAATGCATAATAGATGGTTAAAATATAAAACTCCAGGCATGGAATGTTCAATTTATTTTCATTTTTGTAGGAGCTGCTTGCATATAAATATGTCAGCAAAAAGGATTTACAACAATTCAAACTGGGTAGCTCTAAAAATGAAACAAATGAAAATGGTCATGAATCGCAATTACTTCATAGTGAAATTCATCACGAAGGAATATCACTGAACTTAGAAAACTGCACACTCAGTTCTAATCCAGAGGATGATGCTGACATACGTCAAAATAAAATGGAACAATTTGTGGGATTTCATTTGCTCTGGAAACGAAGTTTTCCGTGCCCTGTGATGGCTCTAGACTGTTTAGATGTGACTGGTGATGGAATTGAAGAAGTGATTGTTGTTACTCTGAAAGGGCTCCATATTCTACAGGTATTTATAGTATTAAGCTATCCTGGGTGTCCTCTGGTAGAGAACGGCTCTGATGGGCATTTGGATAGATATAACTGGCTCTGCCAGAGATATGTCTGTATCATTTTTTGGCGAATCTTTGCAACAATTCTGGCTGCTGTACTCATTAGTTTAACACTAAATCTGGCTTTACATTCCTTTAGACTGGTCAGTTTTAAGTTTGCTGATACCATAAGAAGTATCATGTAATCGTACATACACAAGCCACAAGAGCGATGCATGTGAGGGGTTGTCTCAGTATGAGAGATAGCAGAGATTATCAAAGTAGCAAAAATTAATGGAGTGTACATGTTGCCAAAAAAGAATTTAGGAGGAATGGGCACACGTGGTCAGTCCCAATAAAACTTTTTCTAGCTTTTAAATGTGGTTGGGTCATCAAAAGAAGTTTTTCCTCTCTCTGATGAATGTTTTCTGGAAACTGTGTATATTTTGTATGTATGCCATTATTTCAGTATATTTAATATTTTATTCCAGAAAGAATTTCTGATTTTATCTTTTAAAAAGACAATTTCCTTTCTTTTGTTTATTTTTAACTTATTTTTCTTTTCCAGCCTGATCTAAATGAAGTATCCAAGTTGATATTAGAGAGACTAAGAAATCTAACTGATGTTGGCTCAGATGCTGATGATGCCTACAGAATTTTACAAACAGAAACATTTGGCAAATAATATCTCCAGATTTTGTTTCATGTTCAATTGCTATTTTTATATTTTAATATATGATTTTTTTTTTTTTTTTTTTTTTTTTTTTTTTCATTATATCATTATGGAAGTATTTTTAAAATCATTTTCTAAGAAAAACTGTGACATTTGTGAAAAATATTTCATACTGTAATTGTCAATAAAAGAAAATCAAAGAATGTTAAGAAGTATTTCACTATTATAGTATTAAGAATCAATTTACACAATTACTATATTTTATTTTTGATAAGAAAAATTATTAATTTTTAAAATACTTTTATATTTGTTTTCATAAATTTTTGAACACTAAATTCAGTTTAAAATTTATTGGTAAATGAATTATAATTATAAAATTTAAATAGTCAAATGCTTAGATTCATGTTTTCAACATCAAGTATCTCATTAGTTTTATAATACACTACATCAGTGTTGTCAGTAATTTTGTATCTGTTAAAAATTTAGTTTTTCTATTTCAATTCAGAATAACAATCCAGGGTTTAACTAATCAAAAACAAACCAAAAACATAAAAACTGTTCTTTACACTAAGAGGTATTTAACTTTATTTAGAAAGGCCTGCATTATAGGGTAACATTTTTAACATAGATTTGTTTAATAGAACAGAAGCAGTACAATTTTTTTAAGGTTTGTAGAATTTCTAAATAATTTATTTTATGTAAAATCATCACAAAGTGTTTTCTATCACAGAGTGGAATTAAGGTGTGATAAATTAAGCATCACAAGTGTTTGGGTTCATGAAAAGAGATGACTGCCCATTTGCCATCAGTCATCCAGTCCTTGTCTTCGGCTGTAATTTTCTCAGCTTGACCCTGTTCTAACCCTGTCACAACATCAGCTTTGATGGCTCGAAGAGCAAGTAATGGTGCAGGTGAAAAACCACGAAGACTGGTACTGAAAGGTGTTGTTGGATTCCAGTTGAGGTCTCCAACCAATTTTCTATAATGCAGGTCTCCCTTGAAGAAAATAAGATCAGAATGCCTGAGTTGTTGATGAAGTTTAGCAGCCTTTGATGCCATTACACTGTAATCAAACGGTGTTGTCCAAAAACCATCTGCATGAAATACCCAACTCCCATTCTGCAGTCGGTCTTTCCACTTAGCACCAAACCTGGAAATCGCTAAATGATTGGTTGCACACATAGTCTGCAAAGTCCAGTTAAAATCATTCTTTGTTACATCGGAAACAAACCATGGAATTGCTTTTGCATGGAAGTGTATAGAAGAAGCAAGGTTTGCAGCAAGAAGAAATTCAGCAAGACATAAATCACCAACCAGTTCAAAGCCAGCATTATCCAAAGCTATGTCGACCTTTCCTAGCGATCCTCTTGATGAAATGGTCTTCCTCAGTGACTTCCAGGCCTGATCAGATTCATTGATAAGGATATTAGGAAACAAACTCTCCAGTTTCTCCAAAACACATTCTTTCTGTGCATTCTCTAACCCTGCTGATATTGATAAATCACACCTGTTACCCCATAAGGCTACCTACATTTTGAGAGTAAAAAAGTAATTATAAATTAGATGATAACTCATAAATTGTTTTATATTTATTTTATCCAAAAACAACAAAAAAAAAAAAAAAAAAAATGTAAAGGAAAAATAATTGGTACTAACTGAATACCAATCTAGTAACTTAACTGATATCTGTATTGAAATGATTAGAATTCAATATATCTAATAGTAGCACATTAATAATATGTTATGTTTATACTGAAATTATGAAATTAAAATAATTTATCTGTTATTTTTTACCTGAATGACATTTTATTTTATTTCCTACATTTGAATCTTTCTTACTGACCTGAACAAATTGAGTAAACAGACTCTGAAGGTCATTTTCTGTAACAGTTTTACATTTCTCAACAACAGTCATTAGGTAAGTCAGTAGTGTGGTGATTGCACCATCAGAAGAGAGGTAGGCACTTTTTTTCTGTTTCTCAAACACATCAATATTCTGTAAAGTGGTACTGCAAAATATTAAGGACAAATACAATAAAATATGATTAACAATAAGAATAACTGTAATACCATCACATTATTATGTGTGTGTATATCCAAATTTGTGAAAAAAAAAAAAACACTATTTAATTTTATAACCATTTTTTGAATATTTTGGGAGAATTGGGTTCTGACATTGGTGGAGTCTTGATCTGTGGTATGATAGGCTATAGAAACACCACATCCTGGTAGCATCCATTTAGCAGTTTCTCTTTCATCCAGTACACAATAACTAGTTTATTACGGAATTTCCATTGTATGGGAAGATATCCATGCAAAACTATTTCCTTCCCTGTCAATCCAAAAAGATTAACACAAAGTTTTTCATATAATCTTATAGAAAAAAAAAAAAAAAACATTTATCTGACAACTAACTTCAAACTGATGTTATAGTTTATATAATATTACAACAAAACTGATTTACCTCAGTGAGACAGCTTCTTGTACTCTGCGGTACATGTAACATTCTAGGTAAAGCCATGCAGAGGAAAACCAAGTTGGGACATGACCCTCTTTCTTAGTGACCTCTTCCAGATAATGGTTCCATAGGGCTGTATCACTATTTTTATCAGTGAGTGGAAGAACAGGTTTGTCTGTGGAAATTTCATGGCGTAATTTTGACATAAACCCTATAATTATCTTCAGTTCTTCAGCTGCTGTCTGCAAAAATATTAATTCACTTTTTACCAAAAATATTTGTAAATATATATGTAATAATTTACTGCCTTATAATCTAGTAGTTTATTTTAAATAATTTTAAAATCCTACAAAGGAATAATATTTGTAATTATTTATTAATGTAGTAAATTAATTTATTAAAATAAAGCACCATTTTATCACCTAATATGTATTAGCAGTGGATACAAATATCCAGATTATACACAGTAATGGTTACATCTCTTTGTCAAACACTAGATATGCCTCTGCAATATATATATTATCATTTCCAGAAAAAGAAAACAATACTTCCAGATGTATTGCAGGTCTGATTTTAAACAAAGGAGGAAATTAAAATCAGTGTCTCTGAAGTAACATATCTACATGACTGATAATTACTAACCTGTCCATACTGTTCAGATATTTCCTTCTTGTTACGATACAGTGTATCAGCAACAGATGAGACAATCACAGGCAGTCGATCTCTTATGGTCTTGTATGCAAAAGATCTATACACAAAATAAATAAATACACATTTTAAATGTTTATTCCAAATGTAATAATCTTAATCATCGTTTGGGAACATTACTTTTAAAAAAATAATATATACACAAATAAATGCCGTTGATTTTTCGCACACCAAGACTATCATATTTGTTTTGTTTGTTTTTTTTTTTTTGTATAAGCTAAAAATGGAAAGTCTGTCCAATCAAGAAAACTTACATAACTGCCCTATCCAAACCAATTCTTGAAATGGCAACTGTTCACGTGGGTATTTTTGCCCAGTATAAAAATTATAATGAATACTGGGAACCGGGTAGCAATTACTGTTATTCATTTTAAATATGTCTCACAAATGAGACTAAATTTAAATTGTTTTTTTCTGATTTTCAGGAAGTGTCAACAGTCAGTATTTCATAGACGACTCTGCTGTGGGAGAGAGCTGAATATCGGGAATTATTTTTAACTGTTAAAAAATTACTAACTACCAACAGAAAACACGGCAAGAGCCAGTACTAGATTTCGGCACGCCCCCTTTTCCAACTATCGTCTTAATTCGAACCAAGGTTACTGTTATTAATTCAAACTAAAAGAAAACTACATATACAGAAAACGAAATAAAACAATAATTTCCTTACTCTTCGTATTTTGCTGAAAGAGGTTCGGGTATTTTCATTCTACTTTTGCCAAACAGCTTATCCATTTTTAAAAAGTGAAAATTGAAAGTCAGTTGTTACACATTACGGAATTTTATGTTAATTTATACATAATGTTTACCGGAATTTTTCTATCAGAATTTGGATAATTGATATTCTTTGAAAATATATAGTTGTTACACAAAATGGTTTGAAACGTGTCTAATAAATTTTAAAGATTAATAACAATCCTCGTTCCATGCACCATTTAACATTATTATGTTCCACAGTTTAACTCGCGATTTATCTCCCCTAAATGAAATACGTTTTCTGTCAACAAATAGCTCCAACTTGTAGGAGAAATCTGCAGTTTTTCAAGATTTAACACCGTGATCACGAGACAATGCTAGATGGAATTAGTTTTGATTCCTCTTCATCGTCACTTAGAAAGTTTAGATGAATGTGCAGCCATTCTAAATGCCGAGTGGCCAAGAAGTAAAGCTGCAAGGTAAATTGGTCATAGATCTAGGGGGTGTGGTCAGTGAATTTATGACAGTTCATATATATTTTATTTTTATTGTTATTTATCTTTTTAAAAAAAAGTTATGTTGTTTCATCATATCATCATTAATAGCCAAGTATAAAATACGTTGACCAGTTAAATTACAGAGTAGTATTGTCAGTCATAAAGATACTAGATTTTGTTTTTGAATTACACTTTACAGTATTGAGTTTGCAAACAAAATTATAAATATCAGTATCTAAACCGAAAGCATTACTATTATCTTTTTTAATTTAGTATTTAGCATTAGTATTTTAGTAATGTTCTATGTGATTTTAATTACAGAATCTATAGTTTGGAGAAATCATGTGATAATTTACCATGCAGTCTAATTCTTCTGCTGAATAACAAAGTTATTGGACACAGTCGAATCTTGCAGGTTCATGGTATTCAAAATGCCTGTCTTATTGAATCAGGTAGTTGGAAAATTGATTTTTGTTTTCTTTTTGATCTGCATTTCCTGTTGAATATCAAGTTTTATGATTTATGCTTATCAATTTGTTTACTTGGGATTTATCAGATATCAGGTTGTAGTCAGAAACAGCATAAACTTCTCATTTTAAAAGTCTTGTAGATTATTAGTTTAATCATTACACAGTAGAAAGAGATCTGGACAAATTTAAAAAAACAAAATCAGAAAAACAACCAAAAAAACCGAAAACAAAACAACACAGTTATTAATAAAGTATACATATAAAATAATACAGTTCAGTTATATAGTTAGATCTTTATTATCGTTTCTTTTCAGTTGTTGTGGATAAAAGTTTGAGAGGGAAAGGATATGGCAGAAAACTTATGGAGCTTACAGAAGACTATGTTAAAGGGTAAAAAATTGAATCTTAATGATTCTTGGTCTTGAGAGTAATATATTTTCCTGTGATTATTAAAACAAATTTTAAAAATGTAAATTTGTTTCAGCTTGTCATTTAGATGTTTACCCTGTAATATGATAGGTCAGTGAATGAACCTACATTAATTGATTTTGACATTGTTTCCCATTGCATTACAACTGTGTTTGATGTTTTAGAGTCAAACTCAGTATTAATATTAATAAATAATAATAACAGCTTTAAATGATTATTGCAATCAACTTTATAAATTGTAAATTTTGGTGTCACAAATGAAAGCTGTAGACAGAAACTGTAATGATTAAATTATTTTTAAAATATTTTTTCTTGTACAAAGGTATATATATTAAAACATTTTTGTAGTTTGCTTTATTCCACATTTTCAGACTTGGATTTAACACAGTGTTTCTGAGTACTGTTGACAAACAAGAGTTTTATGAACATCTTGGCTATCAGTTATCTTCTCCAGTTTTGACACTGGGAGCAAACGCACACAGACTTTCAGATAATTTTGTAAGTTACTTTTCATGTCACTATAAATATATTGTTAGTTGTTTCTGATTAATAATGAATCATCTTGATGTTCACTTTTTTTTTCTTTTTTTTAATATTTGTGTTCTGTAATATTCCTTAGTAATAATAAGATGACAGTAAAATAGAAAAAAAAAAAAAAAGCATTATCATGAAAACAAAACTATCAGTGTTTTTTTTCAAAAATGTAAACACTAGTGTCATTTAGATTTATAGTTTGAATTTGCACAGAACATTTTTATAAATTATCCAAAGAAATGAATACTGTCCTTAAATCATTCAGATATGTTATATGTTGCATTTTAGATTAAGAAGATTATGGGTGTTTCATTAGAGGAAACATCATTACCAGATAGGTGTGAAAAATCAGCTAGAAATGATACAACCACATCAACTCAGCCAGTGACTACACCACATGTTCCATCACCACCACCACCACCACCACCACCACCACCTCCTCAAATAACAGGGGATAAAAAGGATGAGAAGCCCAAACTAAGGTTAATAAAAAATTCATTAACTTGGTTGAAAAAATCCATTTAAGTGATTTATATTATTCTGTCATTTTTATATAATTATTAAAGACAACAAAACCTTTAGCACAGAGTTTGAGATAAGGTAAACAATACATTTATATATCTCCTGTGGTCACTATATATAGTGGGAAGATATGATGACCAAAAACACAGCTTTTTGGCTTGAACTATTTTTACTCAATACATCACATATTTACTAATACATATTGTTCAAAGTTACTTCTTTAGAGTTTAATTCTTAAAAGATTATTTCGAAAAATGGTTTTCATTTAAAATATAACAAGTAATTTATTGTTAGTTTTTGCAACAAAATCAATATACATGAATCTACTGCTAATTTAGGGTTGGAGGATACAAGGAATATCTGGTTACTCTCTTCAGCCTGCTCAGGTTGAATGGTGATTGCAGCTCAGCAGAGCCTCACTGCACTCAGCATTCCAACCTTTGCATGATATCTTAAGACAGTAACCAGTTACTGTCTCTCTGTATATATATGTGTATATATATATATTAACATTTGTTATCAGATTATTGTCTGCATAAAATATTCTTACCCCATTTTATATTTATTCTTACTGCCAAAGATGAACTGCTTTTTCAGTTGTGACATTTATTAGAAGTGGTTTTTGCTTTAATTCTTTCTTTTATAGACCATTTTTATAAAATGGCCTAGTTTTTGCAATTACATGTATCTCTTGCCATATTTGTTTATTTTTATTTATTTTCTATTTATTTATTATTTTAACCATTTCTTAAACTTAATTTTTGATAAAACTAACATTGTTTATCTATCTTAAGATATATTTATAATGCTTACAATTTACTAGTTTATTATGTTTGTTAGCAATAACCATGTCAGTCTATTCAAGGTTAGTGTATTTTCTTAATCAGTCTCAACAGTTGCATTATCAGAATATTTTATTATATTAAAATTTGTGTCATAAATATATATTATATCATATGATTCACTAAAGTTACTGTGATTTTCAGTTAACCAGAACAAAATTCATTATACAGTGTGCATAAACTAGATATTTTATACATATGTTCATATATATAATATATATATTAGTCATTTTAATATTGTATTTATTAGTTTTATATAAACAAGATCATTATACCAAAGAGTGCTTTACATGAGACAGTGTTTTAAAAAAGTGTGCCTTGTTTAGTTTATAGTGCTACTTATTTAGTGCTACTTTACTCATGTTGATCTGTATGTCTTCTTTCAGCATTATTATTATTTTTTTTTGTTGGAAAAACTTTTGTTATTTTAGTAGGTAAACAGAGAAAGTATTTGCATTTTAATCCTTGTTACAAAACATTCAAAAATAACTAATGGGTTAATTTAAAAAAAATTAAATGTGACACAATAATAGTCCAAAGACAACTGAATTTACATATCGAAATATCAACATAATTTGGAAAGTAAGCTATTAATAAATTTATTTAACTCCTAATATTATAAATTTTAATTTTTAAATTTTTGTTATTGTTGTTGTTGTTGTTGTTATTGTTGTTGTAATAATAATAATAACCTACTTTGTTAGCTGTTTCATTCTAAACCAGTATTACTTTTATTTTCAAAGATGACAACGTTTCAGTTATATTTTCTCAATTAAGTTATTTCAGCTGGTCTGTTTTTAACTCTGTGTTATGTGTACCAAAGAAAAAAAGATTTTTTTTTTGAATGAGCAGTATTTAGACAACTTCAAATCCAATATAATAAATAAATAAAAAAAAAAAAAAAAAAAAACCTATGATAAACCTTTATTTATCATTACTTTAAATAAAACAAGTATTAGCAGTAAATATGCATAAATATCCTATTCAATTTTAAGTATTATTTAATATTAATTTAATTTCTAAAAAATGCTGAAAACAGGTGTTTCGGCTATTTGCACTTTAAAATATTCTGACCAGAAACTGGAACAGAACTTAATTACAAGGATTGTGTAACAGCACAAATTTCAATAATTTGAGGAATTCCTATAACACTATTAAATGTGTTCTGTTTCACTGTGCATTAGAGTCAGAAGTGGTTTGCACCGTTGAGCCACGATTTCATGAACTAATAGGGGGGCGAGCACTGGTCTGGAAAATGCAAAATTCCAGGAAATCACAAATACAAACATTAACCCTAAAATTTACTAAAACAGTAAACTTTAGTTCACCTAACAGCTATATAATAATGTAAGAACAATATACAGACATAAAAACAATGTAAACAAAATAATGTCATACAGTGAAAATATAAAGAAAAATATACAGTGAAAAAAAAAAATATAGGCTTGGCTGGGTGAGATTTGTTAGGTTAGGATAGTTATGGGTGCAATTATAAAATTTACTCTTACCTTGATGGAAAGTGGTTTGAGAAGGGGTTAATAGTACTTAGAGGTAAGGTTTCAAGTCGGAAATGGTGTTAATTTTTAGATTTAGTCTGGATTTCAAGAAATCACAAAACAGGTCTGTGAAATTGAGGGTCAACTGTATTTGGTATTTTTTCAACAAGTTTCTTTTACAACCTATCTTCTTTAACTACAGATATTTCTACCTCAGGATAAATAAGATTTTCTTGAATAATTTATCCTTTTCTTTTCTAGACTGTTGCTGGAATTTTATTTTTTATATTCTTTACTGTTGGAAAAAAATGCACCTGAATTGCATTTTACTGGAATGTTTGGTTCATTTTTTTTAATTTTATCTATTTTACCAAATATTTTTCTTTGTTTAATACTGTAACATTATCTATAAATTGTATAATCTTTATACTTCCATTATTATACATCTTTTGTTTTTTTTCTTCATTATTTCATTTAAAAAGGATTACATATGATATGTTGTAAGTGAAATTATTAAAAGTTATAAATGAATACCATCAAATTAAGATGTTTAAGAACATCCACAATTTGGTTGAGATGTGCAAATGAAATATATAGGAAGTTAAAATTAATATTTTACAACTTTTATTAAAGAAAAGAAAATTCAAAAAAAAAAAAGGTCAATGAACTTTTTTAACACTGACAAAATTCATTTGAAATTTAATTTTTTTTATTACTTTTATAAATAAGATGATACATACAAGTCTTATATGAAAGCAATAATTTTATTTACAAATACATTTTTAACAAAATTTAATTTTTTTTTACAAAATACAATGTTTTTTTTGTTTTTTTTTAAAAAGATTAAAAAATAAATAAAAATTACAATTAATTTTATTCAGCACACATAATGTGGTTATTATTGCTTATGAAATCACTTGCACTACCTGAGAATTTTTGTTTAATATATTTTAATATATGTATCTGTGAAAACATTTTAATTTTCTAGTAGGTTTTACTCAAATATTTAAAATTAACACAAATAAGGAACAGTATGGCGTATGAAAAAAACTGTATTTGGTGCCTGAAGCAAAATGCAACAATAATAATTTGTTACCTTTTATGTTAGTATGTTAAAGGCAGCCTGTGTTTTTATTTCGTAGTACATGTTCATTTAGTTTTTTATGTTTTTTATGTTTTTTGAGTTTGAAAATTCCTTTTGTATTTTATTCAAGAGTAATAAAGTGATATTTAACATCAGCAATGTTTATTAGTGTCATTTCAATCAGTTTTTTTAAAGTTTTTTAATTGGTTCTGTTTTCATTTATGTTATTGTTTAAAAGGTAACTTACCTCAAAAAGTATGTGCTTTGGTGCATAATAAAAAAGGCTTTGACAATAGCACAGTTTATTAAATAATTTAATTTTTATGCACTTGATTGTGTTATTGGCTAAACCAAACAAATAGAATTATTTACATTTTTTTGTTGTTAATAAATTAATTTGTATAAAAAAATAATTTGTAAGTTACCAATTTAATATTAATTACATCCACATAAAACATCATTTCAGCTCTAGACATCAGACAAATAACAAACACTGCTTTTGACACAACAAAGACAAATGAAAATAAATAAAAATGTATATATTCAGAATTTGACATGGAAAACAATAACAAGTACTATAATACATAAATGAAAAGTAAAAAACAATATACTCCAAAAATTCAATGCCTTTTTCACAAGTATTAAAAGTGGTTAAAAAATTTAAGTAAAAACTTGATTATAAAATTATCTTGAGTGAATATCACTAATCCTTTTCTGTCTGTTACATTTTCCCCACTATTTCGTAAAAAGAAAATATATCTATCTACCAAAATGCCAGCATTAATCACAATTATATTCTTTAGCTACAGAATTCACTTCTTCTTCTAGTGCAAACACATGTTGATCATGGACGTTAGGAAATAATTCCCTGAGAGCATGTGCTAGATTTAACAGGTAGTCAATATTTTTTCCACTTGGCCCCTCTGAGTGGTAAATCTGACGGGCAATGTCTTTGATAGGAGCTGGGCCAAGGAAGAAAGGATTTTCTTGCCCTCCTATATATAAGTTTAAACTAAAAGGTTCTGTGCTACCTTCTGGGTGGAAAGTAACTGTTGTTTGTTTATACCCATCTTTCTCTCTGTAATCCAGATGGGAAACAACTGATTCAATCTTGTCATCAGGAATTTTGTATGCTACACCCCAAACACATTCCTGAAATGTTAAATAAGACTTAGTGAATAATGCATTTTGTCCATAAATGTAATTTTGAATATGTAATTGAGTGTATAATAACTTCAGTTTAATCTAGTAGCCGAACATGTTTTGTAACTGACATAGACGTGATGACTGCATATATATAAGTAGTAACAAAATAAAAAATAAAAAATAAAAAATAAAAAATAAAAATAAAAAATAAAAATGATTGAACTATCACCATACCTCAGGACTGTCTGCTGGGACAAGGGTAACAACTCTTCCTGGCTGTGAAAAGAAAAAGTGAACACATCCATTCGTAAATTTTTAGGCATGGATATTCAACAACTGAATTAATCATAATGATACAAATGATATAATATGTATTCTATGTTAGCAAGTTGTTTTATTATTTAACACAGAAGCAGTATAACATTAAAGTAGAAATTACTGCATGATAATCGGTCATTCCATGTCAAATCACCCCCCCCCAAAAAGAAATTTAAACCCGACCGTCTCAGATTTTTATAAATGGCAGATTTGGAATCCTTGTCATATTGCCTTTTCAACAGTACCAATTTTATGAAGACTGGCCCAGTAGTTTCTGAGATATGAGGGTTCAAAAATCTGAGATGGTCGGGTTTAACCCATTGGGTGATTTGACACGGAATGACCCTAATTTATTACCAGTACCAGTATCAGTTGTAAACTCTCTCTAACATTATTTATAATATAAAACAAAAAATTATCTTACAAATATATAATTACTAAATTAGAACTAATTTTAGAACTGGGATTTCCATAATTTTAACATTTTGTTAATAATGTATTAATATACATTGTCATATAATGATATATATATAATAAATAGTGTGCTTTACCAGCCCTCACTTTAAGATTTCTTACAATCATCTGAACATGCCAAACATTATGTATCCATGTCGTATGATTTTGCAATTTATGACAACGGCGACGTAACCTTATTATGTTATTATTAATTATGTACGGACCTTACCAGGTACCCCTCTGTGATCTTCACTTCCTTGCCAGAATCTTCGAATATATCCTTGAATGTAACCTCTAAGTTTCGTTTCATATGGGAAATCAACTTTCCACAGTAAAGAGCCATAACCAAAAATCCACATGTCGATGAATAATGCATTGACATGAATGTTGTTTAAATCGAAGAGACTAACAGAGTTCTGTGCCCTTTATTCATTTATAGAGTTCTCTAACCTTTACGGAAGCTAGCATTTTTGAACCACATCGAAATCGGACCAGTGGATTCGGCCCATACCAACTTAAGGAATGCTGAGATTGTTAATGTATTTATTTATTTATTTATTTATTTATTTATTTATACCTTCTGAGAAGTGAATTTTTTTTTATATCGTCAGTGTGTATAAATGTATTTGTAGATTAAAAAAATAATAATTGTACAAATTATTATGCTCGTAATCAGTGTGTGCGTGTGCATGTATATGTAAAGGTAATATGCGTTGAATGAAGATACGCCATTTTTACTTACTCTATTCAATTTGGCCAATAGTATCCTTCCTTTCTGAAGATCCAACTTCAATATACATATTTAAATTTGATTTTAGTACGTGTACTCATCTCTCTCTCTCTCTCTCTCTCTCTCTCTCTCTCTCTCTCTCTCTCTCTCTCTCTCTCTCTCTCTCTCTCTCAATAATGGAATGTCAAAAACAACAACAAAAAACAATGCAAAGCAAAACAAAACAAAACTAAACCAAAAACATAAAAAAAAATCTTAATCAAAGAAAGTATTATACTTACACGTAGTAGTGTATAAGAAAAAAATAATAAAAGGAGAGAGAGAGAGAGAGAGAGAGAGAGAGAGAGAGAGAGAGAGAGAGAGAGAGAGAAGAAATGGATTAGAATTATTTTTGTTTTGTTCTTTGGATGACGTCACTATTTATTCTAATTTAATACTGTTCCTAAATATAAATTTTGGACCTACAATTATCTTATTTCTCATTCGTTTATAATTTTAAAACATTATTTTCATGTTAAGTTACAAAAAACAGATTATGACGTACTTCCTCACCTAGGAGTCCATTCGAGCTATGTTGGAAACATTATTAAAAAAAAAAAAAAAAAAAAAAATTAATAATAAAAATCTACTGAAAAACAATATAAAATTGAAAATTTTAAAGATGTTTTTATAAGTTTAATTGTTTATAACATTACAAACTCGCAATTCGTTTTAAAATAAAATAAATAAAATCATAAATAAATAAAAAGAAAGGAAACGAAAATAGCTACTTTATTGCAAGGCTGCTTTTCAGTTAGTATGTTTAATATTATTAGCTGCTTCATTTATTGTTTACGGTCTGGTTAACTGCGAACTTTATATATATATATATATATATATAGTGCACTCGCTATTTTATATAATGTTTAGAATATATTTATGAACAAAAAACTTCTGAAATTCTATTTATTTAGTAATGTACATGATTTCTGGGCGAGAGTAGATTTTAACTATTTGGAAGGTATGTCTTGATCAGATACGTTTGAAATTGGGTACATTTTGACTAGTTGGTGGTTCGACAAACAAACCGGCGGTAGTTGCAGCAGTGGTTATCAAGTATTGCATATTCAACGGGATGTTTTTTCACGTACGATTTTTTATAATTTCTCGAATATCAGATTTAATATTTAATATATACTATAATAGAATTCATTAATGTCATTATAATATATATATGTGTGTGTGTGTGAATATTTACTTACTATAAGAAGGTTTGCTTTGTTAAAGCAAAGTAAATTACCTGCCCCTGTTTATCTGCTCGACTTACTTCAGTTAAATTTTCTGATTTTTATCAGCAACTTTGGTATTTATATTAATTCTGAACTCAGTTTTAACACACCCAAAACAACACGAGTTAGTCCACATAAAAATAAAAATAGATAATCTTTTGGTGATTCACCGATTCATAGAATCATTCATTTTCCTATAAAATTATATATCATTATCATGAGAGAAAAAAAAAAAAAAAAAAAGTAAAGAAAGAAAGAAAAAAAAGAAGCAGCTTAAGTAGGCACAAAGATATCTTTGATGGCATTGATATGAACAAAGTCAAGAATTTGTAGTCATTTGGCAACATAAACACTGAATATCTCATAGTTTCAAGCCATTATATATGTATTAATACTATTATATGTCAAAACGAAGCTTTTGATGAATTCTAGAGCTATGCAATATTTTTAAGCATGTTGCTAATATTCATGAATTTTAATTAACTGAACTAAATAGCTCAAATCTACCATATGCCTTAATAAGAAACTCCATAGAAATTAAACCAGTATACAAAAATATCATTTTTCAAGGCCTTTACATTTTTAAGAATTTCGCTAACATTCACTTTTCATTTTTTTTTTTATATCAATTAATTAGCATTAATTTACCATATGACTTCATTATGTATATGGCTTCATAATCAACATCTTTATTGGAAACTGAAAATAATTACTAAAGCAAAGAAAATAAATGACACACTAGGCTTTTCAGACATTAGACAGTAATGGTAATCACTATGACTGCATTATGGCTGTAAACAGCAAACATTTTGGTATCCAACATTAAGTACCTCCTACCCTAAATCTTTGTATGAAATTTGGCTGACTATGATAGAAATGTATAATTTGTTTAAAGTCCTGAATAAGCTTATCTTAGCCACACAACAATCATTTTGAAATGATAAACATGTCTGTTTTTCACTGTTGTTTATAAAAGATCACATATCAAGAAATAAATACAGAGATAAAGCTGAATATATATACTACACAATGATATATTTTGTTTTTGAAAATATGTAAAAATAATGATGAAACAGAAATAAGAATGAGGGACCCCCCCCCATTCGAGGAAAACAAAAACATGTCACAAAAATTGGGCAACCTTTCACTGCAGTGCCTAGATGGTTTTTGTCACATACCTAAATCATATTTTATGGACTTTCAGATGAAAGTAAAATGTGTCTTTATGAGTCAGTGTGCAGGTGTGCATGTTTGAATGATGCAGTATTTACAATAAATGGGAAAAATAAAGGTGAACTTCAGTGCTCTTTATTTAATATTGAGTGAGTTGTAATGATAGAATATTTTTCACATTTTATTTCAGGTATCTCTGGAACATGATATATTACTCCATCCTAGATATTTTGGACCAAATCTGTTAAATATTGTTAAACAGAAACTTTTCACAGAAGTGGAAGGAACTTGTACAGGAAAGTATGTATTTTCTTCATATTATTTAAAATATATATACATTTCAGTGTATAAATTAAGTGTAGTCTTCATGTATGTAAATTAGATATATCATAAATGTTTAATTTTCATTGCGGTTTAAACTGATTTGTAGAAAAAAATATTTTTAAACAGAAGTAACATTTTTGAAAATCTGTGGAGTAAAAAGTGTTGGATGTTAAATACTGGAAGTCATTTATATTTATTTCTTAAAGGTACTTAAATGTAGAGTGTTGCATTGATGGAAGGAATACAAAAGTGATTTTTAAAAACTATTTTAGATATGGGTTTGTCATAGCTGTGACAACAATTGATAACATAGGAGCTGGTATGATACAAGCAGGGCGTGGTTTTGTTATTTACCCTGTCAAATACAAAGCTATAGTGTTCAGACCATTTAAGGGAGAAGTTTTGGATGCAGTTGTGACACAAGTAAACAAGGTAATCGTTTTCTTTCTCTGTCCTCTTTCCCAGATTCTCTTTGTTTTAAGCATTTATTTTAAACAATATCAAGTACTGTATTATTTCTCAGCAGTTGTCTAGTGTTTAGAGTGGTCACATGTGTATATAGATGAATCTGTGTTTTTGTTGTTATCTGTCTTACAAAAAGAGCTTCTTCTACACAATTATCTTTATCTATTTCTGTAGGTTGGGCTGTTTACGGAAATTGGTCCTTTGTCCTGTTTTATTTCAAGACATGTAAGTTTTTGGATACACAATTATTTTGGAAATGAAGGTTGAAAGAAAGATTTTATATTTACAGGTTAACCATATTAGATTTTGTATTTCTTATTCTAAAAGAAAATTTTACGAAAGTATGTTATATAGAAAACATAATAGTTACATTGTCTTTGATATATGTTTAAAAGAAGATTATTGTTTTTTTCCTGTAAAACATTTTTGTTTGTTTGAGGTTTTCACATCAGACAAGCATTATAAATAAGCATTCTTAAAATATCAGTTCTCATCAAAATAATTATTTTTCTTCAGAGCATTCCTGCAGACATGGAATTTGATGCAAATTCTACTCCATCATGTTACAAAACTAAAGAAGAGGTGAGATAAGATCAAGACTTAAATAAACATGTGAACACTCAGATGACTTGGCTGATGTTATTCTAATGTGATTTCATGTATAAAATACAACCTTATTTATTTTTAAAAATTCGCTACACAAATTACTATTTGTTATTTGGTTTTATTTAAATAACTGCATGAAAACACCATTCTTAATATACTGATAAAAATAATTTAATTGATATTTGGACAGTACACTAAAATTTTACAAAAGAACATGCCAAAATGTTGTCTGCTTGTTTTTTAAAACATTTATGTTATTTTCAGGATATCGTTATTCAACAAGATGATGAAATTCGAATCAAAATAGTTGGAACCCGAGTCGATGCAAAAGATATAGTAAGTAATTAACTTGCAGAGGAAGATGTGTAACATGTTGAAATTGTAGGATATATTTTCAATTTCAGTATCTTTCTGCATTCATATGACGTTTATGTCATTAATATTAGTATCTGAGATTTTATATGTTTTCGAGTTACATTTTGTATTTTAAACTTACTGACTATGGTTTCAAAGTGACCAACAAAATTTTTAAATAGAAATTAAAAGACAATGAATAAAATGAAATCACTGTTATTTTTATACTGATACACTTTTAATTACTTAGATGTTATCTTTTTCAGACAACCTTGTCATTATTAGCAAGTTAATTATTTATTGATCACAGATGACAATTTAGAATTTTGTTTTCTCAGTTTACCAGAATTCTTAATGAAAAATATTTATTTTAGCACAAAATGAAAAGAATTATTTGTTTAAAATAAAATAAAAAAATCATTTAGAGTATATATTTTATATACTTGTTTCTTACTGATATTCTATTTCTTGTTTTTCTTTTTTCAGTTTGCAATTGGAACACTTATGGATGATTATTTAGGTTTGTTTGTTGTTTTTTTGTTTGTTTTTTTAATGAAAAGGGAACCTGCACCTTACATACTTAGGCAGATGCTATCATTGAAATAAAATTAAATGTTTTCTGTGCATCCAGTTAAACACTCTTTGACAAAAATACTATTTTGTTTTTCATATAAATATATTTTGTTATGTTTAAATTGTTTTGTAAAAGGTAACTGTGATATTTTTAATTCTTTCGTGTTTAAATTTTACCATTGATAGTGATAACAAATACTGTAAATATTTATTTATGTATTTATTATTATTATTATTTTTTTTTTTTTTAACTTCTAACTTATATTAAGAAGAACAAAATAAAGAGTTTACGAGGATTAACTGGATATTTTTAAAACATTTTATTTCTATATATTTTTTTTTTTTTTTTTTTTTTAATCATTGTGCAAGACAATTCCTGACAAACTGAGTATGCAGCAACTGGGCCCCCCAAAACAAATTAATTCATCTATCAGAGTTTGAAGTTATATTTCTGTAATATCTTTTTTTCTTGAAAATGTATATATTAATTTCACATAAAATACGTTTTTCTTATCATGATTTTGTCTTGAGTGATGGTTTATATTATGTTGCAGGTTTGGTAAGTTGATGTGGATGTAGTACACAGTAAACTGCAGATTATTCAGCAGTCAGACGAGAGAGGAAAACAAGAAGACAATAGGACAATAGGACAAATAGTCTGTGTAAAGTTACTGACTGGCGATTTACCTATAATCATGAACAAGATGAATAAAGTTTTAATTTTATGTATGCCAAGAGGATTTTGGCAAGATGTGTATAACATCTGAAGATTTTTTGTTTCTGTCTTAATATTTGACATCAGTTATTTTTCCTAAACCAAAGTGAGGAATCCCAAAAGAAAAGTACTACATGAAGCTTTTTGGTGCTTTAATGAAAATACTTTTTGCTGAATAAACATATGAATAAAAATAAAAAAGGTTTTGTTTCTTTATTGGTACTGTAATAATATATTTGTATTTTGATGACTGAATCTTAAATGCTGCTGTGATGATACAATGTTGTTATAGTTACCAAAGCCTGGAGTGTTTTTTTTTGTTTGTTTTTTCTGACTTACCTGGTATTCTTCAAGTTGATAGAACATTCAGTACATCTCACAGCTATCTGAATGGGGAGAATAACACATTAGCAAAATCTTCACTGTTGCAATAATACATGAATAATAAACTTATTCATTGGTTTGTGCAAAAAAAAGAAGTAAAAACCACTTTTAAGTAATTTTTTTTTAGGTTTTATTTCTTAACATGAAAAAGTTACAATGTTGCAATAAAAAAAATAATAAATTGTTTGCAATGATGCGCTGCTAACGTTTATCAAGTAAAAGAAAAAATATATAATTTAAAAAAAAAAAAATGATTCGGCTCTACATATGTTAAATATGCTCAGGTCGTTCGTGTAGATATTGGTTTTCATATTCACGTTTAAACTGGAGGATACATTGAAAAAGCAGACTCTTGTAACATATTTAAATAATAAAAAATAGTTGTGGTAGGTACAGTAACGGGTAGCTCAGTCGTGAAGTAATGCTTTGAAAGGCTTTTGAAATAATGTAAAAAAAAAAAAAAAAAAAAAAAAATAGCCAACCCCACCCCCCACCAAAAAATGCATTTGGAAAACAAACGTAATAACTTGCAAAAAATGACGGCAGTCGAAAATTTGAAAGAACGATGTCCATTACTGTGAAGTAATATTTGCGGTCTTAAACAAAAACACCACCACCACCACCACCACAACAACAGCAATAAAAAAACAACAAACAAAAAAAAACAACAACATGCCATTAACTAATAAGATGATGGAGAACTTCAGAAACAACTTCATTAAAAAGACTTCAAAATCTCTTAAAGTACTTTGATAATTTTATTGCGCCAGAGCAAGTGGTGCACTGCAGTGTGCCGAGAAAGCTGTAAGCTTAGATTGATTTCAAATTCGACAGCTCTTGTATGCGATACTTCCATGAATCGTAGTGTTTGATTATTTTTCAAATATCAAGCAACTCGAGAGACATGTAAAAGCAGACGATTTTAATGGTCTGCTAGATGCTTTTCATGTTTGTTTTTTTCACCCCGGACCTGACATCCGCCATACTGTTGGAGATGCATCGTCTTGGCGTTTATTAAATTCTTTGCCTCAGATTGTAAAGCAGTTAGGCAGTTCAAAAGAAACTTAAGGAAAGAAGTGATTGATTTTTACTTTTAAGTGAAAGAAGTTTAATTAGCAAACTTCGTCTCGATATCTCGTTATCAGTAAATATCTTGCGACTTTCTTTTCTTCAATACATTATTATTATTATTATTATTATTATTATTATTATTATTATTTTTTTTTTTTTTCAAACTGTATCTGAATTAAGCGCACCGAGATTTACGTTCATTTAAATAATTTATTTCTATTTAATTTAATTTAATTTTGAAATATTTTAAAACTTAGTGTTACGTAATTTAAAAAGACGTTATATCTTAATGTTATTAAATATTATTTTAGTATCATTTAATATACACTGTATATACATATATAAATAAAATAAAAAGATCAGTAATAAATTAGCTATTTTTAAAAACAAATCTTGTACGACTAAAAAAATTTGATTTTTATTGTCTTCAGACGAAAGGCTAAGCAGTCTAAATGGTAGTAACCTGTAACAAAACTAACTTACCTATAAGTGCATAACATTAGTACTCCCCGACTCACTTAGCAGTAAAACTTGTAACCTTGAACCTAATCGGGAAAATGGCGTCTACGAGGTAAAAAACAATTACTAATTGAAGTACGCGATGTAAAATTGACTTGTCAATTGCATGTCTTTCAGATCTTCAGTACTGCTGTCATAGTTTTCTTCCAGACATAACTTTAAACCAATGAACATTACTGACTAAATCAGTAAGGTAATCGGAAACTCGCAACTTTTCTTGCTCAAAGACAGAAGGGATTTTCTCCGTGCTTAGAGTGCGTATACATTTGCAATCTGAATCCTTTATTTGTTCCAAGGAAACATTACGTTATTTTCCTTCTCGCTTAATTACAATGGTGTCTGCTTACAAATGGACACCAAACACTAAACAAACATTGCTAATATCTAGGTTGAAAGCATTGTTTTCTGAATTTTCTTTTTAATACATTTCTTTCAGTGCACCATCACACTGTTGAGTTTTTTTCTCGTTTAAAATATGTTTAATATCAATGCTTCAGTAAAGGGCAAATTAATAACCAGATAATAATTGTTTTAATGTGGTAAATACACAAGAGTGAGAGAAGTGTAGTCCTTTCATTTACATTTTTAAGGCATCTCTCTCTCTCTCTCTCTCTCTCTCTCTCTCTCTCTCTCTCTCTCTCTCTCTCTCAAAACTCTTTAAACGTGATTGTGAATTTGGAATTATCAAAAGCATTTTCACACTGTGATTATATGAAAATATGCAATTAGTTTAATGTAGTGAAATCGCACATTAACGACCTGTGACACGTCTATGACAGAACTATGATACACCTTCATTTTCTCTTTCATGTATTCGTCATTCCGCGAGTAATGAGCACAAATGCCTTTAATGACATAATATTATATATGTGTGTGTGTGTGTGTGTGTGTGTGTGTGTGTGTGTGTGTGTGACAAAAAGGCTTGCGTTGATTTCAACTCCAGTACCTGATGGATTTAAATGATAAATGAAGTGTTATGAATCAATAAGATTCCACATAAAGACAGATTCCTAATAATTACCTCCAGCGAGACATGCCCGATACTTCTGCTAATATATCGAATTACCCCCGTTCAGTATCACTTCTGCAGATCGCAGCTTCCCGACAGCAGCCTTGAGTGACCTACTTGACACCAAACTCCAGCTTCAGGGTAGCACTGGTGGTTATTTCTGCCTGGAGGTCAGTTCACGCAAAGCTAGATTATACGACCTTTGTAGAGATATCTTGATCAACGATCAAAGGCGTCAAGAAGTACTTGAAATATTTAAGAACATTTGTATTCTTTTAATCTAATTGTTCGTTGAAATATCGCGTGAAAAAGCGCTGATAAGCAATGCCATAGGTACAAAATACGGTTTGGTTAAAACAGATTATGAATATTATCTTTTGAAAAAAGAATAGTGCTCAAATTTATCATAGTTAAAATTTTCTTTTTTTCAAGAAAAAACATTTAAAAGATGAGATGAGATCGCAGAGGCCTCTGTATATTTATTTCGGAAACGGTGAACAAAAAAAGTACAATCAATCAATTCTCATTTGCAGATCGTTTGACAAGAAATCAAAACTAAAACGTGTTGAAGATTATGGCGTGTTAGCACGCATGCAAACACTCATACGTACATAGCAAGCGCATACAGACAATTCACATAATTATTATTCAATATCAAACTGAAACTGTTTTTATTACGACACAAATAGAAAAATCCCTTGCACTGGAAAAGGCAGATAAGCAGATCACCATAATCAAATAGGCTTGACAATGAAATGCCGTCTATAAAATCAAGCAATAAAAAACTATTAATTTCTTTGGAGAGAGAGAGAAAAAAAAAAAAAAAAATTAAAACCACTCATCAATACATGTAACGATTCTTATATAATTAGAGCAGGTTTTGGGCGCACCAGCCTGCCAGCACGCATGACATTTAACATAGCACGATTGCCGCAACCGAATCCCAGTTGTTAACTACTGGGAATTGTATTTTCCGTCTATACACGTCACTTCGGCACCAGCTCGGCTCGCCCGATCTAAGCCTTTGATCCTAACTGACCGAGTCAGCAACTTTATCGCCGTTCATAACTCTTACGGCCACATCCATCATGGTTCGTCAATATTTCTTGCAGAAGAAATCTTCAAGGTGAAAGACTATCACTATGTTATAAATTGGTTGATTGATTTTCTCCTCAAATCAGAGGAAAAAAATATGCATTTTTAATTCTATTTCCTCCTTGTGTTCGCCGAAGAAGATGGTTTCTTGTAAGTGATCTCTGTCTCATTCCGCCGAGTTGCCAAAAGCTGTATCCACCGATACCGAATTCTCAGTTCGCTTCTTACAGATTCATGATAAATAATTTCTTACTTAAAGCATTAATTAATTGAAAAAATAAAAAAAATATATATATTACTGTTGTGAAAAGTTGCTATTCTCTATGGTGCACCTTCGGGATCGTTTTCTCGTTCTAACCAATGCTCAACGAATTAACAAAACGGTAGTTAGATAAAAATTTGCCTTCTTACTAAAATGTATTTTAAACATCGTTTTAAACTGAAAAAACAAAAAAAAAAAACACATCTTTAATAAAAAAAAAAACTGAGGTGAATTAGCTATTTTTGGAGATAGAAATATAATATTCAGTTTTAAATCTATATAATAACAAAGTAATGCAATGATTTCGTGTGGGCGGTCAAGTGGGATTTACACAGTTTTTTTTTTATATTAATGCTTATTTAGCTCGGGGCTTTATCTGTGCACTTATACAATATCAGAAACATTCGTTAGTTTGTAAAACAATGAATACTTTTTATTAGATTTTTTTTTTCTTTAGATAGGTGACTTGATATTTGGAGATAATCAGTGAATCCAATATTCCGCGTGTTTTGTTTATTAATGTTCCTTCTATTCAATCTAAGTGAATTGAATCATTTCGAAAATTGATTATAATATGCACTAACATGCTGCAGATATTAAACCAATTACAAAATTATTTTATGGTTCTTTGTGCGTATGTATTTTACATTAATTAGAATACGCCATGTGTTTTGATTCTAGCGCAATATCGAACATCTGAAAAAGTTCATTTGAAGTAACAACAATAAAAAGAGAAGAACAAATATTCAATAAAGAAAAGAATGAAAGAATGAAAGAAAAAGAAATTTCAAAAAGTAAGAAAAAAATAAAATAAATAAACTCCATACTTCAAGAGAAACCAGTTCAAGGTATTTCTATCATTAAACACAGTTGAAACTGTAAAATCCATTACATCAGCTATTACAGTAACAATCATAAGCTTTCATGTCCACGAAATGAAAAAGTAAAATTTTATTTTACGTCTTGTTTTAGCCATTCAAAAGTGTCTCAGTGTTTTGCTTCCATGAACTACGCTACAATTTTATGATCTAAAAAAAAAAATCCGAGTTTTAATCAGTGAGACAACACGGATTAATGCTACCGCACACCAGAGACACATCACTGTCTGTAATCCTTTCATCAATCAAAAGCTTTATTCCCCACAATTTGACGGACATCAATAAAAGTTTGTCCCCCATTTAGAGATTACAACCACGTCTCCAGGAAATAAGAGTTACTGCGCAGGAACAGAACGCGCTCTTGGCGTAATGACATCCGGAACGGAGTAATAAAGAGGAACCAGTCGTTTAAAAGACGGTTGGCCATTAAGAATGTAAGAGGTACATAATTATTAATACATTCCTCAGTGGCCTGGAAACTAATTCCTAATCGCGAGGCTTAGTACAGATGGTCTCTCAAATAACTTTGTATATAAAAGGGAAACATAGTTGAATATATTTTATTGCTAATAGTTGTTGCACTTGAGGTGTAGTATTTTTGTTTTGTTTTGGATTGTGACACCCTAAATGGGATAATTTTACTACCATTACGTTTCAGATCTAGAACTCGGTGTTGACTGGATGTTTCTGAGTAATACAAAATACAATTATCATTATTTCTTTATTAAATAAAAAAAAAAATAAATTATTGCTTGTTAGATGTATGAAATCAATGTACGTGAAAAGAAGTCACTAATGACAGCTCTGTTTCCTGAAGATTTGTTATTTTATTCTGAAACTTTATTATTAAAAAAAAAAAAAAAAAAAAAAAAAATGTCGTTAATGAAAAATAATGGAGCTATTTAGAATGTATTTTTTTTATTTATATATTTATTATTATTAATTTTTTTTTTTTGGTAAAACTACAGCAACACTTCACTTTTATTTCTTTTCATTAACTGTAAAATATTCAGACAAATCATATATCACTGTGTGTGTGTGTGTGTGTGTGTGTGTGTGTTATTTTGAAAAAATAACAATGTATTATTGATTTTGCATCCTTGTAACGTATTTATGAATCAAATTCACCTTCTATTTTTAACAGTTTTATTTATACGTTCGGAACTTCTACACCGCATTTTCTCATTTAAACTGAATTTCACTCGGTTTGCCTTCTCGAATAATCGCTATGTAACCAGTTGAATCATCCTTGCGCCGGGACATGTACAAATGCCTGGATGCATCTCAGACAAACTAAGGATTTTTGAGCGTTATCTCAAATCAAAAGCCATGTTCGGATGGGGACTCATTTCTTAATTATTGACGAGAACAGAATTTGGAATCTGAAGTTTTCAACTCCAGTGGGACTTTTTCGTGTCTGCGGAAGAAACCCTCGGGTTAATTGTTCCTCAAGTGTCACTCGTGTTTAGTTTGGCCCTATTCCATTTCTCCATCTCCAGATGTAAACACGCTAATCGGAATTACTTTATCATCTGCCAGTTCCTTTGTACTGATTTGCAGCCGATCGCGACATTTAATCAATTCGTAAAATATTTGCGGAAAATGCCACTGGCATGCAAACCGAGGATTAGGGCAGGAGTTGGAAAACAAACCTCCCTGAGTAAAGAAAACGTTTAAATTCGAATCTAAAGCCAATTTTTTAGCTGTCTTTTGCTAATCCGCTTGGTCAACCTGAACGGTGCACAAAGCAAACACAAAAAGGAAAGACTGAAGATGTTTCCAATTAGTTTATTGAGATTTCTCTTGTGATTTTGCCCATCAGACTTAAAACATCAAGTTTCATGCTGTCTCTTGTAAATATTTCTGAGAGTAATCTATTTTGTTTATGGATTTCCTTTAGATCGTTTTTTATTTTGCGACTTGAAAAAGATTTAATAATAGTTAATAATAACTTTTAGATTGTATATATATATATTATTTATTAATTTACTGTTGGTTGATGTATACCAAATGCTTGAGAGAGAGAAAGAGAGAGAGAGAGAGAGAGAGAGAGAGAGAGAGAGAGAGAGAGAGAGAGAGAGAGAGAGAGAGAGAGAGGAATCTTAAGAGAATAATTAATATGTACTTATAAAAAACTATATGTAGGAGAGATAAAAAAAAATCACTTTGATTACACTGCTCTTAACAGTTTTAAAATAGACATAATTATTAATGTCGCCATAATTCTTCTCAGCATATAATAACAGTGCGGTATGGACTATAATTATGATAATCGGCAGATTCCATCCAACATGCCTTTCTTTTATGACCTTATTAATCAATAAAGAAAAGAAAAAAGTTTATGTTTATTAGAAAATTTCAGAAACCTTCATTTGTGGGCCATAACAAATCTTCAGGTATGAACTCAAAAACAGTAATGTTTTTTCTTAATGGTTTATTATATATATATATATATATATATAATATCATACTTTAAGTTGTTGTGGAGAACATGTTCAAAGGCTTAAATTATGTTCACTTACAAAAAGAAAATCTGCCAAAGAATATCTGATGAATTTCCTTCCGATTATTTGGCAGCTATTCATTCAGAGCACCATTTTTGCCCATTCCAGTGTGACTAAAACATTCAGCAACGTACATGTATTTGAATAATGATTATGATGTGGACACCATCGTTTAACCCTTTGCATTCTGTGTGTGACGAACCTCGTGTTCAGACAATAACATTGAAAGACATCATCATTTGACACTTTGAATATCGAAATGAGTGTTTCACTTCATGTATAAACAAAAATTTGTTTTTACGTTATGGTATAGACAATGATATTAATTACTGTCGTTTTCTACTTTGCGAGCGATTATTACATGCTCGGAGAATAACGTAAAATTATCATCATAGTCTGAAACGTTGTAACTTAAAAGAAAGTTACATATTTGGTAAATCGCTTGACTCTTAGCCGATTCAGTGTCTTTCACTACAAGTTTAGATAATAATACAAAATAAATACAGTAATTTGTGTTTCTTTACATGTCCTTAGAATAACACAATAACTAAAAGTGGACGTTTGGCATGCTATATCAACAGAATACTAGGCAACTGATCACAGCTTGGAAACCTGACTAATTAAAACATCTAGACAAAGATCAGTGAGATGACTTTCTTTTTGCATTTTAAGTCAATTAAAAGATCATTCAATGTCCCATCATTGAGTAGTATCTAAGCCAATCTTTCAGAACCAGTTTAGAGAATAATTCCACAATCAAATAGCATAACTATTACTGTTATATCACAGACACTGCGGTATTGATAAATTACTAAATTCAAATTTTGAAATCGTTTTCTATTGGCAAAAAAAAAAGTAAACAGCGGGAAATGGCACAGTTCACATGCAGTCTCTGTGGCCTCCTGGTGCAAATCTACGTAGAAATCTTTTTTTCGATTTTTATTCTGGCCAGACAAGAATGGACTTCATTCGCCATCGATTTACATTTTTGAGCAGATGTTTTCTTTCCCATACGTTTTATGTTGAATTAAAACAGTGTTTATGCATGGTTTTCTGACATTTTTTTTTTTTTTTTTTTTACACTTTCTATGATAACATGAACACATCCGGCAACAGAAACAAAATGAAATTTTTACCTTTATTTTAAATATCTAATATTTACACTTTCCTTTTTATGTCCTCTCCAAGAACTAATCATTTGTTTTTATTGCGTAGAATAAAACTAATATAATATTTTGAAAGAGAAAGAAAGAAGAAGAAGAAAAAAAAAAAATCAGAAGGAAGCGAAATGAAATGGAACGTAAAAAAGTTAAAATATCAGAGATTCTGCCTTAAGCCGACTTCAAATGAATAACGATGGGGCTACTTAAAAAAAAAAAGATCCCTTTTTAAATGTTTATATTATAAAATTATCTGTCCTAGTATTAAAACAGCCAGTCATACACTTATACAGATGTTTTCATCACACACTCACAAAGGTATGTGGAGATATACCATGGTTAAAAAGGCCAGAGCGGATAATTTATCTCAAATTTTACACAAATACCAATTTCTTCTTGCTTTGCACAGAATGATTCCCCCTGTTTTGTCCCAATCTGGGATTCAGCTGACCCTCCTTACCTTTTGAGTCGTACGCCCATGCATAAACACACACACACACACACACACACACACACACACACACATATACAAATAAAATAAAACACACACACACACACACAAACCCCCACACACACATACATACACACACACACATACATACATAAAAACATACATACACAAAGAATATAAAAATATCTAGACTATCATATTAAAGGACAATAAATTCATGTGGAGTAATTAAACTGAGTACGTCATCCAGACAACAAGAAAATAGAAAACAAAAATCAATGTCGTTAAAAACAATGTTCCTAAAATATCTGTGTAAGCTTATTATTCTTTAAAAGATTAAGCAGATTCTCTTCTGATTTAATTTAATTTAATGTCTGTCATCATAATTCCTTGCAAATCTATATAAGAAAAAAAATAAAATGAATGACGGAGGACAAAAACATGTAATAAAGATATTCTTAAATAATGCCAATTTATATAAAGGGCAACATATACAAATGAGAGAATACTCGTCTATAACAATAACATAAATAAATAAACTGTAATTATGACTGGTTCTTAAAAGAACGAGGAAAGAAAATTACCAAGCCTGCTATGACAAGACAAAACTTGATCCGACTAAGACACTGTTTTTCCGTTATAAACTAGTAATAGATTATACCGAGGGCCCACAATAGTCCTGTCTGTACTTAAAATATTCGTTTAATGTAGGTGGTTTTTTGTGGTTTTTTTTCGTCTCGGAGTAGACAAACAAATGTCTGGGTGGCATCGTGGTTGCACAGACGAACTAACTCAGACAGACACCAACATTTTCTTTCTAATGTCGACTTCAAAGCAGATGCTCTGCGTGATAACAGGCATTAACCTACTAACACTGTTAATCAAAGTCTATTCAATAATACAAGCCGATAATACAGTAATTGAATAATTAATTTTCTAACCTCCGCAGTCAGACTCACGAACACATATACAAAAGTACACACACATGCACTCACGCACGCACGCACGCACGCACTCATATGTGTTATAATTGTTAAAGGAAAGACCTCGTTTCGAATTAATTATCCATCAGCTTACAGAATGTGTTTTACTGAAACGAATCAAAAACTCATCATCGACCTGTTCCACATATAACTAATCTGAACCACAATACAGGCAGTTAGTTTGCGAACTCTTGATAAACTTGTTTAATTAATTTTGATTTTAGTACGAAGCAGGCGCACACAATCTGTAACAGAAACGTGTCTCCATATTCCATGATGTCTATTTCTGAATTAGATTCTTCCTCTTACAAGGCACATTAATATATATATTTATGTAATTTTCTTATTTGTTCCTTTTAGCTACTTTTGTTCTTCATTAATATATTTTGTTTTTCTATTCTTTCCTTCTCTTTAATAGGAGAAAAAATTTAAACATTTAAAAAAATAATAATAATAAAAATAAAACAAATAAATAAAAACAAACAAATAATAATAATAATAATAAAAAAAATAATAAATAAATAAATACATAAAGCAAAAAATAAAAAAAAAAAAAAAAAAAAAAAAAAAAAAAAAAAAAAAAAGTGTAGGGAAAAGAAAAATAAGTAGTAGAAGAATAAACCTTGATATTTATAATCATAGTTCTGGCTAGATTCAGAAAATTATATAAGACAGATGATAAAAGAAAGAATAAGTAAAAAAAAAAAAAAAAAAATAAATATATATGTGTGTGTGTGTGTGTGTGTGTGTGTGTGTGTGTATTTAAATAAAAGATTATTCGTATATTAAACGAATCCTTATGTATTTTAAATAAAATATTCTCTATCTAATTTAAACAAAATATAATCCATGCAGCTTAGGCAAAAGATCCTGTAATTATTTTAAATAATTTAGCTGACACTTTGAAACGTAAACTGACTGAACTCGACGAGGAATCATTTTCCGAAACTCTGCACTCCGTAACCTTCGAACTCGTAATTACCAAAACCACTTTGAAAACAAAAGTTCAGCATGTTTCAAAACAGAAATTAATAATAAAAACATTTTTTTTTTTTTTTTCTAGACATATCTCTATGGAACATTACGTCTTTCTCAGTAAATATTTCAAAATTGTTTAATTTTTTTTTCTGGAGCAGATTTGGAAGTTAGATGATACGTTTGTGCAGAAATTGGATGTCAATGCCCTTAGTGACGCGTGCAGTTAAAGAAGACATTATTATGTGGTACACTGAGACCTGGTACTTCTGTCCTCCTGCAGATCAATACAGAAACTGTGTTCACGTTAATCACCCTTTGTTTAACTGCATGGGTGATCGTTTGTAAACATTAAAACATGAAAAATTGGTTTAAAGAGTTCGTCGAGTTGACTCGCGTACAGAAACGTTAGAAGTACTGAGCGAATCTGCACCAGAAAACGATTCTGGTAGTCTTTTATTTTTATTTATTTATTTACTTATTTATTTATTATTATTATTATCATTATTATCATTATTATTGTTATTATTATTATTATTATTATTTATTTATTTATTTATTTTTTAATTTATTTATTGATTTAATTATTAAATTTAAATTTTTATTTTTTTTTTATTTTTATTTTTTTAATAAAATCAGATTACTTTTCATGTGTTATGGATTTCTAAAATATAAAATGCCTGCTGGTGATTTGAAAAATTAGAAATTAAAAACGACTTACATGACTTCATCAACACGTTTCAGTTACAGTTAGAACAGCAAAAAGTTAACAGATGAAAACTAAAAAATTCAGATAATTTGTTTCGTATTTTTTCTTTTTCTTTTTCTATAACAAAAGTAATCAGACAATGCTTTGGAACTGTCAAAAGGTCAAACCTCAGATCAGTTCACAATAAAATGATTTAAAGAGAAAACTTTCTTTATGTTTTGTTTGTTAATCGAAAAGTTACAAATCTGAATTAAGATTTGGTAATCGTCTGGAAACGTAATTTAATATATTTTTTTTTTAAGTGTTCTTTATGTTACTGGTGCTCTGTACTTTTCATTTATGAAATTTTATCAATTATTAGGGAAAAAAACTCGTATTTTCACTGATTTATTCATTTATCAGATAAAAATTATTTTCTGTCGTCTTGTAAAGAAAACTGTTCGCTGCGCTGTATTAGAATGATGTCAGACGTTGTTTTGAATATTAAAACACAAGTGACTTTTTTCTCCGACGATGAAATGGTAATTTGCGAGAATGTTGAGCGTGTTCCCATAATTTATACAGCACTTGCTGAAAGTTGTTTCTCTGCGTCTAGCATCATTAAATTGGATATTTGGCGTCTGTCGGATCATTCAAGTAGAATAACCCTGTCCTGAATGCCTTTCTTTACACGGCACATTCCCCACTCAGAGAGTCCCAATATTGGACGAGGGTCTTCAATGGCGTTCTTTTGGTGCGAGTAAAAAGTAGTTCCCCGAGGACAGGGTTTAATTACCGCCAAACTCTCGGCTGATTCGTTCTATTGGCATCACCCGCTTTGTCAAACAGCAAGAGATGCCGAAAGCACTAGACAGATATATTGGATTTGGTTTGCACGACCACAAAAGAAACAAGTTCCTGAGAAGCAGGGACAATATTTGAAGGCGCGCTATAACATAAAGATGAGGCAATGATTGGCGCGTTGTTCACATCACCCGCGGGCTGACGATATGAATCGTATCAATACGCTTCGATTTTTAGAATGTTTTACAAGTACGTGTTTTGTGGATAAAATTATTAAACTAATAATAATAACTTAGCGGAAATAATCCCGAACTTGAATAAGTCAATTACATTTACTTTGTTCACTGATTATAAATAACGTGTGCATTTCTCGTCTAACTGCCTGACGACACTCGTCTGAATAGGGTAAAGATCTGATCGTTTGAGTAATGAAAACATCTGAAGTTCAGCTCGCGTCGCCTTGAATAAATTATGATAAAGACAGAAAAAGAAGAAAATTATTCGAAATTGAAGATTCTGTAAACTTCGTAATATTCAGTTATTAATAAATCTTTTTAATTTAATGCTTGTGTCTAATTTAGTAAAGAAAACAAAAACAATAACAGTTACCCAGAAGAGACGTTTACTGAACGTTCAAGATAGAGGATATCAACGCCAATGAGTTTCCGTCGATAATGTAATCACTTAGACAGTTTTTAGCAGATGGAGAGAATAATAAAATTGTCTTTTATAGTAAACGATGGAATTTTCAATTAAGATATAGGGTCATTACGAAAGAAGCATCTGATGAAAACAGAACTATATCGATGCAGTATCGAACGTCTGCAAGTTCTCATTTTGACAAATTGATCGTTAACCGCCATCTTTTAACCTCAGAAAGCCGGTGACATTACGTTACAGTAAAATATTTTCTTTTTTTTTTCTTTTTGTTTTTTTTTCTTGTTTTTTTACTTCTTCTTTTTTTTTCTTCTTGTTTTTTCTTCTTGTTTTTTTTTTTGTTTGTTTTTTTAAAAGAACGAAACATTTACTGATACTTCGTTAAACTGTACAGTGAATCAGTTAGCTCTTTCAGAAAACATTTTTGTACTGTTTCACTGATGTTGTCGTTTTGTCAAAAGGGGATGTTTTATGGAAACAATAGAACTTGAGTTAGACAAAAGAATTGCAGAAAAAAATTGTAACATATGTATAAAGAAAGACAAAGAACCCTCCCCAAAACAAACCAAAAAGACCCAAAACCCCATATAGATGTTAGCATCCGTGTCATTGATAGAAGATAACACTAAATTAACAACGAAAATGCAGATACTGTATCGTATAAAATAACGTAACTTACATATAAAAATAACAACCTATTACGAAAGACATGCCCAAGTAACAGTAGCAGACCTTTCAGACGGACAGAGAGACAGACAGACATTATTAATCAACTCACGGCTATCTAGCAATACATTTCCTGTAGGAAAATAACAACAGTCTTAATACTTGCAGTATTCTTTGATCGTTAATATGATACATTTGGTAAGGACTTTAGTAAAAAATTTCAGATCTTTCCACATACGAAAGGTGAATAATTAATGAATTAAATCCAGTGGTCCGTTTCTAAGCACATTCTCTTCTACAGCTTCTGTAATATTATAAAGATTTTTCAAACAGCACCCTTCTTTCCACGCAGTCAGAATGGTTTTAGACATTGTATTAAATACATGAAACGTGTCGTCAGCTATGATCTCGATACTAAGACAGCAGAAGTGACCTTTGGATATCTTTTGAAGCTGGTTTAACAGACCAGACACACGTCATTCGTGATGCAGGAAAGAAGTCAGAGATTCATATGCTTAACCAAAAACACTAAAAGGGTCATTAGGAACTGTGGAAGCTTGTAACAAACAGCAAAAGCGAGACACAACAATTCTTTGTTTTAAAAAAAAGAAAGAAAAAAAAAAAAAGAGTTTTTAGAGGTTTAGTTTTTCACTAATGTTTTCTAAATTGTTTGTTTGCAGAAAGTAATTTGATGCAAAATAAAGACACGAACTGTTCCAAACAAACAACAAGGGAAGTAAAGGCTGTCACTGAAATACAATCAGTAATAAGAAATTCGACTTAAATAGAAGAGAAAAATGGAAATTAAAAAAGATGTTATTAACAATACTTTTAGTAATTTATACAGTCTTTAAGAAAAGTACAGATAGATTAGAAAGCATTTAATTACACAAATGTAGAAAGAGAAGACTACTTGTAAGATTGTGAGAACTGGATTAATGATGAAATATCCCCAAAACATAAATAGAAAATAAAAATAAAGTAACAGAGAGATAGGCTTATATACAGGTAGGTAAAGAAAGAAACGCACACAATTATAAAGAGAGAGAGAGAGAGAGAGAGAGAGAGAGAGAGAGAGAGAGAGAGAGAGAGAGAGAGAGAGAGAGAGAGAGAGCGAGCGCGCGTTTTGTTTGTATGCAATCACAAAATTAAATTTCATGCATTAAACATTGCTAGACAAACAAATTAATCTTTCTGTTTTAGAATGATTAACATTCTTGTGCAAATAAAACGAGCGATCATGCTGCGCGTCGGAAATAATCGCTTGAACAAAAATGAGAAATCATACTGGAATCTGTATTGTCAGGGAACGTCCTCGCGCCTAAGAATGACAAGTAACGATGCATACATGTCGAACACACAATAGTAAATTGCTCAGTATTATTGGGAAGTTTAGCTATCAGGGTCTACACATGCCCACTAAATGTCTATTCTATGCCGTTCGATTGCTGGCTTCTGTCCACATCCAATTTATTTTATAGTACTAAAATTTGTTTGGCAGGTCTTATTTTCTGACCGGATTTTTACGTTACAAGTTAAGTGCATTCTAACGTAACAATAAGTTATCCGCGCTTCATTAGTCCGGTGTGAAAGAATATTTGTTCCCCCGAATATCTGGCGAATATATGTACTCCTGGGGGAAACGAATATTTGTTTCTGCCCACGAACATTTGTTCCTGCCATGATTGGAGGAACTGATGTGTAGCGAATATTAGTTCCCCATGCTTTAACTTTAAATTTTGAGATTGGAAAACAATACATTTTTTAAAAAATAATTTTCCTCAGTATTTTCACACGGGCGTACTAACTGTCCTCAGTATTTCGATAAATGGAAATAAGAATTAGCAAAAGGAGTGGCAGATAACCCAGGCCTGAATAACTTTTTTTTAATGTTAAAGATAAACACACGACTATGCATACATATTCAGTAGAATAATGTATTTTTATTACATTTATGTGTACAGGGTGAGAATATATATGATAATTTCGAGACAAACGTTTATTCAGTGATTGCTGGTGATGTCAGCTTCAATCTAATATTTATTTTGAAAAAAAAAAGAAAAAAAAAAAAAAAAAAAAAAAAAAAAAAGAAGAAGAATTACTTGACAAGGTAAAGGTACTGGTGTTAACTCACTGAGTGTCGTTATGGCTGATTTGTGGTATCGTTGACATTTTTCGCAATGTGCACAATAGTCCTTACAATCATCACTCGTGCCTTTCCCAGAAAAGTGGCACCTTAACTTCTGCCACATTTTTCTCCCAGGCAAAATATCCTCCTGGTAACTCATCATAATGGACAGATTGTAGAATTTTGGCTTTCTGGGTCACTTTGACCACTTACCCAGGGGTAGCAATAATGCACCAGGCTGCATTGCAAAGTGTACCTTTCTGATTTTTTTAGTAAACCTGAGGATATTTTCCTGCAGTCGCTTAAACCAGGAGCTTGTTAATCCTCATCATCATAATCGTTGGTGTATATCAAAATGAAGGGTCTCGTCAATGGCCTTATTTTCACACTTCATGTTCTAATAAGTGATTCTGGTCCTGACATTTAAAAAAAAAAAAAAAAAAAGAAGAAAAACAAAAAAAATCCCAACATCAGAAGCTGTGTTATTGTAGCACTTTTGTTAAAAGATTGGGGCCGAATGCAACACATTTCAAAATAATTATCAATGATAAATGAATTTAGGGATGAATATTTTCAACTACATTTAAAAATAAAATATATATGTCCCTATTTTCAAGATGGCAGTAGTGATCAAGTACCCTGAAAAATGTATCCCTCAGTTATTTCTCCACCTATCTGCAGTTATAAATATGTTTTTGTGAATCTCTATTTGCAGTGGTGTTCAATCAGTTTCAACAGACACACACTTTATGCAGTAATTATCACAAATAGAATACAGAACTACGCCTGAAATTAAACACAGAGTGGGGGGAAACAAATATTCCTTCCAGGGGGAACGAATGTTCGGGGGGAACAAAATATTCTCTGACACCGGCAACCTACAGGTTCCTGAGATGCCGAATTAGTCATGGCCAGCCTGAATATGCAGTTATTTTTAAAAATAAACTTGTAATATAATTACAGACAACACAGAAGTTTCTTTGGAGATTTATAACTGTAAAGTCGAGAAAGATTTTTTAAAATTTATTTATTTATTTATTTATTTATTTATTTATTTATTATTATTATTATTATTATTATTATTATTATTTTTTTTTATTATAATTATTTTAATGGCTTTTTATTGTTTTTAACATACCAATTGTAACTGATATGACGGCTCACTTTCAGCCTGTTTACTGTTTGTTTCTTCTGAGGTTTCGGTATACTGACTATCTCAGTGGACTGGAAGTTAATACAAAAGAATAAAACAAATACATTCTCTTTTCAGCTATTAAATTTTGGATAAATATAAATATATACAGATTATTAGCAGACAAAGAAATGTGCACAGTAGAAGATTTTTATACAGGTTTTCCGAAACTCGCTTTTCAATGATTTTTAATTTAATCATCTCCTAAATTGAATTAATCAGAAATACAATAGAATTCTTAGAAGTCAGTCACAAACACACACACACACACACACACACACACACACACACACACACAAAACAAATCTTGATTTTACTTATCGAAGAAACTTTTTAAAATCAATTTCACATAGAAAGGTAAGCATATACGATAGTATTAGATGAACAAAGCTAGAACGGGAAAAATCCTTATAGGCGCACTAAGAAAGGTTATTTCTGCTCCTGCATATAACTATGACACATACTTGCGCTGTAATCACTCACTGTACTAGAAAATAAAAATTAATATCTATATATTACATACATAAAACTTCAAAGGTAAATTAATGCGATAGTTATATATATATATATATATTTTTTTATATCATCCCGAATTTGAGTCAGTGAACCGAATCCACCCAAGGAAAATTATAAATTTAAATCCAGTCAAATTGTATACTACTAGTGGTTACTGTACAACGTGCCGTATGAATGAACCTTAAAGTCACGGTCGTTGCACGGGGTTGTTCACCGAACCATGTACATCAGAGAATGAGACAAAACACAGCACAGAGAGGCCGCTCAGGGCAAGATCTTCACATTTGCCGTTTTGTCGCTGGATAGGAAGAAAACAGCTTTCCGAGTTCAAAAATATGAAATCTGCAGCACGACTGTTATTAGGTAAGATGTTATTTAACTTTTGAAAAAATATTATAACGTCTAAACTATATTTCATTTTCTTATCATCAAAATCGTCGTTGTCATCATCATCATCATCATCATCATCATCATCGTCACCATCATCGTTATCTTTTTGTGTCTTCATTCATCATCGTCACCGTCATCGTTTTCTTTTTATGTGTTCATTCATCATCAGTATATTAAAGTTCTTATTCTACTACAGAACTTATTTGAGCTTGCGTAGATGTTGGAATACGAATACTTTGTATCTTGAATATTTCAAATTATTTTCTTTTAGTAATAATAATAACAAAGGTTAAAAAAAAAAAAAAATAATCATAATTATATAAAAAAACAAAAACAAAACATTAACAGAAAGAAGAAAAATAAAACTGAAGAACTAAAGAAAATAATAGATAATAAACTGACATTATTTGTTTATTATCTTATTAAATACTAATAAAAAAAACCATCAACATTAACAACAATAATAATGATACTGATAATAAATAATAATAATAATAATAATAATAATAATAATAATAATAATAATAATAATAATAATCATATTAATAATATTTAAAACAAATGTATAGGTTTTATTTAGGTGAGACTGTATAAATACGATTCCTAAAAGTGTTCGACATCTTATACAATTTCCTACATATACAAAAGTTTCAAATACATTTTTTTTTTTATTGTCTAGAAACCATTATTTATTTTTGCTATTGAAATATGACCCTTTTAAGTGTGTCGTTCTCACAGAGACTTTAATAACGTCATTAACTCGTTCTATCATCTGTGATGGGTTATAAAGCAAGATGTAAAGATCGTGTTAACACATGAAAATCTACACTTCGTGACTGTCATTCACTACTCACTCAATGCACTCACTACCGATATGATAAAGAAATACGTAAGATGATAGATCGACCTTGAGGTTATTTCCAGTTCCAACAAATGCTCCACAGCTGTTTTGTGAAAATGCCTTGGGATATTAGATATGAAAGTAATTATTGAAACGAAAAGGTGTTTTCGTTGTGGTATCCAGTATTTCATTTTAGTTCTTCATATTTTAAGTTAAATTTTTTTTTTTTATATTACAAATGTATACAGATTATCGTTTTCTCTCAATTCATTTATTTTTCTTTCTTTCTTTTTCTTTTCTTTCTGTTCCTATTATTTTTCCTTATCTTTTCTTTATTGTTTATTACTCTCCATTGTTTTACTGCTTT
>CM022665.1:5825400-5867900 GCA_012295275.1 Chrysomallon squamiferum | reverse complement strand
ACAAGAACTACATTTCGCGATATGTCTCAAATATTTTTACAGTGTCTAAGAAGCTTTTCTGTGCAATTTGGCACTTAAATAAAAAAAATAAAAAAAGATAAAATAAAAATAACGTATTCTAACCACTTACAGATCTCAGATTAGAAGTAAAATAAAATTTCAGCAAATATTCTCAAATGGTCTTGTACATCCGCGGTTTCCGGAAATGATGGTTAAAAATCGACGGGCGAAATTTCTGTTAAAAATTAAGAAGTTTTTTTTTTTAATATAAAACACCTCTGCAATTTCGCGCATCTCTGTTTAAAGGCCCTTGCGTGGTTTCTGAACCCACGCTTGCTTTGTGTTAATATGTTTTTTTCTGTTTTATTGAGTGGCGTAGATGAGAAGGCGAGAAAACGAGAGAAAGAGAGAGCGAAAGTGTGCATGTGTGCGTGTGTGAAAGAGAGAGAGAGAGAGAGAGAGAGAGAGAGAGAGAGAGAGAGAGAGAGAGAGAGAGAGAGAGAGAGAGAGAAGCAGAAGAGGAAGACAAACAGCAAGAAAACCGAAATAGTTTTTTTTTATTTATTATTTACTAGTTTTAAATCATCAAAGTTAATTAACACAAGTGAAAGTGGCGGTTATTTTTACTTTTCCTACTGCTAGATCTCTTGTTTTGACTTGCAGGAACTCGGTTCTTATCAAGTATTTAGCCAAGCGGATAATTATGAGGTCAGGATGTCTGTCCGGTCCTAGGTGGACCCAGTATTTCGATATTGGCTGGAACGTCGGTTTCTTTAATTGGTCTACATCATCGTTATTATTATAATTCACTACATTGCCAATACCGGCTGCAGCGTCACGTTGTTTATTGGTCTGTATCATCATTTTATTATAATTAATTACATTGTCAATAATAGCCGGTAGATTACGCTCCTTATTGGTCTACATCATCATTATATTATATTTGTTCAATATTTGTGGAATATTGTCAGGAAAGTCTATGACTCATTATGTCATAATTTTTTGGTTATTTCTGTATTAGTTGTAATATCACTTTGCCTAATTGGTTTTCTCTTCATTTTTGTTGTCTTGTGTCAGTATTTTTATTTCAGTTGCTTTGGTCGTAATGCTACAGTAGTTCATTATGTTTTAGTTCAGTGTATTTGAGAATTGAAAATAATTATAAATTAGTGCAGTATTAGCAATCTGATGCTGACTGCGATATCACTTTAATTTGTTATTTTTACAATTCAGAATATTGTCTTTATTTCATTATTCTGAGAAATATCAGTTTAATTAACTGGTTTAATTTATATTTATATTTCCACATTAACCTAAACATGACTATGGGAGTGGTTTATTTAATTTTTTTTTTTTTACTATGACAGTTTATTATTATTTTAATTAACAAAAGTCGTGTCAGTAATATCAGTAACTCCCGCAACACAAACATTATCGGTACAACAGAAGTTTCTACTGTAACGACAGCCACATCATGCCACCATCATAAGTATCAACAATAAAAACATAATACAAACAGAAATACCGTCATCACCACAAAATTTGAGAGAAATAAAATAAAATAAAATAAAATAAAATAAAAAATAAATAAATAAAAATGGTAAAAAAGGAAAGAAAGAAAGAAAAAATCCTACATAACAATAGCAATAATAATAATAATAATAATAATAATAATAATAATAATAAAAACTTTCTATTTTATTTTTTTCAATTATTATTTTAATAAATAAAATGCATTATTAATCCTTCAGATTCAGCATTGATTAGCTAAATCTATTATTTTTCAGTCCGAATACCATTATTATTATTAATATATCCGGTAACCGTCTTTTACAACCGTTTTTGCCGACCGCGCAGAACAATATCCTATTTTAAACTTCAGTGGTTCTCGTATTAGAATACTGTAAAACAATCAAAGTACTTTGAGTGAGAACATTCACAGTCTCCACACTCAAACTCTGTTCAGTCATTATCGTTTATTACCTGATTTTCCTATCTCAGTTCATGCAGTGTGCTGCAATAAAACTCTTTTCTTGACCACAGTACTCGTATATTAACTCGATTTAAGTAATACGTCGATAACCGCTAAACAAAACATCCAAACAATGCTAAATGGCGCAATATAATATTTATTTACTGTAAATTGGACTTTCACTGAGTTCTTTTCTTCTCATTTTAATGTTCTAAATGGATGATAGTGAGTTAGATGATTGTTAAATAGCAGAACGAGTAAAGTGAAAGTTCTTTACAGAAACTTGTTGCGATCTTTTCACTTATTTGATTTTGGAATACAGAAGACAAATCGAAGAGCTCATTAAATGTATATTATTGTTTCATGTGATCTGATATATTGCTACATTTAATTAAATGAAATAGTAAAAAGGTGAAGGAGTTTATGAACACTGCACCAAACCATTTCCCCCCTCCATGTTATAAAAAAAACATCTAATTAGCTTATAGTCACGAGGAGCAATATGGTCACAGCAGGAATGCCCAGTGAAAAATGGCTTCTGAAAACATATTATTAGTATCGAGTTTATAACTGCTAAATTTATTTGGTCTTACTGAATATTAATTCAGATAAGTTTTGTCAGACAAATAGTTTTCATTTTCTTTGGGTTTTACTTCTTTTTTTTTTCTTATTTTATTAGTATTGTTATGCAGCCTTACAAACTGTATCCGGTTGTGACGTCATACTACCTGATATTTCCTGGGAGCGTTCTCGAGCATTTTATTTCGTTCTTAATTTTTTTAATTTGATTTTGTCCATCTGTACCGAAACTGAGAACAAACTGAATCATTCACTCCTCAAGCTAATACAAACACAACAAACGTGTTTAGAAAGGGGTTTCTTGTTTTAAATCTAGAGCTATTTTAATGAAATTCTTATAAACAGTAACCTCTCATTTTATATTAACATCTGTTTGACAGCAGCTATAATAGAGAATCTGAAAATAGTATCTGCGAATAATTCATAACTGGATATATAAAACACGAAGCAGAATTTATTTACATGTCATCGGCTTGGTATAAATCTACTATCATTATTTTGGTAACGCCCCAAAACCGAACCGCAATTGTGCTTGCTAAAGGTAAATTCATGCTGTACGATTTTCTGTTAAAAAGACTTTTCTTTATAAATTTTACACAGATGGCTTATATGAATTAAATTTTTACTAAACATTATAAATAAGTAAACATTTCAGTGTTTCAATGCCTTGGCCATTATATAAAAAATAGATCAAATAACTACAAATATCGATTAAGACAATGAAATAATTTAGAAATGGAGATAGAAAGATAAAGAGATAGACAGATATACAGGTACATCAATAAATAGAGAGATATCAGAGGTAGACAAAGAGAGAAAGAAAATATGAGGGAGACAGATAAATAGACAGACACATAGATAGAGAGATAGACAGATATAGACTGACTGACAGAAACATACATACATTTACACATACTCTTATACATACATACATACATACATAAAAAAATCTAATTCAGTTGCAAAGCAAAGAAAAAACTGAATAAAATTAAAAATGTTTTAAGTGAATATTTATTCTTCATTATTCCTAGATATTCACTTACTTAGCTTATTGAACTAGTTCTCTATGTCTCAAGTAACAATTAAAAAAAAAAAAAAAAAAAGAATAATAATAAATAAATAAATAAATAAATAAATAAATTAAAATAATAATAATAATAATAATAATAATAATAATAATAATAATAATAATAATAATAATAATAATAATAATAAAAGAAATAAAAGAAAAGAAAAAAGGAAAAAAAAAGAAAAAAAGAAAGAAAGAAATTGTATTTATTTTAATCCACCGAGAATTAGTGACGTTATATTTGTAACTTTCTAACGTCATTAAAGACTATTAGAGTTGCAAACTGCAAACAGAAAGGTATCGTTTGTTCAAGACATGCCAGTAATAACCTTAAACATTAACAACAATTTTCTAGGAGACATTTTATAAGGCTGAGGTCCGGAAACGAACTCGTTTCTTGAAAGGTGGCTTCCAGTAAGAAATATCTGTACTTTTAGTGCATCAAAAATTGAAAGCTGCATTTAAATCTATTTTAAATTCGTATGACGTTTGTGGTATCTCTGTAACCTTAAAACATATCTCTGTATAAACACAATAATAAGAATTTTTTTGGATAATTACCTCTGCTTAATAATCCCACATAATATAGATACATGCTGAATACCTCAACTTTACAGATGTCCATAGAATACCACAGCTTTACTATTACGTAGAATAGCAGAGCTTTACTATCACAGTCAGTACATATATACGTAGAATAACACGATTTTACTATCACAGTCAGTACAGATGTACGTAGAATATCACGATTTTACTATCACAGTCAGTACGTATATACGTAGAATATCACGATTTTACTATCACAGTCAGTACAGATGTATACGTAGAATAACACGATTTTACTATCACAGTCAGTACGTAAATACGTAGAATATCACGATTTTACTATCACAGTCAGTACGTATATACGTAGAATATCACGATTTTACTATCACAGTCAGTACAGATGTACGCAGAATACCACGATTTTACTATCACAGTCAGTACGTATATACGTAGAATACCACGATTTTACTATCACAGTCAGTACGTATATACGTAGAATATCACGATTTTACTATCACAGTCAGTACATATATACGTAGAATACGACAACTTTACTATCACAGTCAGTATAGATGTACGTAGAATACGACAACTTTATTATCACAGTCAGTACAGAGATACGTAGAATACGACAACTTTACTATCACAGTCAGTACAGATGTACGTAGAATACGACTACTTTACTATCACAGTCAGTACAGAGATACGTAGAGTACCAGGACTTTACTATCACAATCAGTACAGATGTACGTAGAATACGACAACTTTACTATCACAGACAAAACAGATGTAGTGGAATACCACAATTTTACTATCACAGTCAGTACAGATTACGTAGAATACGACTACTTTACTATCACAGTCAGTACAGAGATACGTAGAGTACCAGGACTTTACTATCACAATCAGTACAGATGTACGTAGAATACGACAACTTTACTATCATAGACAAAACAGATGTAGTGGAATACCACAATTTTACTATCACAGTCAGTACAGATTACGTAGAATACGACAACTTTATTATCACAGTCAGTACAGAGATACGTAGAGTACCAGGACTTTACTATCACAATCAGTACAGATGTACGTAGAATACGACTAATTTATTATCACAGTCAGTACAGAATACGACAACTTTATTATCACAGTCAGATGTACGTAAATACGACTAATTTATTATCACAGTCAGTACAGAGATATGAAGAATACGACTAATTTATTATCACAGTCAGTACAGAGATATGAAGAATACGACTAATTTATTATCACAGTCAGTACAGAGATATGAAGAATACGACTAATTTATTATCACAGTCAGTACAGAGATATGAAGAATACGACTAATTTATTATCACAGTCAGTACAGAGATATGAAGAATACGACTACTTTATTATCACAGTCAGTACAGATGTACGTAGGATACGACTAATTTATTATCACAGTCAGTACAGAGATATGAAGAATACGACTAATTTATTATCACAGTCAGTACAGAGATATGAAGAATACGACTACTTTATTATCACAGTCAGTACAGATGTACGTAGGATACGACTAATTTATTATCACAGTCAGTACAGAGATATGAAGAATACGACTACTTTATTATCACAGTCAGTACAGATGTACGTAGAATACGACTAATTTATTATCACAGTCAGTACAGAGATACGTAGAATACGACTAATTTATTATCACAGTCAGTACAGAGATATGAAGAATACGACTACTTTATTATCACAGTCAGTACAGATGTACGTAGAATACGACTGATTTATTATCACAGTCAGTACAGAGATACGTAGAGTACCAGGACTTTACTATCACAATCAGTACAGATGTACGTAGAATACGACTACTTTATTATCACAGTCAGTACAGAGATATGAAGAATACGACTAATTTATTATCACAGTCAGTACAGATGTACGTAGAATACGACTACTTTATTATCACAGTCAGTACAGATGTACGTAGAATACGACTAATTTATTATCACAGTCAGTACAGATGTACGTAGAATACGACTACTTTATTATCACAGTCAGTACAGAGATACGTAGAATACGACTAATTTATTATCACAGTCAGTACAGATGTACGTAGAATACGACTACTTTATTATCACAGTCAGTACAGAGATACGTAGAATACGACTACTTTATTATCACAGTCAGTACAGAGATACGAAGAATACGACTACTTTATTATCACAGTCAGTACAGATGTACGTAGAATACGACTACTTTATTATCACAGTCAGTACAGAGATACGTAGAATACGACTAATTTATTATCACAGTCAGTACAGATGTACGTAGAATACGACTAATTTATTATCACAGTCAGTACAGAGATACGTAGAATACGACTACTTTATTATCACAGTCAGTACAGATGTACGTAGAATACGACTACTTTACTATCACAGTCAGTACAGAGATACGTAGAGTACCAGGACTTTACTATCACAATCAGTACAGATGTACGTAGAATACGACTACTTTATTATCACAGTCAGTACAGAGATATGAAGAATACGACTACTTTATTATCACAGTCAGTACAGAGATATGAAGAATACGACTAATTTATTATCACAGTCAGTACAGATGTATGTAGAATACGACTACTTTATTATCACAGTCAGTTCAGATGTACGTAGGATACCACAAATTTACTGTCGCAGTCAGCACAGAAATATATGTAAAATATCTCGGCTTTACTGCTTCAGTCAGTAGAATACGATTTCTATGCTTTTATCAGATGTATAGACAGATATATCTGTTACAATCTCTGAGGAGGATTCCATTAGCGCTTAAACGTTGTGATAATAGCAGCGGTTGATAGCCGATTTTTTTCTCCTGACAATATTTCCTGAAATTAAATAAATAAAAATGAATAATTTATTGAAAAAAAAAATTTACACATTAAAGTTGGCCCTGTGTAACTGTATGAGTGAGAAATATAACCCAATAATAAATGAGTTCAATATTCAGATTAATGGATAAGAGAAATATATGTGCTGACAACCAAAATATCTGTCGTTAAGACGGAGCTGTCGCTGTTCATTCAGTGAAAATGGTCCCACAGCGAAGTTCATGAATTACGAATCCCATATGGTGATGTAAAGCTGAATAAAGAGATCGTAATAAAGAAAAAGAAAAAAGAACGGTTTAAATAAATAAAATAAAATAAAATGAATAAATAAATAAATAAATAAATAAAAAATAAAAAATAAAATAAAATAAAATAAAATAAAATAAATACCATATAAAACAATAAATAATAAAATAAAATAAAATAAATACCATACAAAACAATAAATAAATTTAAAAAAAAAAAGAAGTATAATGAAATAAAATAAAATGAAATGAAATAAAATAAATGAATCAATAAATAAATAAAATTCATTAATACCAAAAAAAAAAAAAAAAAAATAAAATAAATAAATTTGAAATAAAATAAAATGAAATGAAACAAATAAAATAAAAATAAAAAAAATAAAATAGAAAAAAAAAAAAAAAAAAAAAATAAAAAATAAAAAATAAAAAATAAACAAATAAATAAATAAATACAAGCGGACGCAAGTGTGTGCAGGATGGACGTAAGCTACGACTGTACTCTGTGAATGAAGTGGTGAATGAACAACACGAGATCACATATGGCCCTGTTTAATAGCCACACACAATCATTTCCTCACCATGCTCAGCTTTGATCAATCGCTTTGTCGATCCCGTCTAACGGAGGGATTCCTTCGACCGCGGTTTTCGCGTGTACGTCGCGCAACGCTAGGAGTAGGCGTTAAGTTCGCTTAGCGGTATTTCTTTCATTAACCGCCAATACAGTTTGATTATGTTTGCTTGTGCCTCTGTGGAGGAAACGCCGTCAGGAGAATTTTAAGCCTACAAGAGAATTTCCTATGACTTTTGTGACGGATAATGGCTTTAAAGTTGTGAGTTTCAAGGCAGAGAGGTGTTCCTTTCTAAAAGTGGAGGGAAAAAAGAAACCTTCGGTTTTCACCGATGTGAGCATACATGTTAAGGATGGAAAGTGAATATATATATATGTATATATATATATATTTGTGAGCAGGAGATAAAGTAACTTTCTGGGTGGCTTAATGCGTGTGACAGTTACAACATCCATTTATCACGGGTGGCTGGAGATAGGTATGTCTTTACTATACTAATTAGTTGTTAATGTAGTAATGATAGTACTTGGATAATTATGAATATTAATCACTTGAAGATTCTCGAAAACGTATGGAAGAACATCAAGTAAAATGTAATTTTCAAAAGTGTTTTTAATTGGTTTATTTTCCGTTTGTTAGTATTATGAAAGAGAGTGTATCAACAGTACACATTCTTTTTTCTGCATAAAACAAAACATCCTTATATATATATATATATATATATATATATATATATATATATGAAAATAAATAAATAGACGAATCAGTAAAACAAACAAACAAAAATAAAACAATAAATAAATAAATAAATAAATAAATAAATAACTCCGAAAACGTAATATGAGTCCAATGTTTTGATTACTTCCTGCCGTCTAAACCAGTGGTAATGTATTTCCATAAAGCCAAATTAAAACAGGCTTATTTCCTATTCTTTTTTTTTTTTTTTTTTTGAGAGTATTAATTTTCTAAAAGCAAATCGCAATTTCATCACATTAAGCAGGATAAAAAAATAAAAAGTAAATAAATTAATAATAATAATAATAATAATAATAATAATAATAATAATAATAATAATAATAATAATAATAATAATAATAATAACAATAATAATAATGATGATAATAATAAATATTAAAAATTAAAAATTCAGAATGATATTATTTCTAATATGAGTTTTAAAGGCGGTTTTATTCTTCATTATCATTATTATTATTATTATTATTATTATTATTATTATTATTATTATTATTATTATTATTATTATTATTATTACTACTACTACTACTATTACAATATTTTATTTTAAGTATTATTATTTTTATATAGGTGTTTCATTACTAAAACACACTGATTAATTTTTAATCAGTGGGTTTCGGATGACAAAAATTAATTGTTGAAATTCTGCGTATTTTTGAAAGGGAAACCATTGACAGGAAGAAACATTTTATATGTACGTTCCTGTAGAAATGAATTAGAATATATAAAATGAAAAAAAAAAAAAAAAAAAAAAAAAAAAAAAAAAAAAAACCCAAAACCCCAAACATTTAATGATCTACACAAATGTTCACATTTTACTTTACCATTATCAAGAACACAATAGTCATACAAACAACAAATTCAGAAATATTAATAGTATCAATAATAAAAATAATAATAATAATAATAATAATAATAATAATAATAATAATAATAATCATGATGATGATAATGATAAAAACAAAACCACAACGAAAACAACAATTTATATATATATATATATATAAAATAAATAACCAGTCAGTCAGAGTTACTCAGACTATAATAACTAAATAATAAGTAATAAAGGTTAGTTTCTTGATTTTGTATTTTTTAACTATTGAGACTGCTATTACACAACACCACCATCACTACTACTACTACTACTACTACTACTACTACTATAACGACAACAGAAACTACTACTAATACTAATGCTCACTATTACCACAGCTATTACACTTTGCAACTGCTACAGCTACCACTTCTAGAATCAATGTTACTACAACTACTATTACTGCTACTACTGCTGCAACTACTACTACCAGTACAATATTAATACAATTACTGCTACCACTATTTCTACTGTTTTTACTACTACTACTACTTCTACCACTACTGCAGCTACCACTCATACTACATACTACTACTATATCTATTACCATTGCCACGTATGCTACTACTACTACCTACACTACTTGAATGGAAGTACTATCACTATACTATTACTGCTACCATAATTACTATTTCTGGTACGAATACCTACTATCATTACTGCTCCTGCTACTATTACTATTACTTTTACTATCACTATTGCTACTAACAATACCATCACCAAGATTCAAATTGTTTCCAATCGGAATAATAAAAAATAGTGACATTTGTAGATTCCTTGTTACAGATTTTTGGTATCTATGCTACTAACTGTTAAAGTAACATTAAATTTTGTAGATCCTATATAAATATTTACTGGTGACATTTCTACATCCTTCATAAATAATATGATACTATTTGTAGACTCTAAATAAATAACGATGATGACATTTGTAGACCATAAATAATAATTGTTTCATTTTTAGATCTTACATACATAATGTTGGTGACATTTAAAGATCTAAAATAATATTACTGACATTCAGTTAAAGAATGCTGGTGATATCACTATATTATAGTTAAATCATGCTGCTGACATCTGTTGAAACGTTCATTATTTTATTACATTTTTATATAACCCTTAACCCTTAATATTGTAACAGGGATTTTGAAAGCATCTTAAAACAAGATGCATTAATTAATGGAACGAACTTTTAAGATAAATTACCTTGATTATTTAAAATAAAGTAAATATCTGAACATGTTAATTAATGATACCTGTGTAACAATTAAAATACAAGAAGCTAAATAATAATAATAATAAATAAATAAATAAATAAATAAATAAATAAATAATAATAATAATAAAAAAAAAAAATTCAAAAATTAATACCATACGGCACAGTGTCGTTTAATTATTCATAAAATGAATAACTTTCAACAATAATTAAAAAAAAAAAAAAAAAAATAAAAATAACCTTTTTTCTTCTATGTTGAAAAAGCTATTTTATCTGTATCCTTACAACTGAAAGGGTCTTGAAAAGTTTTATAAAAAACATGTTTGAAACCAATACTTTAAATGCTAATAAACATTGATTGTGTGACATCAGGCAGTTAGGTGCGCACGCGTCGTTGGCGGAATTGTAAATCAACACGACTTGAAACATTTTGCCGAGCGCTTCCGATCTCCTTATTACTTTCTTCTCTGTGTTCGTAAATACACTTGAATTTGTTTGTTATGCAAATATTGAAATCACGTTCACTTATTTATGTCTGTATTTCGGCTGAAGTGGGTAAACTTATCTTGTGGTAATAATAAAAAAAAAAAAAAAAAAATATATATCAACAACCGAACGTTCGTGTCAACTTCATTTACAGGATATTGCCATTAAATCACTTTGTACCGAGTTGAGACTGTCGGAAAACTGTCCTTGTGAATGTAACTAATCGAATGAACCATCTCTCCTTTTTCACGTTTCAGGAAGCAATTGGAGACCTTATAGAAGTGAAATTGACTTAGAACTAAAACAACATTAATATGCAACTCTTCTTTCTGTACTTGGAAGCTGACTGTTTTTGGTATTGTACAGGTCTGAAGCGTGGTAGTTTACGTGATCAATTCTCCGCTGGATTGATTCCTATATTGCCTGTACGACTACTACTGCTATTGCTATTACTGTTACTAGTACTACTGCTACTACTATTTCGATTACAACTACTGTTATGATTACTTCCCAGCACCATACAACCGGTTCGCTGTTTATGAGAAGGTTTATATAAATAGCCCATGCTGTTAGGCGATAAAATAATATTCAGTACAAAAAGGTTTTATGCAAAGATGTTTGTTTTTTAAAATGCATTTTAAAATAAATGAAATTTGTTTGAGATTTATGTGGTAGTAGTGGTAAAAATGGTAGTGGAATTAGTAGTAGTAGTAATAGAGTACGCCTAGTAATAGCAATAATATTAGTAGTTTTAATGCAGAATGAATAAAGAATTTTTCAAATATAGCACATTATAATATTAAAGCATAAAATAAACAACAAAAAAACATCTCTCTCTAGCGCAGTTGCATCAGGTACTGTTACTGGCTCAGTGTCGTGCAGAGGTCTGGTGATGCCCGGGGCCATCTCCTTTGATTGTATACACCAAAACTCAAGTATAAGGCCTAGTACTGAGAAATATTATGAGAAAGGAAGATATTTTGAATATGTAATCACAGATGAAACATAAAATAAACACTTTATTCGATTTAAATATAAATCGACAAAATTTATTAAGTTCTTTTCTCTGATTGGATGCCCTCCCCCATTTGGATGCCCGGGGCCACCGCCCCTTCGCCCCCCCCCTCTACTGCTTAACTGGCTGCTTAAAAAGTACCTTGTAAATCTTTTCTAAATATGTATGTATATAATTTATTGACAGGAAAGCACATACAAGGGCTTTTATTAACCATTTGTGAACTACTGGTACGAATGGTTCATAATGAACATTATAAAGTTTATAAAGAATTGTAATTATGATGATAATTTCTCAAATTAATTAGTAATTGTTTCGATTTAAATTATATGGGACTATAAGGAAGAGACATTGTTCTCCATGTCAAAAGTATATTTACGTTAGCAAAGATCAGCCGAAAGAAATGCTTGGGCAAGATAAATATCTGTAATTTCAAAAGTAATTCTTTCTTTATTACAAATTGATATTGACGTATTGTTCTAAAGAATACATATCTGACAAATGCTGTCATTATCTAAAGTTTTTGTATTATTTTAGTTTGATCTTCCTTTGTATATTCTTTTTCTCTCTATAAAAGATTTTAATTATCTCGCATGTTTAAAAAGAAACACGGTTCAAGATCTACAGCTCGTATTCGTGTTTTCAGTTTAAACGATTCATGTCTCATTCCTCCGTGGAACATTCCTTGCTGAATTAAACCACGAATTCGAAAATATCTTATCTAGTCCGTATGTTGGAATTCACCATATGTCTATCATTTATAATCACTTGTTACTTTTCTTTCTCATAAAGTTTATTTGGTCCGACAGTAGTTGTAACGTATTCATCCGATTTTGTTGCTGTTGTTGCTTTACATTGCAACCAGTCTATGTTAACGATAAAGTATGATACTAAAATACCAAGTTCACTTTATGATAGATAATAAAGTATGAAGTTCATTGAAATTCGTGAAGACTGTATTTTATCGTATTTTTGTGATGTAATTTCGTAGTAAGTATAAAATCCTTTGTATTCCTACAAGATACCGTCTACTTTGCAATGGTTTACTCAGCCTAGACATTCAACCTATATGGTGTTTTATTAACTGAAGTAAACATTTTACAACACTTCTGGCTTTCCGGATAATAATGAAATGCATATTAATGAATGAATTCATCTTTAATGGAGTAGGGTTTGGGTCACACTGCCATCATCATATTTGCAAACATACGCATGGGTGGTGAAGTCATCTAATTCACTTTCGGAATCCCAGTATTTTTTTACAAGTCATTCACAGAGCACGTAGTTCTTGCAAATTGCATCTATTCTTAGGTTGAAGAGCAAATCCACGGATTCTGCAAAGTGTCCGGTTTCTGTGTCGACCAGTGATTAGAGCATATGTTTAGTGAAAACTCGGCCGCGACTTCAGATCAGGAAGACCGGTTTTAATTCATTATCTAACGTCCCGCTATCAGCAGATCTAATTGTACGCTCGACATTCTTTGATTATCTATTGATTTACAAACGTTCCTGAACGCGCATTATACAGAAGACCTTCCGCTGTAGATTCCTCCATCATTATCTGCGGTCCAACTAATTGAGTTATCAGTTCGTTGTAACCACAAACCTCCATTCGGTAAGAGATTGTCCAACACAAATCAGCGACGTCGTGGCTACAACATTAAATACAACGTCTTCAGTGATCAGTACAGACATGATCGAGACAAGTAGCATGACACACTGTCGAACAGAAACCGTACGTCGATTGCTTTTTACAGAACAAGAATGTTAAAGTGACCCGTCAGAACTTGGCGTGTTTCTTAATTCACTGAGTAAAGTCTTGAAATCTCAGTCAGAGTCTGATGCAAATTACAAAACCCTTATTGAATCTGAAGACTGAGTCCATCTGAAATGTTCGCTATTTTGTCTACAATTAGACAAAACCGTGACAAGATTTTAAATCGCATGCACAGTCTTACATTTCAGATTAGTTGAACACTGTAGTTTTTGAAAAGGAATTGATTTACATTCACTCTGAATCTACGTCAGTTTTAAAATAACAGTACATTTCAGAAATGAAATGAAATTTATTGAATATAATGTCATGTTACTTTTAGTTGCTAAACAATGCGACCAAAATTTAAAAAAAGAAATATGTTGTAATTATAATGATAGTGCATTCCGGAAACATTCTAAAATTTTACTAACTGTAGCTGGTATTAAGAATCTTAAAACATTTTTATTTTTTATTTTTTTATTTAAAACAAAAAGAAAAAAAAAAGAAAAAAAAAAAGCAAGCTGAATCGAAAGGTTACACAAAAAATGTCAGTTCATTATTTTATGTAAATTTCTTGAAATAACATTATTTCATTTGACGTATCTTCTTTTGGATTCCGTAAATTTAAACTAAATTCCTTAATTCAGCTATTTGTTTGAACTGGACATTTTATTTTTTTCCCTGTGTGCGTATTTTTTTTTTTTTCAAGAAGTGCTAGGATAATTGAAAAATAAACACGAATATGTACTCTGCAATCAAAATCAAATATTTAATTTTTCTTGCACTGGTTTGCACAATTTGTGTTTCTACACTTGAATGTTAGGATATATTTCAGTTCAAACACGATTTTCATTTCAGTGAAAGCTGTCACTGCTTCACGTTCGTGTACAGAGATAAAACGAGTTGTTTGATGTCGCAGTGACTCGACACCCTTCACTTTAAACCAAAGTAAACAACTGTAAGCGTATCTGAATATTTAAGTTTTAATTCTCTTTTATTTTTCAACTTAACAACCTGCAAATGTATTGCAGGAATATAAATATGTCGGCAGTATTTCAAATCACATTCAGTTCCTGTAAATTTTTCAACCTTCAGAAGTGTATCATTGTTCAGCGGCTGCACATTTCCTTGTTCGTCATCTGTGTAATACTGTATAATCATAGAACAAAAAATGTGATGAATGCATCGATAAATAAAGCGCTTCTTCTTTGCTGCCTTTCCTTCTGAGATTTGTTATAAAAATATAAAAACGAAAATGAATGTCTAGAGTATGTCTAAATCACTTATGGTTCTGTGCCCTGGCGGTCTTGATATCCGTACTACTTTACTTCTGAAACGAGTTGTAATTAATCTGAATGCTATTCGTTTTCAAGCAAATATTAATTCTGAGAACGTTTTCTGGTCATTGTATGCTGCAATTTGCTCGAAGGGGAACCGTTTATCCCAAACCATTTGCCTTTTTTTTCTTCTCCAAGACAGCCCTTGATGTCCTCTTCTGATCCCGTCTTGTATGGGACTCGGAGTTATTGAATGAAATCCTAAAACCAAATTACCTCTCTGATGTCAGATAAAACGAGCTGGTCTCAGATAGCACGTTCTTGCTTCGCCTTTCTGAATACCCCTAATTACCACCGATCAGCAATCTACGAAGCATCTGTTTGCAGAGCAATGGTGCATGTTTGGAATCGGTCAGTTTTTCCTCTTTCTTTACGATGTTAAAACTAGCGGAAAAGTTAACAGGAAGTGTGATTTGGATCTTGAAAAGACGAAGTAGATTAATATTGCTCTAAACTGAAATGCGTGTATGCGTGTGAGGAGTGCGCGCGCATTAGGCCTAATGTCAAAAAGGCCAGTTATTTGTATGTATTTATGAATAAATATTTTGTTTTATATACGGGTTATTTAATTCTTCACATAGTCAGTGTTTAAAAATGGGAAGAAACAAATTCAGTTGTTCGCTGACAAACTACGCGCACACACACAAACACACATACAACATATATATATATATATATATATATATATACACAGACAGACACACAGACACACAGACATACAGGCATACAAACATACTTATATACTTACATACAGACATACATATATATACACATACATTCATACAAACACTCAAATACATACTTACATACAGACACACACACATACACATATACTGAAACCGAGAACGAGACACACATACAGACTTCACACACGCAGTTATCTTTACCGAACGTTTATTATGTAACAGCTTTATTTTGAGCCTTCTTCTTCTAAAATGAACTTCCCTAGTTCGGCGTGCACCTGTTTTCAGAGCAAAGACAAAGGCAGCAGGGCTGTTTGAAAAATCGATTGTTTAATTTATTTTCTGAATATGGGGGAGAAAAAAAATCTCTTCATTAATTCTTACATGGTAGTGAAGGTCATGAAGTTATTTGTCGGTGGATCTCTTACACTGACAAATAATGGACATTATTTTTCATTAATGACAAAAATAAATTGAAAAGAAGCGTGTTTAAATTTGTTTACTTTTTTTTTTTTTTGAGGGAGGGAGGGGATGATAGACTTTACTTAACGACATCAATGCTCTCCAGTTGATTAACAAACTCGAATCCTTTTTTTATTTTTTGTTTTCAGCAAGGACAGTTTTGGTTATCTAGGCTTATTTGAAACAGTAATTATGTTTAAAAATCGTAAAACAAGTTTTGTGTGGATTCTTTTCGCATAACTACAGATTCATTAATAAGCTGTCTTTTGACTCAGTGAAGATTTTCGTCAAGTGTGAGTTCATTACGTTTATCTGATAGCGCTGTTATTTAATAAGCAGGAGCATTGTAGAAAATAAAATTATAAAATTTATTTCATTTTGGGTTTTTTTGGACAGAAGATCAGATGAACAGATAGTCACAGAGATGGGGGGAGGACAGACGGATGGATTGATAAACAAATTGATACACACATACGAACCAGTTTTATTTTTATTGTTCTGACCAGTTCACAAATATTTGTATTGAAAATCTTTGATTTGATAACTGATGTAGGATGTGTCAAATATAAACTAAAGTTTGTATATCACTCTCAAAGAAATACTGAACCTACAGCAGTTGTTCATAGCCTTTTTACTACCAGAACCCGTTTATTTAAATTAATTTCCACCCCCCCCCCCCATACTTTGTAAACGTCTGTCTATTCAACAAGCCGATTTTATTAACTAACAACAAAGTCGTATTTCTAGTTTCAACTCCAAACTGAAAGATATTTGTAACTGAAAATAAAGATATAATGAAATTTTGAAAGTTCAATTTTATCAGCCTTATTCTGAGGAGTTAGTTTTTTACACTGCAGCCTCTCGATATTTTGAACTTAGCCCAGAAACACCCTCTACGACTTTTGTGTGACGCCCAAAGATCTGCGGACCACAGGCTGGAAAACGCTGATCTACATTATTCACAACCAATTGATCATTCTGAATTCTTGTTTAACATTAATGTACATTTTAATCATACCTAAATTACAATAAGAAACAGAATGCTATTTTTAGTCTACATTTCAATCATACGTAAATTACAATAAGAAACAGAATGTTATTTTTAGTCTACATTTTAATCATACGTAAATTACAATAAGAAACAGAATGTTATTTTTAGTCTACATTTTAATCATACCTAAATTACAATAAGAAACAGAATGCTATTTTTAGTCTACATTTCAATCATACGTAAATTACAATAAGAAACAGAATGTTATTTTTAGTCTACATTTTAATCATATGTACAATAAGAAACAGAATGTTATTTTTAGTCTACATTTTAATCATACGTAAATTACAATAAGAAACAGAATGCTATTTTAGGTCTACATTTCAATCATACGTAAATTACAATAAGAAACAGAATGTTATTTTTATTCTACATTTTCTATGTAAGCGATTCAGGTATTGAAAAGTAGTCAATGGAGTGCTCATTTTGTTCAGAGATTGCTTAGACAAAAAAAAAAAACAAAAAAAACTCTTTGTTATATGCTTACTTTGTAAATAAATTGCTAGTTGTTTATTTTGTTTTTTCAAGCTGGTTTTGATTTGTGAACAAGTGCTAATTCAGAGACCCGCTCTACTGTTAAAATTTCTTAAGTTAACAAAAGTACATTTAAACTTTACTGAGGTATTCAAATTATTAGAAATCGTTGCTTCCAATATAAATTCAACAAGAAAAGGAAGAAAGGGGGGAAAAAAGAAGAAAAATGGGAAAAAGCTGCCGCCTTGCCACAGTAAAAGAAATAACCAATTTCCTCGACATGAATTACGTATTTTCTCTATGCACACAGGACCTTTTCGTCCTTTAGGTAATGTTTTCTTAATGGAAGATGAAGTCTTTGAATTTGAAAGGCGACTCCGTACAAAGCAAACTCTGGCCTCGGATGGTCACAAGCAATGTCCGACATCAGCATAAGGTTTTTAATCGACATTATTCCTGTTCGATGGTTTCTCATTTCTGGTGTGAAAGAAGAAAAAAAATAATCGAACTGAAAAGCTGCGTGAAAACCGGCTTGGTTCTCCAAGTTAATGGGGCCGATTAGTCAACGAATGTAGCGAAAACAAGTTTGTAGGAATTACACGGATCGGGTTTGCTTGAACGTCAAAATAATTCCCGGGAACTTTCGTCATCGATAAAATCGAATCTGGGTATATCGACAGAAATAAAAAATTTATTTTCATTTTAAACACAGTGATTGTGTTTCTTAATGACGATGGCTTTTAAAAACTCACAGGTTATGTTTTTTTTTTTTTTTTTTGTAGATTAATGATTTATTGGATTCAAATAAATCTGGTTTCGAAACATCAAAGAAAAAAAAAAAAAAAAAAAAAAAAACCAAGTAAACTGGGATTGTTGCTAATGACCCAGATGATAAGAAAGATGTTAATGAATTTTATGGCGATCCTGATGATGATGATGGTCGTGAAATTTCTTTTTATAACGTTAATAACGGGTTTAATACTGTGACTTTCTTTTAAATCCTTCCTTCTTTTTTATTTTTATTTTTATAGGTTTTTATATTTAGTTTGATATAATTAGTTCGATAGGATGAAATTTCCAGTTACACTTATAACAGACAAAAAAAGAAAGAAAAAAAAAAGAAAAGAAAGAAGGATCAAGATGTCATGCAAGTTGTTTCTATTACTGTGTGTCTGTACAGATGTATGTATGTGTATTGCATCTACCTGGCTGTCTATTCAGTAGTATACTATCGATTTCCTGTATGAATCCTTTTATCTTTGATGGCATTCAGTAGAAGTAGTAGTAGCAGTCGTCGTATTACTAGTAGTATTGGTAGTAGTAATAGTAATAGTCGTTGTTAAAGTAGAACTAGTAGTAGTAATAGTAATATATGTACATTTTACTATTACCATCATAGTTTCCTCAGCACTGTCATAATCTAATATCGTCATCAGAATATTTTCTTATCTTTTCAATCTTCATATTATTCTCTATCTTTATTTTCGTCACTATTTTAATTACCATGATTATCCTCCCCCTCTCTCTCTCTCTCTCTCTCTCTCTCTCTCTCTCTCTCTCTCTCTCTCTCTCTCTCTCTCTCTCTCTCTCTCTCTCTCTCCACTTTCTTAGTCATCGTCTTCTTCTCCTGTTTATATTTCCTTTGTCATGAAGTTTTGCATTCTCTTTCTTGATTACCCCGGTCTCTATTTTCACTTGATCTATTCCTCCCACTAATAAAGGCAATGGGTAATAATGGATTTGAGTAACTTTCTTTCGTTGTTAGGTCACTGTTTTACAGCGGGGTCAGATAACAAATAGCACCGTGTTGATTAATTTACGTTTTTCTTATAGATTTTTCAGTTTATGGAAGAACGGAAATACTGCGGCACAGTGTAGTATGTGCTCCGTGCATTTTCAGTATTATTAGAATAGATATAATATTTGAGAGAACAGGAAAAAATTAAATGTGAAGTTTGATGTGTGTCCTGTGAAGATACAGAAATTTAGATTATTATCTGTTTTTATTCCTTACAAAGTTATATAGTATTAACCATTTTTGTTACAGCTAAAACTTCATATCATCTGAAAACAGAATAGAAAAACAAGAGAATTGTTTTCGATGGGTTAATGTAACGTAAGCTGTATGAGATAGAATGCGGTCTGTTTTAGATTCTTTCTGTGGTTTTACAGTAGAATTTGGAATATTTTACTTTAAAATAATTATTTTAATTACATATGTTCTTGTCTGTCGTATCACAAATGTATTTCAGTATAACATCCTTGGAAGAATTTGTACAAAAGAATTCTGAAAGGAGTAAAATAATATATGACTGTGTACTAGTCACATTATATTCTGCATATTCTGTAGGTACTGGGGTTATGTTTTTTATTTTTTTTTTATTTTTTTTTATTTTTTGTTTGTTTGGAGAGGGGTTTCTTACAGTAACTCTTGAATATGCTGAAAAGATATTTAAAAAAAAAAATATATATGTTGACTATAAAAGGTAAAAGAAAAAAGTACTGCTAGAGTAGACTTTGAGATTTGATTTAACAGTATGTATACTCACACAGCCAAAAATAAATTTAACTGTACAGAAGCAATATTCTCCATCTACTACTACCATTATTACTACGATGACTTTTACTAATATTACTATCAAAATTATTATTATTACCGTCTCTATTACTATCATTAGTACTATTACAAATAATACTACTACCACTATCTCTACTGCTACTAGTGTTGGTACTACTACTACTACTACTACTACTACTACTACTACTACTACTACTACTGCTACTAGTACTACTACTAGTACTACTACTAGTACTACTACTACTGCTGCTACTCTACTGCTATTATTATTGTTACTACTACTTCTACTACATCATTGTTTTTAATCTGCTATTGCTACCACCATTATCATTACTACTATTATTACTACTATACTACTACTACTATACTACTACTACTGTTACATGCCTGTTACAGTCATAACTACTATATACTACTATTACAACAACTACTACTTTTAGTACTGTTACTACTACTGATACAACAACAACAGCTACTGTCGTTATCATTACTACTAACACTACTGCTACTACCACCACTGTAGCAGCTGCTTCTGTCGATTTTCTGACTCATGGTACTAAAACTACTACTACTGCATGAATTTTTAAAATGTTGGAGTTATTAATCGGTTTTTTCCTTCTTGTTTCTTCTTTCTTTTCTTTAAAAAAACAAAACAAAAACAAAAAAAAAATATTAAAAAATGCAAAGTCCACTGTTCTAAAACACTTACACCACAAAAAAATAAAAAAAATAAAAAATAAAAAAATAAAAAAATAAAAAAATAAAATAAAACAAATAATAATAATAATAATAAAAAACGTTTTTGTCAATAACAGTTGAGGAGATTTTATTTTATTGCCATGTCTTGACTTTTTGTAATATTCCTGTAGACAGAAAAAGAAGAATAATATCTTCGTCAGCAGTTTCTTGTAGATTCGTTCATCTAACCTTTTTAATCTAACCTTTCAGCAAATGCGTGTTTAAGTGAGAAGTGTTAGATGACATACAAACATTTCAGTGTACAAGCCAACTACTTGGAACGTACAGAACAAAACGGAGGGGTATTTTACACGCTATAAAAACAGTATATATTAAACACGATACAACTTGGCAAAAACCTTTTTTTGTAAATATTCATTTCTCACATCTAACAAATTCGTAATGAAAATAAAAAGAATTATGACACTGGCGATGTTGATATTTTCCTGTGTTTTTTTTTTTTTTTTTTTTTTTAATTCTTTTAATATTGCAATCTTCACATTAATTTTTATTATTATTATTATTTATTTTTTAATATATAATCTATTTTAATTTGTGTTAAAATGATATAATGATGCTATTTAATATTGCTTAGTTTTTGTTATTTCAACGATTTTTGTTATGAAATTGTCCTTTATTGTTCATTTATTAATTTATTTATTAATAATAATAATAATTTAAAAAAATCCCTCATACAGTTAGAACTCCAGTAAGAGCTGCTTACCTTCATACTTCTGCCGCAAGCGATACTGAATTATTTATGGCTGTATGGAAAAATAAAAAACTGTACATTGATAAATGGTGGGAGTTACGACCGACAGCCAAAAGTCTTTTAATTTAAAAAAAAAAAATGTATTACTATAATATTTATTATTATTATTATGATGATGATGATGACGACGACGATGATGATGGTGATCATCAATATCAAAATCATTTCATTTTAGAATTTTTATCAAAGCGACCCCCACTTTTGGAAATCATGGAACCGCCCTAGCTTGGTTTGTTGAATTTGTTGTCAAACAGTCTCGATTTTTTTTTCTGTTTATTTAGAAAATCAATTTGTGCAAGTTCTATGACGTATCCCAAGTTTCACAGATTTCGTTTTATTATGTTAATTCATGATATAACGGTGATTATTATTTAACAACAGATTCTTTTTAGCAACAGTTTGTTTCTATTCCTGTCGTAATTCTTCAGACTGAGTATTAAACATGGATATTTTTAGAACTGTCTGTCTGACAAAAGCAAGTAAAAGAAAATATTATTAAAATTTCTTTTCGTGTATAGGATTTGGAAAATTACCTTTGAAAATGGGAGTGTAAACGAAAAAAAAAAAAAAAAAAAAAAATAAATGAATGTTTAATAAAAATAACAAAATAAAAATAGCTGGAGTTGTAAGTGTAGAAAAGTAAAATGGATAACTCGGTTATTTTGACTTCACTCTGTCTGTGTATAACAATAACTTCTATAAATGTGAGAAATTTTGTTCACAAAAATAAATTCAGAGTATTGCGGTACAAAACAAAGTGTCTACATTACGAAATAAAATGAAACCTTAGACAAAAACAAGAATATCTCTCTCTCTCTTCTCTCTCTCTCTCTCTCTCTCTCTCTCTCTCTCTCTCTCTCTCTCTCTCTCTCTCTCTCTCTCTCTCTTTGTCGTTGTCTCTCTTTCTGATGTGTGAGTGCTTGCGTATATATATAACAGTACACACACACACACACATATACATACACTGTTCACACATACATAAATATTATACACATACACATATTACACACAGACATACATAAATATTATACATACAAACAAAACATACATACATACAAACATACATATACAAACATACATACATACAAACAAACATACATACATACATACATACATACATACATACATACATACATACATACATACAAACATACAAACATACATACATACAAACAAACATACATACATACAAACATACATACATACAAACAAACATACATACATACAAACAAACATACATACATACATACATACATACATAAACACACGTCCTGTAATACTGATTTTTTTTAAAGCTTTATAAGCTTCAGCTGAAAATGAATAATTTCTTTCATCTTTCCTTTATCGTGGAGATACGTGTGCATTGCGACAGAACGGTTCTACAACGCTAAGGCGACTGATTCTAGTCAGGTCAGTTTTGTTATGCCAGGCACGAAGCATCTTAGACTTGCTAAGAGAAGTCCTAGAGACCACACGTCTGTCTGGTCCGAATCTGGTCAGCAGAGTTAAGATTATATTACACGAAATAATTTATCTTAGTCTATTCATGCGTCGTATTTTAAGATATGTATCACAAACAAACAAACAAACAAACACATATATGAATAAATAAATAAATAAATAAATAATTATTTCGAGAGTCGTGATTATTGTTGTTTATGAAATAACGACAAGAATTTATTTTACACTTAACAGTCATGATGATATTTATTTCTCTTTCTTTCTTTCCTTCTTATTTTTTCTTTCTTTCTTTCTTTCTTTCTTTTTGTTTATTCATATTTTATTATCATCATTATTATTATTATTATTATTATTATTATTATTATTATTATTATTATTTTATTTATTTATTTATTTATTTATTTATTTATTTATTTGTGTGCTTGTTTCGTTTATTTATGTGATAAATTAAAAATTGGGAATACGATCAAAGATGTTACCTCCTTTGGAAGCGAATTTTTCACGTGGTTTCGAGAAAAGCGCTGACGGGCACAGAGTGACTTCATTATTTCAGCTATCGGGCTGTTTCTACACCAGGGGACATTTTCACAGGATTTCCTACTCTGGGTTATCTCGAGTAAACACTTGTGACCGTGTAGAGTTGAAAATGGCATGTTTTATACGAGCAGAAAGCGGCACTGCGAAAGAGCCATTCTCGCACTTTCCGACTGAATTGCTTTTCATAAAACAAAAAACTACAGAAGCATGCACTGCCTCGCTCGCCTCACTTCTCCATTCATGAAAGACATATTGATTATATTTTTCAATTTGGTCAGTTATCGTCTGCCTGCCAAACGGCCTGACCCGCAGTTCGCGCCAGTATGCACGTCTGACTTCACGTTTGGTAGCATGTTTAACATGGCAGGCAATAACATCGACTTGTCAGTTCTGATTAATATTAACCATAAGCATGTCGAAATCATCACAAAGTGATCACATTATGGGTAGCAAGAGAATAATGAACTATCGTTGAATTCTGTCAAAGTTTCGTGTCCAGGATCTGATTATAAAATATTAAAAGTTAAAAAAGAAAAAAAAATTAATAATAATAATAATAATAATAATAATAATAATAATAAAAATAAAGAAAACTGTAAGCGTGTTCACAGCGTCAAACAATAAAGTGAAACCAAATTAGACGAAAACACGTAACACACAGAAACACAATACACGAGCACATTTTAATTAAATATCTTTACCCTGCGGTTCTGGGTTTTTATTATTATTTTTCAAATTATTATTTATGCACTCTCTCTCTCTCTCTCTCTCTCTCTCTCTCTCTCTCTCTCTCTCTCTCTCTCTCTCTCTCTCTCTCTCTCTCTCTCTCTCTCTCTCTCTGCATGTGTGTGTGTGTGTGTGTTCTTTTCTGTTTGGTATGGAGCAGATATCACTTTCATCTGCTGAATGTTTCCTAAGAAAGTTGAAGGCTGGTGCCGGCTTTCATATTTAATTTGTTTACTTTTAAATTACAGAATACATAACATTCCAGAGTCGACTTCATTTCTATCGAACTTTGATTAGCCGGCTCACGGACAGTTCGACTAGATAAATGAATGAATGAATGAAAAAATAAATATATAAATTTCAGTATAAATAAATAAATAAATAAGTTAGAAATTACAGTGTATATTATAAATAAAATAAAATAAAATACCCAAAGACAATCAAATATAGATATTTAAAAGAAAAGAAATAAAATAAAAAAAATTACCTAAATTTTTTTTTTTTTTTTTTTTTGTACCGATATAATGTTTGGTTTTCAGCCTACATAAATGTCAAGTGGTCAAGTTGTTAATTAACCTAAATGAGATGTTCGGTAAATCCAGCCATGAACGCGGGTATTATCAGGTTTACTAACATTATCGTCTACTTTACTAAGATGAATTGTGACTATAATTTGTTATGATGTAGTTTACCATTAAGAAAATATTTACGTCGTCGAAACGGCTGACTCAACATAATGTGTTAAAACATTTGGTTTATAAGATGGGAGAGAGACGTTCGTAAAGGTAAAAATAAAAAATAAAAATAAAAATACAAATAAAAATTCTGACACGTGTTTTTGACACAAAAATCCTTCGTAACGAGCAGAAATCAAAATCTGCGTGTGTTAAAGATTAGGTTCCGAATCCCACTTGGTACCTGGAACAATCAATAACGGTTGGAAACATGTTTACTAAATTTATTAACGTGTTGAATTCCATTCAAATGGTAGTGGAATTTTGGATTTGGTTATTGCAGGAATGTTGAGCGTAAGATTTATTGATGTTTTCAACAACGATGAATGATTTGTCTCTGACAAATGCCATGTCGTTCCACACAAACAATGAAAATAAAAAAGAGATTTTGAATTCATCATCATTTGTTTTAGTCGATATTCGCTGTCGGACTGTTGAATAATGGTTTACATAGGTTGTGTTAACAAGGATATTAAACAATTATTTGTCATCGGTATACAGTGCAATTTGCAATGATACTTACCGGAGTTTTCAAAACGTTGTTAGTTTTTCACAGAAAGGATTTGCTAAAGGTAAAAATTATTAACAATCACTTTTTAAGACTTTATGCTTGATGGAAATGAGTCTTGACTTTGAAATGTTTCCAGACCGAGTGCTAGATTGTGTGAGGCTTTTGAAACGAAGATACATGGATAAATGAATTAGTGAAATATATATATATATATATATATATACATGATCGAAATACAACAACGAATCAAAATGTTATTTTTGGAAAGTATTTTGAATATACAAGCACCAGTAAATAAAACTGAATTTCAATATTTCAGTAATTCATCTGTTGTGGAGCGGGTTCAGTACATAAAAGAAATCACTAATTCGTTTACAAAATCTTTCTGGCCTGTGACTTGTGGATCCCAGATATTCGTTTGAGTCAGAAAGCTTCTGGATTTCAGCAACGTAAGCAGAAGAGTTTAATTTTCAGGGGTAGACTTTAATGTTTCATAAATATAATTTCAATATTTATAACAAATACTTAAAAAATCATTCTAATACAAGTCTGCATAATAAACCTGAAGTACGTGAATACTGAAATTTAATAAATGTAAAGACCGACACACTATTAATCAACTGTGAGGAAAATGTGTTTAATCTTGGATGTGTTAACCTTGTTTTGAAGAAATCTGCAAGGAATTAACACCACATCCTGCAAGACAGACAAAGTGATGACGTTACGTTTTATCATTGCCAAGACGAATCCCCTCGACAATAGATCAGTTATTTATGTATGTGTAGTCCGTTTATATAATAATACGTTAACTTTAACATTCTTTTCATTTCTTCTGCTAAAGATATAATCTAGAATAACCTTTGTGGACTAAAACCGAATAATAATAAATAGTTTAATTTAAAATTCCATGACAAAAAACAGAAATATGTAGCTGATTTAATTAGAAATGACATCTTACTGTGGTATAATGAAATACTTCAAACCGTTCGTTCTACATTAAATAACAGAAATAACAGACTGAAAACTGTATTTTCAAATGTTCTGTTTTCGTTGCCTCCTTGTTTTTATTTCTTTTATTTTGTTTCTTTGTGAATAAACGTTTCTACAAACAGATGCTAAAATTATTTTATCCAAAGCTTATTTAATTTTCTTTCAGACTTAGACAAGAGTCGTACTACTTTCATTATCACGATTTCTGAATTCTTTCTTTCTCAAGGCCAAATTATTTTACTTATTAAATAGTGTAATAATAATAAACACTTTGGTATTTTATTAATAAAGGACTAAAATTCTTTGCTGCTTTTACCATGGGTTAGTTTTCTTAATATTTATATAATGTTTGTAAATAAATTCACTTTCTGATGAATTTTAAAATTTAAAAAAAAAAAGTTCTCCCAAACCATCAGCTACATTGCTAATACTCTTGTCTTATTTTTAATGCACATAACTCCATTTTATGCAGGAAATTCTGCATTTTAAATAACATAATACTGGCGTTAATAAATCTGTTTATTCTGTTTCAGAAAATTATCGGAATGGTATTTTACAGCAGGAGTAAAAACATGGAATGGAAATCTTTACTTCAACGTCCACCTCCTCATTCTTCAACACCATCGTAGCGAGAAAGGAGCAATGTATGCATGTTTAGAAAATGGTCGTAACAGATGGTATCTTTCTCACCGGCGACGACATGACGACGTCACCAAACGACGAGGAAAGCATACCAAAGACTGAATCCGACGTCCAGTCACTTTTTGATCAGTCTGACTGGAATGTGACGAGTGATCGAACAACGGTTCGAGATTTTCTTCGTCAAACGACACCAGAGGCACAAAACTCGGAGTCCACAGCTTTGGAGAACGTTTCTCTGAAATCCTTCACGGATGCTGTGTTGGAATATTCTGGAAGCGTGTCGGACGAATACAACAGCACGTCTACAAAATATTTCAAAATTTCTGAAGAGCATGACAATGCTACAAGCGCGCCTTACGTTGACCTGATTTACGATAAAGTGACCTCTTCCGAAAATCTGAGTGATCTTTCCAGACACGTGAACACGTCATTCCAAAACGCCGTTACCGGATATTTTAACGTCTCCGTCAACTCGCTGTTGGGATTACCAAAAGTGACTGAGGATGTTACCTCTTACTCTGCCGAAAACTCTACTTGGGATTTTTCCAATGTTTCTTATTTTTCCAATTTCACAGAATTCAACGATACATCTGTGGCTAAAACCGCCTTTTCAGTACCTGAAATAGTTATTATTTCTATAGTGGTGTCGATTTTGTGTATTTTCACATCCGGTGGGAATTTCTTGGTAATCATTGCCTTCAAGGTAGACAAGCAGCTTCAGACGATAAGTAATTATTTCTTACTCAGCCTAGCAGTCGCTGATTTAACTATAGGAATTGTGTCAATGCCTTTCTATACAGTTTATTTACTTATGGGAATTTGGCCTCTGGGACCAGAACTCTGTGACATATGGTTGTCATTGGATTATACAATGAGCAATGCTTCCGTGGCTAATCTGATCATCATTAGCTTTGACAGATACTTATCTGTGACACGTCCTCTCACTTACAGAGCCAAAAGGACTTCAAAGCGAGCAGGGATTATGATTTGTTGTGCTTGGATTATTTCTGCATTTTTATGGACTCCGTGGATCTTTGCTTGGCCGTACATCGAAGGCAAAAGAACTGTTCCAAAAACTGACTGCTACATTCAGTTTCTAAAAACGAACAAATATATCACAATTTTCACAGCTATGTTTGCGTTTTATATTCCCGTGACCATTATGAGTATTCTATACTGGAAAGTGTATAAGATAACACAGACCAGACAAAAAGATCTTCCGAAACTGCAAGCGTGTAGAAAAAATAATTTTAGCAAAAAATCAGTGATTTCGTCGGGAGAAGAAGACCAGTATTCTAATGTTAGTGAAAAACGCACGACCCGCAGTTCGCCTGACATTGACGACCAGCTGTCCACGCACGACCACAGAGACAGATCTCACCGCAGACGATGGTGGACGTGTATCAAAATAGACCGAGACTCCGACTATCTCGAAGACTCTAGCACAAGTGATCCTCAAGGATCACCAGCAAACGTTAATCACGTCTCTATAGGACCGCTTCAAAATCTGTTTAAACCGAACAACAATAGGTTGAGACTGAACAGTGCTTGCAGCAATTCGATAGGATTAAACAGGAAAGGCAGGGAAAAGGACGTAGAAAACAGCGCTTCGATGATTCCCTTGCTTCCAGTGGACTCTCCTTCGCCGGTAATAACACCGTCAACGATAACGTCCCCTGGCGTCACGCCATCATCGGAGAGGACGACGTTGTTTTCACGACAGACGACGGTGACGTCGGGCCCTCCGTTAAGCGAGACAAATGAAGAGACGTCGGACGAGAACAGGAAAGAGGCGATGTACACCGTGCTCATCCGACTGCCTCGCGACGACTCCACCGACTCCGAAAACAAACCTTCCATCAAGCTGATTCCAGACAGCGACGCAGAGAGCATTTGCGAACTGTCGCGTCAGCCTGGAAACTACAACAGCGACGACGACAGCGACTCGGTCGACGACAACAAAAATGATGTCGATCGGAACAGGCCTCCTTTTCGGCCGCCGCACGGGACGCCTGCTTTGGGACGACGTGCGCACAGCAACGACGAGGCCAGGAACGCGATGCAGGAAAAAATGGCGGCACAGGCGGCGAAGCGGGTCAGGCAGCAACATGCAAAAAATAATTTTCGGTCGAGGCGGCAGGAGAAGAAACAGGACCAAAAGGCCGCCAAAACACTGACGGCCATTTTGTTAGCGTTTATTGTCACGTGGACGCCCTACAATATTTTCACTGTCATAGAATGCTTCTGTAAGGAATGCATAAATGAAAATTTGTACGCAATAGGTAGGTCTGTTTTTAAGTGAGATCTGTGTATGATCAATGCATATGTGTGTGTGTGTGTGTGTGTGTGTGTGTGTGTGTGTGTGTGTGTGTGTGTGTGTGTGTGTGTGTGTGTGTGTGTGTGTGCATATGTTTGGCTTTCTTTTCGTTATCTTGTTATTCATACATAATCATAATAAAATAAAAACAGAGAGAGAGAGAGAGAGAGAGAGAGAGAGAGAGAGAGAGAGAGAGAGAGAGAGAGAGAGAGAGAGAGAGAGAGAGATATATACCCGAATAAAAAATACAGAAATTGTAATCAGAATAAAAATTGTAATCAAAATAGTAACAACTTAAGACCGCTCAACTGAATTATATCTGAAACGGAACTGTGTAAAGACTACGTCTACAAAAGCGGAATCGACTTAGTCGAAAAGGAACTAAACGTGTCAAGAACGGAACCTAAAGCGGAATCAAAAATTGAAAAGAGAAAAAAAAAAAATCTCAGCTATATTAATAATTTATTTAGTCAGTTCAGTGCTGTTTTTGTCTTCATTACGGAAGACAGAAATAAAAACTAAACACCGACGATATACAAACAGCGCCACAACATCAATATTTCCCGTTATGCTTCGGTAAAAATACATAACGTATATATATTGTAAATCATTGCACTGCCTTTTAAAAACACTTAAATCTCAATACAGATCAGTTTGTTTATTAACTACATAGCGACATTAAACACACAGGTAACAGATAATGGCATAATCGCTGGTTTATGGCAATTAAGCTCTAAGTTTACACCATTTTACATAAAGGAATCAAAATATAAACATCGACTAAAATATCCATACCATATTCACCGTAATTTGGCACGCACTGTTCATTAATGATTTATTCATACGACTGAAGTCCCGGATCCAGTACAAAATAAAATTAAACTTGGAATCATTATTTAGTATATAAACATGCCATTTAAAGTAAAAAGTCAATATATTTTTGCTAAAAGAGTTTCATGAATTAACACAGCCATGTATATCAATATGTGAATATACGGTAAAAGTGAAACGTTGAACATCACGTAAAAGAATGCATGAAAGGGAAAATTTTGTCTAATGAATGCACTGATCGATCAGTTTTTATATTAAAAATAAACAATTGTTCCTTTTTAACCCGATCCCTATGAACGAATTGAATTGTGTGTTTGTGATGTCTAAAATAGAAACATTAATATAATAATAATAATAATAATAATAATAATAATAATAATATAAAATAATAATAATAATGTATAAAGAAAATGAAATAAAGAATGTTTCATCTATGGACGCACATAACAGCACATATTTATAACCAAAAGTAATCAAGTTAAGAACCCTAATATAGCGAGTATCATCTTTAACTTTTTTATATATGTATACATAGTGAGAAAATCACATACATCAGCCTGTGTTAAACCATTTACGGGGGGGAAAAAACGAATGATGCCAAGAGGTTGAGAACTGACCACTACAACAAATCACGTGACAAGACAAAAGTCAACCATCTTCTTTCATTACACGCGTGATCTACACTTCACACTATTTCTTGTGAATAACAGTAAGCCACAAACATTCAACACTCTCTCGGCAATGTTCGTCAAGCAAATGACTCGTCTTAAACACCTGTAACAAATAAAAAACGTTCATTTGATCATCAGCCACACGTTGCTGGTTTAACAACGCTGTATTTTACTGCGTGTTTAACCTTGGAGAAAGACGGTGCACTGTAGTACATACATCAGCTGTGAGGATGAACAGCGGCGTGCCTGCGTCACCTCGTAGTTCACCGTACTGACGTGACACGTCACATTAAACACGACGGACCGCAGATGTGCAAACACGTGTATGTTTCTCGATGTCTTCTCTTCCTGGGTTCAGTAGGTGTTCAAGAAAGAAACAAAAATCAACTATGTCTGTCTCTCTGTCTACGTCTGTCTATTTATGTCTGGTTGTTTATGTATGTATGTATGTATGTATGTATGTATGTATGTATGTATGTATGTATGTATGTATGTATGTATGTATGTATGTATGTATGTATGTATGTATGTATGTATGTATGTATGTATATATGTATGTATGTATGTATGTATTTATGTATGTATGTATGTAAATGAGTGTGCACCTTATGTATTTATGAATATATGCATATGTGTATGTGTATATACACGAATGAATTATGTATGTTTATATGTATGTATGTATGTATGTATGTATATATGTATGTGTCTGTCTGTGTGTGTGTGTGTGTGTGTGTGTGTGTGTGTGTGTGTGTGTGTGTGTGTGTGATAAGCAGGCAGGCAGGTAGATAAGTAGGTAAGTACTTTTAATTGTAGAATGCTATTAATGTTGCTGTTGTTGTTGTTTAATTACCTATTTCCTAGTTTCCAAGAATCTGTTATGGCTTAACATATTTACAAATATTTATATACAGTTTATTTATTTTTGCAGGTTACTGGTTGTGTTACATCAACAGTACAATTAATCCACTGTGTTACGCTTTGTGTAACGTAAACTTCCGGCGAGCGTTTGCTCGAATACTCACGTGCCGGTGTACTCAGAAACGAGGCTCTATTCAAAAAATGATGATTAACCCTATTCAAGCCACTAATCTTATTCCAAGATGAAGGAGGAATGACGTACAAAAAGCTTAATTCACAAAGTGATTAAATCTTTAAATGAACGGCACTGGAATCGTAAACAAAATGAATACTTTAAGAAATTAATGGCTTCACTAAATGAATAGCGACAATGAATGGTCCCCACGAACTAATGGTTTTTTAATGGGATTGGTATCATAATGAACGGTGCCTGAAATTAATAATATTGAAAATGAATGGTGGGAGAAAAATGAAAAAAAAAAAAAAAAAATGTATGTCTAGGACAAGACATAACGATTTTTCAATTTTGATGATGACAAGTATTTGTATAGACTTCAGCCAGATCTTGAAAGACAGAGAACACACACACACAAAAAAAAAAAAAAAAAAAAAAAAAAAAAATGAATTCATTTCGAAGGATTAAAATAATTTGTATGGTGTCCTTGACTTTGTGTGAGTTAGATATTGCGGCTGCGTGCGATGTGGTTCACACATCTCTTGACTTTTGTACAGAAAATGATTTAGCTAAGAATATGGAATTTTGTTCTGTTTGATACTGATGCCTTCTTTTGTGATGGAAATAGAGTTTGTGTCGTATTATCTAACAGTGACAAGGATCACCTAACTACAATTTGAGACGGTGGTGTTGCTGAAAGGAACACACACTACACTGATATCTGTTTTAAAGATTTCAATGAAGTACTGCGGGGTTTTTTTCTTCAATGTTTTTGTGTGTTTACGTGATAATCAAACCTCGTTCCTGGACCGAGTTTCAGCCGATATTTATTTCTTCAGCATTTTTATTTTCTTCAACTCGCATCGCTGAGATATATCCATTTAGAATTTTGTAATAGACATTATACAGTTTATCTTTCAGTATAAATGTCACTATTAAAGTATTTATTTGTGTAATATTTTAATGACAGCTGATTTTTTGAGACGGATGTTGTACAGATAGCTAAAAACACTTCCGTCTGTAAATTTATTTATTTATTTATTTATTTATTTATTTGTTTATTTATTTATTTATTTATTTGTTTGTTTGTTTGTTTGTTTATTGACACAGGTATTTTGCCTAAGATAAACAAAATTATTTATTTATTATTATTTGTATTAAATCTGTTCATTTTACTTCCGCCATTATTAATATTTCTATGTTGAAAATTAAGAGAAAATTGCCATTTTAATTTATTTTTCTTCGTCTTCTTTTTCTTCTTATTTTTATTTATTTATTTATTTATTTATTTATTTATTTATTCTTTATTTTATTTATTTATTTATTTATTTAATTATTTATTATTATTATTATTATTATTATTATTATTATTATTGTTATTATTTTTTTTTTTTTGTATGAGGTGGTATTTTGTATTTTAACCCAACATTTTTAATTTGTGATCGCTCACAAATATAAAACGTAGTTAACAATAAAAGGAACACGGGAGATTTTCAAAACCAATATATTTATATCATCTGACTTTTCTTGCAAACATGGTAGGATAGAATAATGCATGTTGAAAATAAAATAACAATAATATATATTTTTACAATTATTCTTGTATATGTTAGTGGTGTATTTTTGTACAAAATAATCTAGTAATCGAAGTGATTTTGAAACATTTTGTGAAGTAGATCACACCTCTTGGATTTTTCGTCTTGTTTTGAGACACACGTTTTCTGTTCAGTTTTGCTAATTGTTTTCTCTGAAGAGAATCAATATATTTCAAGACTACAGATATATTATCTTCAGATATTCTAGTACCTTTACATTCAGTTAACCTCATGATCTCTTTCAGGGTTAATGAGTGCTAAAAGTATTTTGTCCAGAACTTATATTCTAATAATTTACAGCTATTATATATATATATATATATATATATATATATATATATATATATATATTATACACACACACACTTACTGAAATTAAGAATTAAACAAATCAATTAGTAAGACAGGCCTACATGAATGTCAGTATACACACACAAACACACACACGAATCTAGCTACTTAATTTGTTTTATTCTTTACTTCAGTAAGTAATGTAGGTTATGATGAATGCTGTAACTAACATTGTTATTCATTGATTTTAGAACTAAGTTTTGTATTTATGCTGGATGTAGGTCGTATCCGCACGTATTGTTTTTAACCGCTTCTCAACAGTAAATCGCAAATCAACATTTAAGGATTATGAGGTGGTTTTTTTTTTTTTTTTTTTTTTTTTTTACTAATTTATTAAGATAGGACATAATAAATATTTGTCAGGCAATCAGTGACTTGATATGCCAGGAAATAGGCCACGGTGGAGATAATTTTAATCTTCACTGAATATACGTATATGTGTAAAAGTGGATCATCACTATGTTAAAACCTGTTCTGTTCTATTTAAAAAAAAAAAAAAAAAAAAAAAAAATCAGTATTAACTTATGATGGTACTGAGGTTAATTATTATTATTATTATTTTATTATTATTTTTGTTTTTAACGTCCTTAATTTTATGTAATTTCACAGTTTTATTAGTAAGATTACTTTTGCCTTGGTCGTGCTATTTCTGTTTTATATTATATATATATGTATGTATATATATGTATGTATATATATGTATGTATATATATATGTATGTATGTATGTATGTATGTATGTATGTATGTATAAATACATATTCAGCGACAGTAAGTGAAATCTGTTTGAAATAATTTACATCTCATAATGAAAGAAAGCATAATTTGAACTCTTTATACTGATGTCAACTAGGTTTCCGTTCTAAGGAAAACTAATTTCTTTCTAGAGGCTTCAAATGTTTTCGACGGATCAGAATTTATTCGCATTTTTCATAACATCTAACTATAAACAAACTAAAAAGAGATGTTTGAAATAAAAAAATTTAAAATCTGCTTACGTTAAATTTTTGTTTTCTTCATAGAGGCATGATTAATGTTTAGTTTAGCGTGCTTCTGTCTGCAAACTATTCAAGTATGCCTGTCCTGGCTCAGTCTCTGATTTCACAACAGAATTTTCTATTTGCGACGGCAGTTTAAAGCTTTATTAACGCATGTTAAATAAAACTGTTCCACACGTATTCATATATACACGAATAACGGATAAATTACGTAACGGTACAGATATTTATTTTCTGTATTCATGTCTAAAGAAAGAAGTTGACGATGTAGTCAATTACGAAGTAAATTAGCTGTTTCTGACAAGAAAAAAAAACGAACTGTCGCGATAACCACAGCATAAAAAACTAATTTCTAATAACCAGCGAGAAAAATCTTAGTTAATCTGATTATCTGTTAGACACTTGAAGTATTTGGTATTTTCAAAAATTGTCAACGGAATGATTACTTCTTCTCCTACTCAAATCTCAGTATGACGCCAGGCGTTTTACTGGGAATGACGTAGAAATTCTGTTATCACTCATTTGTTAAAGACGTCCTGTTTTATGCTAAACCTTTGAATAATTAATGAAGGTAATTAAAGTTTGCGTTAAAGCATTAAAAAATACAGAGTATTTTAATGAGTTCATCCAAACTAATCTAGCCTTGTATTTTTTTTTTGTTGTTGTTTTTTAAAAAAACATTTGTAGTTACGTTAATTACATATTCTGTAGATTTGAGCTTCTCAATGGCTTGAGCTTGAGAAATCTGGTGAATTAATATCTTATATTTACTTATTATTCAAATCAAGTTTCTAAACTGATTACGGTTACATTATTTTAATGATTACGGATATCGCAAATTATTCAGCTGTTTTTCAATATTTTAATATTACTTTTTTTTTTTATCGAAATCCCAAAACATACACTGACATAAGACAGCAAATCCTATTTCCAAATCTTCCAACGTAAATACAGATTATTGTGTAATACTGCGTCTGAACTTTGATCTTAATACAGAGAGTGAATAATTCATCTTTGTAATAAAATAAGCTGATAGTTCAAAGATAATTTATTAGTTTTATATCCATGCTTTCAACTCCTAACATATTTTATTTGCATGGTACTTAAACAACCTACATGAAATATTGTATGTGTTTATATATATATATATATATATATATATATATATATATTTGAAATGATTTTTGGTAAAAACAGTGTCAAAGTGTTTGTGAACCACCTCTCTTCACGATATTGTAATTCTAATGGTTGGAATCTTGACAGAAAATATTTAAAATAATTCAGACGTAACATTCGTTATAGAAATTTAAATATTTATGACTGTCACAAACGATAAGAACACATCAGTTATACAAATTAAAAACTGAAGAAACTGCTGTAAAGGCACTGAATTACTTAAAGCAAAATATTTCAGACTCTTTTTTTCAGAAATTGATTTACGTTTCTGACATTTATATAAATCCAAATAATCAAGACACTTCTATAAAGGATCTGATTTTAGAGTTTAATTCGGCAAAGCGGTCACAGAATCTAAAACCGGTTTCCATGACTCTGACGTTGTACCATGGTGAACTGCAATACTCTGCACCATCTTTTCTCTCTAACAAATTGACACAAATTCCGTTTCAGGCTGAAAACGCAGATTTATGGTTAGCGTGTCCAGAAGAGACGTGCTTGAACCTTAAATTGTCGTTATCTGCATCTTGCTTTAGACACGAGCTCTATATCTGACTGTGGTTAAAATGTGAAGACATTTTTTTTTTTTTTTTTTTTTTAAATAGTTTTTTAAAACAATTCAGCGCACTCTGTCACTTACAGTGTTTGACGTTACTTCTGAACAAGTGATATATTAGTTATAATTTATAGTTACAGTAACAGAAAACAGAATTTTAACATTATGTCCTTTTTATTATAAATCACAGCACTTCAGAGCTAAGATTACTGACCTTATGTTGTAAATCATTAGAATGATATCACCATTTTCCTGTTTCTGCCACCAGTCGTGTTAAAAATTAATATTATCATATTTATCATTCTTTTCTTTCTTTTTCTTTCTTTTTCTTTTTTTTTTTTTTTTTTTTTTTTTTTTGGTTGAAGACACAAATTAACAGTTTTATGATTTCTTTTGTCAGATATTATTTATTATTATTACTTTTTTCACTATTCGTTATATTTAAGCTGGTTATATTTAAGCAAAGATATATTTTGATTAGAAATGATTTTTATTTGTTTGTTAACGTATAAGCCGTTAAAACTGTGAACTGTTTATTTATTTGACACTGCCAATGCTAATGGCATACGATTATCGTGACAACAACAACAACAGCAACAACAACAAGAACTACTACTACTCTTATTACTACTGCTACCACCACCACCACTACTAGTGATCAATAAAAATGACTACTGGCACAACTACTACTACCAGTAATACAACAGTAACAAGTACACAACAACTACTACTATTAATACAGCTACTGCTACCACTACGACAATCACGACTATTATTACTAACTTTAACTTGAATAACACGAGCCTGTTTCAAGAAAAAGAAACCCGTCAGTAATTACTCAAACAAAGAATACCAGCATTTCCTTAGAAATCATAATAAATGCAACCAAGCAGAATAAGAAGAAATAGAGAAAAACAAATAATGTTTAAAAGAAGAAGAAAATAGACAGCAGGCGTATAACCATTTTATAAAAAAAAAAAAAAAAAAAAAAAAAAAAAAAAAAACATGAGAAATTAGGACAATATTCTTAATAAAAGAAATACGACTGAATTATTCTTTAATATAATCATAATAATGTTGCTTCATTAGAATGACTGACTGTAAATCATAACCATCAACATCATCATCATCATCATTATTATTATTATTATTATTATTATAACTTTTTTGTTGTTGTTGTTGTTGTGTTTCATATAAAAGAAATAAACAAAAATAATATTTTGTTACTAATACGTTGTCAGATATTTCATATTTCTTATTTCGATAGTCGATTTAATAAAAAATAAAAAATAAAATTCCGGATATGTACTAAAAAGATATAGAAAACAATAATGATAGATATAAATAAAATATATTTCCAAATACTATTTATTCATTCATTTATTTAAAAATAAAAAATAAAAAATAAAAAATAAAATATCGTATTAGAAAATAATTTTAAAAACATTTCAGTCATTTTGTATATAAGAATTATTTATGTTATTTTAAACTTAAATGCACACGCACGCACACACACACACACACACACACACACACAAACACACATACGAGGTCAAAACAAATGCTGTGTTTTGTTTAATTACATTATTAGCAAGAATTCCATAGAACTGAAATGCCCGTGGTGTTTTCGATTTGTTCAGTTTTAAAACAAATGTCGTGTTACTTTCGTGCCAAACGTTATATGAATTTTTTATAGCGAACTCCGACATGTTAACGCATACTGCATAATTCGCTTGTTCTCTGTCTTGTCTGTTTTTTTGTTCACTGTTAAGTAACAGTAATACTCATACCTGTGGTATGAATTGGTCATTTGCTCTGCACAGAGTATACAGGTTTTACTGATAAAAAAAAAAATAATAATATAGAAAGTGGAAACGTTTGATGAACATATGTACATAGTGAAGAACTGTAATAAAAATGAAGTTTTGCAAGAAGCTGACGTGTTTTGTTTTCATGTGTTTTACTAGTACAGACAACAACGCTAAGCACTTTTGTGTAGAGCAGCGGGAACAAGTTTCGTTCTGCCTGTTCAAGGGAACGTAACACAAATTATTGTGGTCTGATGCAGGATCCCAATGTAAGCCACACCCCCAGTCCCGGGGTTAGTCTCCTCTCCTAATGGACCTGAGTATTGTTGTAGAAAAATTCAGGTTCGAGTAAAGATAGAGATGTTTACCTAATCCACAGGGTTTATTTATTTTATTTTATTTTTTTTTATTTATTTTTTTTTTTTGTCGTACATACAGACAGAACGATATGCCTACGAGAACTTGGTGTATTAACACTAAAATTATCTAGGTATACTAGTTAAGACACACACGCAACACACACACACACACACACACACACACAGACACCAGGCCCATGCCATACGAGTTCGAACATTATTCACTTAACAAAAGCACATTTCCAACAAATGCTCGACTGAGTGACGTACTTGCTTGTTGTTACACACTGGTTCACCGAATATATCATACATTGTCAAGTGCTGTTGTAAACTGTTTGTCTGAAAACAGTAAGCCTTAACGCCTACTAAACTGTACAACGCTATAATTTTTAATTTAAATAAATCACGCGATAGAGTTAGGCTAAATGTAGCCATGTTAATTATATAACCATGGCCATTAAACTGAGAAGGTTATTTTTAGCATCTTACGTAATTAGTCAGAATCTCCCTTTAGTAATCGCGTTTAACAAGACAACTAACATTTAAAAGATTTAAGTCGACAGTTATTTCTGAAATTTTAGATGCATTTTTCACTTGGCATAATAAGCGGATATCTATTAATTTGTTTTGCTTTGATAAAAATAATAAAAATAATAATTTAAATGCTAACTTAGGTAAACTAATAGCAGACAGAAATACAAATTCTGGCCTTGAAAGTTCTAACAAATGCAGTTCACAAGTGCATGTTAAAATGTCAAAATATCGAAAGTACGTATTGTTGTTGTTGTTTTTACTTTATTTATTTATTTATTTATTTATTTATTTATTTATTTATTTATTTATTTATTATACTTATATTGTTTTAAAATTTAAATTTATTATTTTTTTTTGTTGTTGTTTTGGGTTGTTTTGTTGTCATATATTTTGTATGTGTGTGTGTGTGTGTGTTTTTTAGTCTTCTATGTATATTACTTTGGCTACTGATTTAGCTGTAACGAAACACAAAACAGATATTTAAGTTGAGTCATCTAAAATCTGGTAAAGAGAAAGAAAACAGTTTCTACATCCACTTTGAGAAACTGTCTACTCCAACCAGGTCGACATTACACGTGACATAAGCAGACAGAGATTGTCTGGGGAATTTTCCCGAGACTTGGCAAATAATAACATTTTTATTTATACCTGTATATTAATCTGTTTGATATTATTATTATTTTTAAACACTATACATTGTATATTTTATATATATGTATAATAAAATAAAAACTGTGACAGAAAGCAATAGAATTCACCATCATCTATTTTGTTACATTTATTTGTACTTTATTTTATTTTGTAACTAATTTCGTTTCCTATAATTTTATTTTAAAATAATAATAATAATAATAATAATAATAATAATAATAATAATAATAATAATAAAAATAATAATAATAATAATAATAATAATATTATTATTATTATTATTATTATTATTATTATTATTATTATTATTATTATTATTATTATTATTATTATTATTCAGTCTTTGTCTTCATCTCAGTCTTCAGTTTATTTCTTTATCATGTTGACTATTTCCTCATTCGACTGGTTTTTTTTTTTTTCACCGATTCAAGCACGTCTATCCTGGGATGCAAACACTAGCACGCCAAGAGCGCACTTGCGATGAAACTGATGGTCTCGATTATTAAATACGTTCAGTCGACTAATCAAAGTAATAAGCCGCAAATTCCCAGAGTTATGCGGTGCTTATTATGACCTCCACGCTCTCTGTGTTATTGTAAGTGCGTGGTATGTCCTCCCCACTACCACGTGATCCTACGTAAACAGAACTCTCGATTATCTCAGTAAGATGGAGTTCTTGGAAACGTGCGTCTCCGACGGAACACAGTGTTTTCTGCTCGACTTGTCAATAGAGGCTTAATTGAACAAGGGGCCATAATTCGTGCTTGTTGTTTTAGGTTTAACGTAACTAGCCAGCAATAATAAAAAGCATTCAGCGTGGAGCCTTTGAAAACTCGGCAGAATCAAAACCGTATTTACTCGTTAATTTAGTGTTATCTTTTCTTACTGTTACGAAGTTTACCAGTTCGATACGTTTAACCTGCTTCCCCCGTGTCTGTGCAAACATCGGGTGATTCATTATCTGTCTGAAATATAATATTTATAGACTGCATATTAAGCTTCAGAATATGTATTTGATATATAATGTGAATCAAAGTAGAAAACTGAATGTCAAAAAAAAAAAAAAAAAAAAAAAAAAAATGGTATTTAAAAGGATAAAACATTGCATTTATACACAAATAAATATTCAGTAAAGAAAGAAAGAAGGAAAAAAAAAAAAAAAAGAAAACCAACAACAAAAGCACTCAAAGATCAAGGGAAAGGTTACTACATTCATTATTAAATTACCGGCTTTTTGATTATCAAATATGTGATGCTAATTTTGAAATATTTCGACTAATTTACCGTGAAAAAAAAAAAAAAAAAAAAATTGAGATCTAATTCCATTAACAATATATATATATTTTTTTATATCTTTTTAAAATATATTATTATTTTTTAAATTAATTAATTAATTTATTATTTTTATTTTTTCTATTTTTATTTTTTCTTATTTTTTCTTATTTATTTTATTTTTATTTTTTCAGAGAGAGAGAGAGAGAGAGAGAGAGAGAGAGAGAGAGAGAGAGAGAGAGAGAGAGAGAGAGAGAGAGAGATCTTCAGGAAGTAACTTTCAATACTGAGAACAAAAATGGCATATTTATTATAATTTAGCAACTCCGTTCATCACAAATTACGACTGATGCACTTACAACGCAAAAAGTCAGTGAACTCGCTAGGTGACAGCACATTTGTGTGTTTATGAAATAATACTCATTCAATCAATAACATACTCAGAGAAAGCTGCAGGCTATTACGTTCATTTTGTTTTACACTGGAATGAACAACTGGTAATTGCTTGTTTTCTTTGACGTCATTGGAATGCGTGTACTATCCCAGTTAGCAATGCGATACAACCATTTTGTTTTTCTATTTCTTAACAGTTAACATTGTCAGTAATAGTAATGAATGTTTTGTGAATTTCTTCTAAGATATATATATATAAAATATAATAAATTAATTAATAAAACTAA